>OZ012688.1:28894159-28918898 GCA_963942565.1 Maea johnstoni | reverse complement strand
TGTACAGATGTTTGCATGAAGAGAATGTTTCAATTATTGCAGGCATTTGTGCAAAATGGACAGAAAAGGCTGATTTAATATTACATCCATATGAGGTCAAAAACTCTTTTGTGAAGACAAACGTGCTCATTGATAATATATACTTAAAATATATCCAATTTAGAACACTACACTACAGATTTTATATAAACGATCTTCTTCTTAAATGTATTTCAGACAGATATGTGCTCACAATGTAAAAGATAGTAATTCGCATATGTTATTACATTGTACTTTATCTAATAATCTGTGGGATCATGTTGAAGAGTGGATCCGTAACCTTGGAATGGGAAATTGTCATTTAAGTGCCCGTAGAAAGATCCTTGGGGACTTAGAGAACCCAAATATTATTAATATAATTATTCTTAATACCAAAAAGATAATTTATTTGGCAAAACTGGAAGGAAAAGCACCTTCTTTGATCTGGGTACAAGCTAGTATCAAATCCATTTTTGAACATGAGAGGTATAAAAGGTTAATCAATAACAAAATCACAAACTTTGAAAAAAGATGGTCTTTATTACTGATTTTTTTCAATTACAATATTTTATAATGAAAAACCGTCTCTTGGTGGAAATACTCTGTTAGCACCCTTTTATTTCACAAAGCTTTGCAATTAAAATACAGTAAAAGACATACACATTCAATGTCAATGGCATTAGTATTACCTCCATCTCATTAATCTGTTTTGCCCACAACATAATTTTGTAACTGTCATGTCAAGTTTTGTTCATATGTTCATTTATGTTACCAAGCCACAATCATCATTCATTGTTCTCTAAATGAGCATTTATTATTATTTGTACTGTGATTTTCCATGCAAAACTGAATAAATATGTTTGAAAAAAAAAAGTATACTGTACATCGTCAACGAAGGTAGAAATCAGATGCAACCAACAATAACAACATCAAAAATCTCCCTTAGGTTCAGCCAAATACTAAAGGAGTTCATTATATATATATATATATATATATATATATATATATATATATATATATATATATATATATATATATATATATATATATATATATATATATATATATATATGTATATATATATATATGTATATATATATATATATGTATATATATATATATATATGTATATATATATATATATATGTATATATATATATATATATATATATATATATATATAAATATATATAATATATATATATATATATATATATATATATATATATATATATATATATATATATATATATATATACTTTATTGACTGTAATGATATTACAAAGTGTACAAATATATTTGAAACATATAAAGTAACAAAATATAAAGACATGAAAATATGATCCAAACTAGTATTCAGAAATCATAGAGTTAATACAGATTCGGAACTAAAAAGCACAAATAAATAAAACTGGTTAGAGAAAGAAAAAAGAAAAAATTAAGAAAGGGCTTTAAATCACTTAAACAAATGTGTGTGGTTGAAAAACACCGCGCTGCATACGTAGGCAGTCACTGCTGTTTGTTTGATATCTGGCGAGGGATTTCTGTTGGGAATCCAAGTCGAAGTCCCTACACCAGAGGTGCTGGTACTAAAATCCCCCTCAAAGCCCTGTATTGTAATGGTACCAAGTATCAGCAGGTTGGTTGACTCTGCTAGCACTTTTAACAAGGGAACAAGCCTTTTCATCTGATGATAAAGATTATATGTATCATTTTTTGTTTTATCTTAAATACAATAAATGCAGGTAACGTTGGAATGAGCATCGGTGTGTGCTAATGTTCCTTTATTCATTTCATTTCTAGGACATGAAAACGATTAGACATTTCATAATGGACTTAATGGTACATGTGTAACCAGTGATTGCCATGGCATACAGTTCTCCAATTGGGAGGTTCAGCTTAAGTGTGATATGTACAGCATTGTTTCAATACATTGAAATATACATTTCAGAAATTTCATCAATTCAGATTTGAGCTGTAGGCCCATGAAATTGCATGGTTTCCACTATGCATACATATTGGAAAGAGGCTAAACCCCAATCCAGAATACCAGTTTAGTCATTTTATCACTTGGGACATTGAAAGTGCCCCAGATCTTGGACTAAAGATGCTACATCTGGTGTTCAAGTGAAGCCCCATGTAATTGCATCATCCCACCTAATGGCTGTATTGGTATATAACCCGGGGGGGGGGGGGGGGGGGGGGGGGGGTCACTTGGGTATTTAGGGGGGCGCATACGTTCGTTATCAAAATTAAAAAAATTCCCCTAAAGCACTGATTTCTGGCCAAAAAAGCACCCTTATTTTAATAAAACGCTGATTTTTCCTACTAAATAAACACCCCTTTTTTTTTTATCAAAACACTGACATTGGATGAACGGGAACACGTATTTTAACTTAAGATTTTATAATCCTCTTCGTGTTTAGCGGCAGAAAAGGGCGGTAGCAGACTCGGAAGCCCAGTCACTTCGGGAGTCACTCGGCGTCAGAGCCGCGTATATTTCGTGGATTGTAAGGGGATTTTGACACCCATACTTCGTACCTTGGTACAAAAAAGTACCCTTCTTTTACAAAATCGCGGACATGCGGAGGTCTTAAAAAAAGACCCCTTCTTCCGCGAAATATGTAACTAAGGTGCGGCACCCCTCTGTACCTGAGTGCCCCCACCGGGGTATATAATGCGTCATCTAGGACGGTTTACTCAACAAGTGACCCAATCACCAACATGACACATACAGTGACATGCCTTTCGTAGTTTGTGCTCGAAAATCTTTGGAAAAAGTGACATCTTGGCAGTTATCGTACTGCCACTTAGACAGTTCCATTAAAGACTCATATTTCTAAACATGAGTGCAACTATTCATTAAATTCGTAATGGAATCGTTATGTCCATTTGAAAAAGAAATATTATAAGATTTCACATTAATTATTATTATTATTATTATTATTATTATTATTATTATTATTATTATTATTATTATTATTATTATTATTATTATATTATTATTATAATCATTACAGTAGTAGTGGTAGTAGTAGTAGTAGTAGTAGTAGTAGTAGTAGTAGTAGTAGTAGTAGTAGTAGTAGTAAACATAGTAGTAGTAGTAGTAGTAGTAATATTAGTGTCATCCTCCTCCAACACATATCTTGCTGTAACACACACACACACACATATATATATATATATATATATATATATATATATATATATATATATATATATATATATATATATATATATATATATATATATATATTTATGACGTTGGGTGAATAAATGATAGCCAATAACCTTGTAATAACCTAATTACCCGATGATAATGTCAAGACACATTTTGGAGAAATTGCTTTAAAAAGAAATACCAAATAGTAGAGGTTTTCAGTACTTCTTTACTTTGGAAGGCTATCACTAATATATATATATATATATATATATATATATATATATATATATATATATATATATATATATATATATATATATATATATATATATATATATATATATATATATATATATATATATATATATTTATATATATATATATATATATATATATATATATATATATATATATATATATATATATATATATATATATATATATATATATATATATATAAATATATATATATATGTACATATATATATATATATATATATATATATATATATATATATATATATATATATATATATATATATATATATATATATATATATATATATATATATATATATATATATATATATATATATATATATATATATATATATATATATATATATATATATATATATTTATGACGTTGGGTAAATAAATGATAGCCAATAACCTTGTAATAACCTAATTACCCGACGATAATGTCAAGACACATTCTGGAGAAATTGCTTTAAAAAGAAATACCAAATAATAGAGGTTTTCAGTACTTCTTTACTTTGGAAGGCTATTACTAATGCTTCGTAGGCTGGGCAGTTACCTGTGATGTACCCTAAAGGCATACTATCCCAAACCTATCAGTCCATGCGTCTTATCTATTTAATTAGGGAAAATATGCCATACCCCTAATTTCACATTCGTATACGTAGGTGGTAAGTATGGAATAGAACATATCATGCAGCTGCACATATACATGTACATCTGACACACAAAAACTGCTTGCTAGACACCTACAGAGAAAATGAAGATCAAAGGCTGTATACCCTTTATCGAGCGTAATCTTTTGCTAGTTACACATCTTGTATTTGCTCATAGCTGCCGAGACTTCTCGCTCTGTCCAGGTGAATAGGTCCACCGTTAGAACTTCCCCGTCGGTTTGTAAACTCCTTTGAGGGTAGGGCCTTTGAAATGCCTTCAAACCCTGCATTTCCTCAACAAAAACACCAGCCTCCCTTCCGCATGTGGTCTTACCTGCAAAGAGGAGGGAGGTCAACCAGTTCGATTCCAATACGACTACTTCCGCACATTCGACAACACTGGGTTCGGATCAAGTGTGGGGTCATTGAGTGCAGTACATGTACGTGACGTGCTGAGCTCAGTATCACACCACCACGTGCACTCTGGGTCAGGTTTGTTTTTCAGATTGGGGTCAGGGAATGTGGTGAGCTTTAGCAAAACAAAACGAGGTAGAGCGATTTAACTCTAAAATAATATTTACCATTTCGTTTCATCAATCATCTTTCGTGGCGTTGGGATTTCATGTCAATTAGATTAGTTTGTTTAATCACATTCCATGAGGTGAATTCATCCAAGGTGTTCATTTGATATTGAAGCAATATATGTTATGGAGCTTATCCTCATGTGCACATTATATGACGGAAATAATTGATACATCCTGGATATAGTAGTTTGAGTGGGATAGACATGTAGGACTACATCAAATTTGTAGAATTAATTATTGATTCTAAACAGGTATTCAATATCTATTGCAATAGTTTAATTTACGGTTGATTCACAATGCATACAAGAGTCAACCGTAGTTATACTCTAAATGCTTAGAATGTAGGGTATTGTATGAAGCCTCACCCATCAATAATATTATCCGAAGGTGAATCGCAGTTCAACCAAGTGCATTTGAAATCGTCGTCTGGAATATTGACACTTTTGAAAATAACTTGGAAACTAAGAATGATTTTACAAAACATTTAAAGGAAAGTTGTTCGTAATGTTCTGTTAAAATCTCTTCTTCATGTGTCTTCTCAGTGTTGCTTTAGATTTCAGCAAAACTATCCGGTTACCTTTGGCAGCTTTGGTCATCAATGGGTCGATGGCTTAGCCTAGTTATGACGAGTGTCTCGTATGCTTTGTTTCACTCATTAATGACGTCATTGGCTCCTAATACTGCTTGACCAGTGGTACCATATTACTGACTTCATACGGATTAAGCTCAATATTGTACGTAAATGCAGTAAGCGGATGATGTTTAATTACGTTTTAATTATTCGTTGCTGCATAACTTCGAAGTGCCTTCTAAAATATTAAATGCTTTTATCAAAAAGCCCCTTTTCAGACCTAACCGTTTGATTTTGCAGATATTGTCTTGTGTGTGTTCTTTAAGGTACGGTTCATTTTACCTGACGTCATGCATACTGTCACACTATGGCGTCAGGCGGTACAATTATTCCAAAAAGATAATACACATTTCTGGTGCTATGTGGATATGTAAGCAATGTGATTAGACCTTTAGTGTGTCTTTAGTAACTCGAACATCCTAATTTGTTTGGTGGTTCAAGTAAATGTAATAATAAACAAGAGCAATGCAAAGGTATGTGTAAAGCTGCTCTCACACTGAGCACGAAGCCAACCAGACTGTACGCGAAGTGGCTAAACTCCACTTCTTGTTCACTTCGCGGACAATATGTAAATTTAGAAGGTAATCAACCATACCATACGAAGTCAACACGTACACAACACGCATATGTACGAAGGAAGCCAGTAGATAACACAAAGTCTATGAGAAGTGTACATGATCTCTGCAGAAGCTAACAAGAAGGCAAAAACACCAACACGACTAAACACGAAGACAATGAGATGGTAATATGAACTTAATGTGTTGTCTTCGCGCTACTACGGGTTGTCTTCGCGGTCGCTTCCTGGTCAATCGTGTTGGAAATTTGATGAAGAAGTCAACACGAAGTGAACCAGTAGAACGCGAAGTCAACCAGTAGAACGCGAAGTCAACCAGTAGTGTATACGTAGTGGACAAGATTGTATGTAGGTCAATCTTCGTGTTGAAATTTTTGGAATGTTCAAAAATTTCCGCGGCGGCCACGAAGTGACCACGTAGTATGGCGAAGTGGACACGCTTAAGTACGAAGACAACCAGAAGCTCCGCGAAGTTAACCAGTAGTGGAATTTGCATACTTCGCGTACAGTCTGGTTGGCTTCGTGCTCAGTGTGAGAGCAGCTTAACTGCATTAAATGCTGCATGGGAGTATGTGTGTATCATACACCCCAATAAAGTGGAGGCGGACACGATTTCACAGGAGCATATGTAAGACGATGGTTTATGTATGTAAGAGTGCTATTATGCTCTTTGATATACACCGCATTACACGATAGTAATACGTACTTCAAAGATCGAGGGTTTGCCAATGTTTCTTAGTCACATCTACACGTATGTATTATACAACTCGTGAATCATCTGTGTACTAATATACCGAACTATCATGATCTTACTTTACTTCATTGATTTTGATAGATTGCTCATAGTTCATTGTGAGTTCAATATTGAAATTACTCATAATTACTGACAAATTTTATTTTGTAATATCTATGCCAGTTATCCAACATGTTTGCCATGTTTTGCAACTACAGTATAAACGATGTGCACTGCTTAATACTTAAATACTCTCTCTGGTGACATGACAGAGAACTTCCTTCCGTAATTGCGGAAAGAAGGCATGAGAATGTATTTCATCAACTTTCTTACACTGCCTTTGCTGTAACATATCTTAGTGGCTCCATCTATTGAATAAAAGAAAAGCAAAATAACCATAAACAAAACAACCGAATATATTAGACAATGATATATATATATATATATATACATATATATATATATATATATATATATATATATATATATATATATATATATATATATATATATATATATATATATATATATATATATATATATATATATATATATATTTATATATACATATTTATATATACATTATATATAATAAATATATATATATATATATATATATATATATATATATATTATAAGTTATCCCCCTTGTAAAAAAGGGATACGGCCTGGTATCTGCGAGAAGCCAGCCGTATCGCACGAGGCCGGAGGCCGAGTGCGATACAGCTGGCTGAACGCAGATACCAGGCCGTATCCCTTTTTTACAAGGGGGATAACGATTTTATCATCATTTTTTTTTTTTTTTTTAATTCTTTAATTTTTTTTTTAAAAATTCAAATTTAAAAAAAAAAAATTCTATCTATTTTATATGTATTTTTTAATTTTTATTTATTTTACTTCAAAAAAAAATTAAATATTTAAATGTTTAAATATTTTTATTGATTTTTTTTTGATTTTTTGATTTTAAATTTTTTTTAAAATTTTTTTTTTAATATTTTCAAAAAAAAAATTATATTTAATTTAAATTATTTTTTAATTTTGTTTTTTATTCTTTTTGTGTGTCTTGTAATATAAAAAACAACGAGGCTGTGACCTGTAAACTTGAGGTCAACCATGGTAACCATGGCGAAGGAGGATAAAACATTGAGCCTCGATTTCAAGAGTGAGGATAAAACACTTATCCCCATCCTGAAATTGACAAGTAATGAGAAGCAATCAAATACAGTCCAGTACCCAACAGCAATTGACCAATCAGCTGCGAGTATCAGAGTGAAGCTGATGATAAATATATATATATATATATATATATATATATATATATATATATATATATATATATATATATATATATATATATATATATATATATATATATATATATATATATGTATATATATATATATATATATATATATATATATATATATATATATATATATATATATATATATATATATATATATATATATATATATATATATATATATATATATATATATATATATATATATATATATATATATATATATATATATATATATATATATATATGTATATATCAATGGATCAATAGCTTAGCCTAGTTCTGATGAGTGTCTGGGGTGTTTTGTATCATTCATTAATGACGTCATTGGCTCCTAGTACTGCTTGACCAGCGGTACCATATTCCTAACTTCATACGGATTGAGCTTAATACCATACGTAAGTGTAGTAGCCGGATGATGTTTAATTACATTTTAATTATTTGTTACCACATAACTTCAAACTGCCTTCTAACATATTAATCTCTCTTAGTGAAACCTTACCGTTTTATTTTGCACAGCACGTCATCTTCAAAGTACAGTTCATTATACCTGACGTCAGACAAACTATTCATGTATCCCAAAGAAATGATACAAATAACTTCGAACTGTCATCTAATATATTAATCTCTTTTAGTGCGTCTTCTTCAAAGCACAGTTCGTTATACCTAAAGTCAGACAAATCACTCATATATTCCAAGGAAATGATACAAATAACTGTCTTCTGAAATAGCAAGTTCTTTTAGCAAGTCTTTTTTTAACGTACAGTTCATTATACCTGACGTCAGGCAAACCGTCATCTATTCCACAGGGATAACACAAATTCTTGATGTTATATGTTATATGTAAGCATTGGGAAAACTTCTGGTATGTACGATTAGATTCATGATGAGGTTATTGTTGTTTATGACGTTGGTAAATAAATTGAACGTATATCAAGGGGATGTTTCACATTTCACGAATCTATTGCGGTCTTTGATAATCCCTTGATTCATCGTGAGCAAATTCATTACAACTGAAATGATGTCGCACATAATATCATTTTTTTTCTGCTCGTGAAGGGACCTTTCTTATCTTTATCTCCAATAAAGATAGAATTTGAACACAAAATTCCTGTGCAATTATGAACGCAAACAAAGTAGATTATCTCAATATTGGGATAGAAACGCTACTTGCACGACAATTAAACAGCGTTTCTATATAGGCAGTGACCAATATTTATCCAAGAATTGTCCGCAAACCATCTCGCCATTAGCAGTAGCCGTTTGTCATACGACTGGTGATGATTCTGATGGCAAAACATATTGGATAACTGGCATAGATATTACGAAATAAAAGTTGTCAGTGATTCCGAGTCATTGCAATATTGAACTCGTACGGAAATCTGAGCAATCTATTACACGAAGTCAAGATAAGTCTTAATAGTTTGGTACGTTTGTACACAAATGATTCACGGGTTGTATAATACATACATGTGACTAAGAAACATTGGAAAACCAAATCTTTGAAGTGCTTAATGCTATCATGTAATGCGGTGAATATCAAAGAGCATTGTAGCGCTCCTACATAAAGCGTCGTCTTCGAATTATTTGCTCCTGTAAAATTGTGTCCGCCTCTGACGGGGTGTATGATAGACACCCACACACCGATGCAGCGTCTTATACAGTTACACATATATATACATTTACATTGCTTTTGTTTAAGATGACATTAACTTGAAAAAAATCTAGAATCACCAAATAAATTTGATAAAGCCCTCAAGGTAGGTTGGTATGAAGACTGTATCTAGAGCACAAGGGAAGGACTAGTTTTCCGATACACTATGGTTTAAAGAACATTTTTATTTTGGGAGATATCTATTTAAACAAACATAACAGAACAATAAAAATCCGTCCTGTCGGGAGTACATCATAGCGATTGAAGATTAAAATGTAAAGAAGCCTTTTAACTCTTCAGATACACTCGCTATGCCAATGTGGTACAATCTCAAAATATGCCAAAATAGACATGGACAGCAAGCTTTCAGACTGCTTTCGCAATTCAATAAACCAGTCTATTCCTTTCCAGCATTCTGGATACGCATCTACTTAAAAACCTAAGGTTAAACACAAGCTAAGGTAGAGTGGATTCAAACGATTCTCAGCGCCATCTATTGGGCATCGGATAAACAAAAGAGTCGTTACATGGATCATCACCAAGTATGTAGTCAATATTACCTGACAATGCATCGGATACTGATATGATAGTTATAGCGTTTGGAGTATAAACTTAAGGAAAATGTTCGTTCCATCACTACAACTACAGTACTGTTTAATACTTAGGTACCACCTCTCGTGACATAACAAATGACTTCCTTCCGTAATCGCAGACAAATGCCTGAGAACTTTTTTACACTGCCTTTGCTTTGCTTTAACATTCCCAAGTGGCTCCATCTATTGAACAAACGAAAAACAAATTAACCATGAATCAAACAATCTATCTTTCTATCTATCTATCTATCTATCTATCTATCTATCTATCTATCTATCTATATATATATCTATATATATCTATATATATCTATATATATCTATATATATATCTATCTATATATATATCAATCTATATATATCTATATATATCTATATATATATATATATATATATATATATATATATATATATATATATATATATATATATATATATATATATATATATATATATATATATATATATATATATATATATATATATATATATATATATATATATATATATATATATATATATATATATATATATATATATATATATATGTATATATAGATAGTCTAATATTATTATATTGCTAGTTTAAAGGTATATTTTTACAAGGGGATAGTGAGAATTGAGTGTTGCTCAGTTTAGTGCATGTGCAAATGAGAAGAGTATACCACTGTTCCTTAGCCTGGAATATTGAGTTTCTATATTCCTATGACACAGCTATCAATGCACGATCTACATAACAATAACACGATTACTTGGTAGGTTGATCCAATGTACATGTACTATCATATAACGCTTCCAACGCAAGATATTTACCACTGTTGCAAGTGCAAATTGTGAACCTGTTACACAATCTTTGACACAGAAGCCAGAGGGGATACTAATGCATTACCGCAGTAACATGATAACATCAATTATTGTACTTTGCCATGTATAAACCTGTTACACAATCTCTGACACGATAAGCAGATGGGTCATGGTGGCACCCATCTGGTGAAGTTGCAATACTGTAAATTTGAAAAAAGATTGCGTTAGTTTAGCTTCTGCGTTTTTTAGCGTTTAGCCTCTGACGCAAAATTAAAATGATTAGTGCTGTCACTTTAAGTTTATAGCTAGCACTCCGCAAAGTTAAAAAACGCAAAATAGATTTTCTGTTAATTCGCAAGATTTACTCTACACAATCTTTTGTGAATCTACAGTAATCGACTCAAGGATCAGATGGAATATTTCAAAGCATTATCATTTAACCCTTGAGTGGCAAACAAACTGCAGCGAATTGCAATTTGGTAAGCCAGATATCCAATCACAATTATCCCAGAGTGACGATCAGGTAGGTACATGATGCCGGTTTTTCAAATAAAATATGTCCCCAAGTAATTTTTGTATATTAACGCAATTAATGCTATGATCAGATGAATAGGTGAACAACTGATTTGAATACAGCAGGTTGGAAAAGAGTGACTTGAATAGCGTTTGTTAGTAAAAATAAAGTAAATGCAATTCATTTGTGAAAATTTGCTACCAGTTATGAAATGGCAAATTTGGAAAAGAAGACTATTGGACAACTCAAATAATGTTTTATCTGTGCCAAAAAAAGACAACTAAATATCACCTATCAAAATATGGACAAGCTCTATGGAAAGGGTTGTTGACGGTTGTGTTCATAGGAACATACATGTAAACTCATGTAAACATACATGGAACCTGATATATTCTCGATAGGTTTTATCTCAATTTACGATGTTGTGCAAAGGGCATGTATCTGGATGGTATGACATTATTCAGGGTTCTTTTATGGTTTTGATGACATACACCGTTTTTGTCAATTCCCTTATTATTCAGTTAAAGACTTCGGGGTGTTAGTGCATCCTTTTGAACCCCCATACACATGTAAGCTATGCAGATGATTTGCCTACCTGTAGCTTACCAAAATCTAATTAAGATGATACATGGGCACCGAGTATATAGCCACGAATGGAGGTGCGAATCAAATGCTAAGAAGAGTGGAGGTTTGAGCATGGTTTACAGCTTAGAAAAGTTAGAGAATGTTATGAATGCTGAGGAAATATTATATCCCTGGCTTCACGACTCAAGAGTGTGTGTTGAGGGAGGGGGGGGGGGGGGTATGTAATCAGCTTTTATCCCTATAGAGTTTAGTGAGAGTAACCTATTTCTTCTTTACCTGACGTGCAATCGCAGGCTCCCTGTCTCCGCACAAATTCGCGTGTGCTACCAGGGATATTGCACCCTAAATCCAAAATTTCTGGGTATTTTTCTTTCTGGGTACTAGTATCTGTACTGGTGACAGTTCTCAAATGAGTACCCCGAATATTTGGGTATGTGTAAGACGCTTGCCAAAATAGTATGTTGTTGCAGCTAATTAAAATTAGGTGATGTCCAGTTGATGAATATCAACATCAGCTCGGTGGTGTTGGCGATTCGATTTTGCTGAAGAATTAAGGTGATGCATTTGGTAATTATGTGATGCCTGCATATAGTGGTATGAGGGATGAGATGTTTAGTAAGGTTAGACCGTGTGGTCTAAGGCGGTGCCACTGACTGCATGCTATATTTCACCGCTGCATGGGTTTGAATCCCAGGCTAGGCATGTGAGAAATTTGCCAGTGACTTGGAGTTAGGCGGTGGCTTGCGCCGTGTACTCCGGTTTCCTCCCCTACATGTGTTAACTGGCTAATCACGAACTAGCCACAATATGGCACAAATGTGACGTCAAACGAAATTCCAAAATCCAAAACTTCCGCTTGCGGGGTTGTTCTGTCATACTGGAAAGGTGCCCTGTTATTTTCATTATATTGCTTTGAGGATGTGTCAATGAATTTTGTGTATCGCTGAAGGGAGGGCTAGATTAGGTAAGTGGCTACGGCGCATATTGACTTAAGTTATAAAGCGAATGCCTATATGCTAGGCAAGGTATTGGATGAGCGTATATCCTACCAGTGGGCGTATTTTCATATCAGTAGGCGTCTTACTGTGTCTGATTATCTGATACAGATTAAAGGTCGTAATACCTGTGTCCGAAATCTGTGTAAATGTGATTGTCTTTCTTGCATTATGTTTGTTTCTCTAATTTATATCATTCAAGTTATATATTTCTTAACGTCCTGCTTATATTTTTATTCTTATTTCCTGCTTTACATATTTCAAATTTCTATGTTATTTGGTAATTCATTCATCATTTTACATTATATTTTTATAACGAGAGCCATAAACGCAAACAATTACCATTTCAATACACTTGTGTTATGTCACTGGATCGTTCAATTTCTCAAATGTCCTTTGATGCCCTTTGAATTTGAAGGCTCTGCTCTTCGTCATTTGCCTTTAAAGATGACAAAGGACCACTTTTTGGTAAACTTTTAAAGCACTAAAAGACCCTTATTTGCAAATATACCTCAAAACCGCATTCATTCATTCAATACACTTTTGAATCAATTAAAACATACTACTCTGATCACGACCTTCAGGGCTCTTCCAGAAAATCACCTAGAGGGGAGAGGGGAACGCTTACGTAAGAAAAGGTTGGGGAAAGGGGGGGGGGGGTTCCAGACCAAAGAAATTCATTGGTGGGGTGTAAGAAAATAATAGATAGTGAGGGGGGGGGGTGTGTTTGTAGGAGAAAAGTAAAGTGTTTGAGGAGGGGGTTACCTTGTTGACAACAGGTATTCACACCTGCCCACCTCTGTGTACAAACTAAAACTCAAGTAAGCAAATACATCATTCTAGATAAAGAAATGCAACCACCAAAGAGAAAATAGCACAGCCATTATCTATTAAATTAAATTGAAACAACCCCCTTCAGTATAAAAGGTATAAAATAATACATAACATATAGAAGGAAAAACTACATAAGGAACATAACTCGAAAGAAACAGGCACCCAAAATTATAACACAATGGGGTGAGTTTAAATATAACATAAATTCAGCATATAGTGTGAGAGTACAAATACACACAAAACAGTGCGTAGACCAGTCCTAGTAGGAAGACTATTCACTCTAGTCATAAACCCACATCCAGAGGGAAACTGATCATCAAGCGAGACAGGTACAACATCAGACAACACAGAGAAAGAGCCACTTCACAAATTGGGGGTAAAGAAATTTTGACCAAAAGGTGGAGTCCGTGAAAAGCAGGGGATAATAAAGAGGTAAAATCTGCATAGCATATAGTCAACCCCAGGGGTTGCCGTCCCATGCTATGCCAGATTTAACCAATGCCTGATTTATTCACACAGACCTCAATATTTCGCTTAAAATGTCGTAGGAGATTTACGTGTTTGTTAGGAGGAATTTCTTTGTCAAATATTCAATGAAACTGTCAGGAAAATTGGGTTTCCTACATTGAGCAATAGTTGAGCGTTGCATTTCTACTATTCTTTTTTGTTTTCCCCCTTGGAGTTTCCTGCTTATTCTACAAGATGAATACAATCGATTTAATAAGCTTGTCTTTTCAATTTCATTCCACGTATTACAAGTCGAGAAAATGATTACTTCCTATCTTTTCTTTCATCTTTAGCATAGCTTAGGATGGGTCATATTACAAATGATACAGGCTGTCTTAAACCACAGAAAGTTCAAAGGGTCAGTCGAGAGTAGTAATTAATTAGCTATGGCAGAACGCGAAATAATAGCTGTAACTTGATATATTTCTATCCGAAACTGTATGCGGTTTTATTGTCCAGATATTTTTCAAGTAAAATATAGATAATTTCAATCGTTTCATGGTACTGTTACCCGACCTATTTGAAATCGAAGTGCTGGACTTACAATTTCAGCTGTCATCTTTATTTGCTGTCTGCAGTAGTGCATAGAATTACGTTCCACATACTTATTCATTTATGGATAGATAAATATATTCAATATAAAGCAGTACATATACTGAATCACCATATGATTATAAATATTTTACCACTTCCGCCCTCAGCACTCTAAATTATATCATATATGATGTCACTTTGGTTTTGTGTGGTAGTCACTGCATTATCACGTTTTTAACATTGCTCTGTGCCGCTAAATTACGCAGAATACAGGTTCTCATACTGTACGCGGATGCATGTATGTTTGTATGTTTGTATGGAATTTGTAATTTCGTTTTTGTCAAATTAATGCCAATTGTGGCTAATTCGTGACTAGCCGGTTGTAAGTAGTGGTGGGAACCGGAGTACCCGGCGGAAATCTCCGCCTAACTCCAAGTCATTGGCAACCGTCTCACATGCTCAGGCCGGGATTCGAAACCAGGTAGTTGTGAGAGACAGCGTGCAGTCAGTGGCGATACCTTAGACCACGCGGCCATCAGAGCTGGCCCGTATGTATGTATGTATGTATGTATGTATGTATGTATGTATGTATGTATGTATGTATGTATGTATGTATGTATGTATGTATGTATGTATAGATGTATGTATGAATGCATGTGTGTATGCATTTACTTATTATGTACGTATGTATCTATGTATGTATGTATGTATCTATATATGTATCTATGTATGTATCTATGAATGTATGCATGTACAGTGGAACCTGTCAAATTGAACACCTGTGTACATTGAACACCTGCGTACATTGAACAATTTTTCATGTCCCGGCACACTCCCATTGAAAATCAATGGGAGGCTACCTGGATACATTGAACACCTGTCTACCTTGAACATTGAACACCAAATTTGTTCCCGCAGGCCACATTTAACCTGTCTACTTTGAACATTCTGCACTGATTTGAAATTTTTCACTGAAAATGAGGTCAAATGAGATATATAAGATCAACTATTTTGTTAAGTGATAGTTTTCAAATGCTGAACATGGGAAGTTTTTAACTATATGAAGAAAGTGTGGTAAAGACATAGTAGATTTTGCAATAAAATGATCATGTTTCTCTAATTACCCTTGATTTCGTTTATATTTCACCCGACCTCCAACTATTCAGAACCTGGATACATTGAACAACTGCGTACATTGAACACTTTTTCATTTCCCGTGAGTGTTCAATGTAGACAGGTTCCACTGTATGTATCTATGCATGTTTGTACATGTGTGTAGTATGTATGTATGTATGTATGTATGTATGTATGTATGTATGTATGTATGTATGTATGTAGTGCGCATGGATGCACACATTCAAGTATGTATTTATAAACCTAGGCATGAAGGTACCTAAGTATTCAAACATTTATATATTGCATATAATGTATATGTGTATGTTTCATCAAACCTGAATAATTGGACAGCAACATATACGCACGTTTTCTGTTTCTCTTAAAACTTATGTAACCGTATATAGCTATAACATAACGTACTCTCTCATACGACATTGATAATTCTCCCTTTGGAAATCATATGAAGAGAAAAAATTGCACATAGACGATACCATGTAGGATGAAGTCATGACACGTATGGATTATATATATATATATGTATATATATATATGATATATATATATACATATATATATATTTATATATATATATATATATATATATATATATATATATATATATATATATATATATATATATATATATATATATATATATATATATATATATATATATATATATATATATATATATATGTATATATATATATATATATATATATATATATATATATATATATATATATATATATATATATATATATATATATATATATATATATATACACACACACATATATATATATATATATATATATATATATATATATATATATATATATATATATATATATATATATATATATATATATATATATATATATATATACATACATACATACATACATACATACATACATACATACATACATACATACATACATACATACATACATACATACATACATATATATATATATATATATATATATATATATATATATATATATATATATATATATATATATATATATATATATATATATATATATATAAATATATATATATATATATATATATATATATATGTATATATAGACAAGGGGCTTATGGTTCAGAAGCACCAAGCAACACCGATTGTTGGACGTTCTATTTTATCATCTTATGATGTAAAGGGATTAAGGAGACTAAGGTCGTGATATTGGTATTTCTGGTTAATGATGACGACAGTAGACCCAAATATATGTTATATTAGTTTTCTATGGCGACTGAGGTGACAGAAATAGACTATCACGAAGTTGTTTGTGTCTGATCGTCGTCATTACCTAGGGTTTGGCTGACTAACATAAATGAGTTTTTAGCTACATGTAATAGGATGAAACGTCTGTTTTCATTAAAAGCGTATGAGTATACTAGTATACTATATAGTATTTAACATTCATTAGCAGGTTACACTAATAAAACACAATCTAAATATGAGCAGAAAATGAATAGCACTTCGATGATGAGGGATATTTGAATCCAAAATTTGACATTTAAACAAAGTATTGACTAGAGGCAGTTGTTTCAATAGTAGAGAATTTTTAAATTTGCTGATTTCTTTTTCCTTTTACAATGATCCAATAATCATTGTTAAAATGATACTCTTCCTCGTGTTCCCAACGTCAACTCTGATTAAATTTATTCAGTAAATTGGTCTCCTTTCATTTTTCTCCTTCTTTGTATTTGTATAGTACTCTGTGCATTTCTTTCACCATTTTGTTCATTATCCAGATGTAATATGTATGTTTTTCGCAGTATATATGCAGTCAATAAATATACATACATACTTTAGCGATTGTATTTCTTTATCTAGAATAATCCTGAAATAAAGGTGTGCAAGGTTGGAACGTGGTTGATTTGGTCCATAAATTATTTGAAAGAAAATAAAAATGACCAAAATGGGCCTGGAAGCAATGAGTGCCTGCAAGTAGTATGTCTAGCGGCCAGAGAGGCCCACCCAGCACGGTCTCAAGTTCACACCGGAGGGGAGTACTATCTTGCCTTATCTCGAATAAATAAATAAAACACGAGAAATTTTAGCTGACCTTTGTTCACGAGAGTACTATCTTATCTTAAATAAATAAAATGCGAGAAATTCTAGCTGGACTTTGTTTAGCATATTGAACCTTGGACAAATGTTTATCAGTACATTGAACTAAACCTGAAAAATTCCAACTGGGTTTTGTTCGACATATTGAACTTTGGACAATTGTATAGATAAATATTTTATCATTCTTGTGTTCATCTGAGGAGAAGAAGAAAAAAGATGAATGAAAACATAACGCAGCATGTATATTTATGAATACATTTTCTGTTTATTTCATTTTTAAATATATCATACAATAAAGTAGTTTCATATTTTCAAACATATCTTCCAATTTTTTTTCTTATGATCATGTCGTTTATATAGAGATTGTTTGAAAAGTTCTTAAATACATCTTCATACTTTACACCATTACAACGTGCTAATATGTAATAAAGACAATAGTAACCACAATATTTACTACCTTTATTTTGCAATCTTGATGAAAAGTATTTGTATCTTTTACCCTCTCTAATAAGTATATATTGAAACTTTTTGTTATAATGATAAGGGCTATTTCCTAGAGAATCAAAGAATTCAGGGTTACCTTTTAAAGGGAAGTAAAAAACTACCCAATGCTGACCCTTCTGTGTGTTATTGTCTGTGTTGACAATAAAAAAACAAGGTTTTTTTTTTACCCTTAATGGTAACTCATTTGCTGCTAATACAGCACTAAAAACATTGTTTTTACAGGACAATATCCCCAAGGATCTTCTTAATTCTAACGTATTCATTATAGTAATATATTCCTTGTTTCATCTATTTTCATTAGACTGGGGAATTTTGCGTATAATATTATTGTGCAGTTTTCTGGTAAGCTCTTATCGAATCTCATGCTCAATCTAGTATGACCCTTTTTGATAAGCGGTGTTTGGTTTTCTTGCAAGTTGGTACCATTTATATTAAACACATATAAACAATAACCATTAGCATATTCATCTCTAGTTATGTAATTTCCCGCATCATTCATATAATCACCATTTGACACAAACAAACTTAAATATGCTTCAGCATATAATTTGGATTCGTATTTTGGTTGTAAGGGTTTTTGGGGTAGTGATTGTCCATCCACATAGAAACCCACAAAAGAACAATTGTAGTTCTTAAAGTTATAGGGGTTTTTACAATAACTCCCGTTATAGCTTTCTGAAGAGACTAAACCCACTGTAACACTTGATGGAACATCACCTTGAAATATGTCATCGATATTGATCTCATAATAACCTTTAGGAATAGAAAACGTTTTGATACTTGATTTCTCAAATGGGTATAAAGCTGGACTTATTTTCAAAGCCTCTGCATGACCAATTTGGATTCCGGGGGCTACTTTAATAGTGCAAACTTTTAAGATAGCATCCGATATTTCCACTTTATAACCAGTATCTGTTTCATCTAAAGTACCCATTAATCTGAAAGCATCTTTTTGAGGCCATAACTTGTAAGATATTTGAACTCCATTTAGTAAATATCTGTTCTGTAGAGAAATATCTGTAAATATAGGACCTTCTAAATCGACAATTTGTCCTTGGTTTGTATATAACCATCTCTGTCCAAGAGCTATATTAGGTCCCAACACTGGGTCACAATCGTCCATATTATTTGAATTGTCTTTTGTGTATAATTGTGATTGTAATTGTGACAGTTTTGAAAGAGAACTATTGTTCAGTAGAATATCTATATAAGCTCTATATGAGTAGTTGGTGCCAACGGAAGATATCACTTGTTGTTGTACTGCAATGTCCACTTGAGACCAGAGTGAGTGCAAAGGTAAGTTTGCCAGAGCAACTTTATTACTGAGAGATACAGCTGTACCATCGTTTTTCCTTATCCTTATTTTCAATTGGAGCCTTGTCTCTTTCAAACTGATATAGTTTGTAGAGTTTCCCGGTATGTTGAATTCAAGAACAGAATCCGATGTAATCTGGCTAATGGGTCTATACTCCATCCATTCCTTCTGATCTATGCTGGAATCCACAGGTGGTAGGGTAAACAGCGCAAATCCTTCATTGTGACTTTCATCACTCTCTTCCAGACGAAAGGTCATTTTAGTACACACCAAACGTGTCTTTACTTGTTCTCTTTCTCTTCTTCTTCTTTATTACTCTCTTAATTTTCTTTCTGTCGCGTTTGGATTTTTTTGGTCTAATGTGGACTTTTTTTCGTTTCCTTCTTTTTATAGTGCTAGTTGGTCCCATTTCCTCTTTCTCTTCTACAGATCTTTTTAGATCAGCTCTAGCTCTTTCTACTGCCTGTTCAGTTGGTGTCACTAGTTTTATAGCTTGATTCTTTTCCGTCTTATCACCTTCTCCAGATTGCACTATGTAAACATTTTTTTGCTTTTTGTTTTTCCCATTTATCATGTTTATAAAATGTTTTTTCCAGATATCTATATTATTCATTGTATTAACTAAAGTCATTTCTGTTTTTTTAGATGAAGGGTACACTTCAAAGACTTGATTTGTATTGATATTGGTTTGAGAGACTGATCTCTGATATAGATTCTTATATGATTAATTTGATCACGTGATACTCTAATGTAAAATAAATTATTAAAGATATAATCTGTATACTCTAACAAGTTATTAATAGCACATCTACGTAGGACTGGTATTTTTGTAGTACCGACTATAGACTGCTGACAAATATCAGTACATATAAAAATATGACTTAACCCAGAATACTCTAAAATATTTGAATAGCTTACATCTGCTAGAGCACATACCCATTCTCCTTCTAAGTGTAATATTTGCGGAAGATCTATTGTGAAATCACTAGCTCTGTTAAACGGGTGCGTGTCTAAGCTATCTGTATCACTTAGATATATGAAATGTTCTTTAACAGTCATTTTCCTCTGAACTCTTTGACCACCTTTTTGACTATGACAATTTTAACCTTGACCCATCATATTTATTCATTATAAATTTTGTACATACTTTTCATCAATCCAACTGTCAAATTTAGAAGCCCACCCTAGCCATCTGACCAAAATTTCTTTCTTACCATTTCTCTTCCTTTTAGACAACACTTTTTCTATTTTATATATTTTATTCACATCTTCAATTATCTTTTGCATTTCGTTTTCATAAAATATCCCTTTAATTTCTTCATTTCCCCAATCTTTTAATTTGTAAAAAGGTATATTATCTTTTAATCCTTTATCTATTATTATGAATAATTCTCTTGTCCACCTTTCATCATATTCGGTTTGAAAAGTATAGCGCGTATTTGTGATTCTGACAATATCGCCTGCTTTGAATTTAAACACTTTTTTCATTTGTAATTTATTTTTATTTTTTCCAACTTTAATATCCTGTTCTTTTTTAATTTCTTTATTGATATATGCCCCTTTTCTATTTTTCTCTGGTGATATATTTGGGTATAACTTCATCCATAACTCAGCTTGATTACTTTCATTCACTTCTCTAGGAGTCATTCCTATTGTTCTGTGATATGTTGAATTATAAGACGATGTTATATCTTTTAGTTTATCTACCCATTTCAAGATGTTATTTTCAGTCATATATCTTGTCAAACGAGTTTTGATTGTTTTTATAGCCCTCTCTGAGAAATTTGCTTTGACTTCATTTTGGGTTACAATATATTTCACATTATTTTCTTTCAAAAGTTTTTTGACATCTTTGTTGACATACTCCGATCCTTTATCACTTCGAAGAGTATCAGGTTTTCTTCCTTCATTAAAAATTGATTTCAACTGTTTCACCATTTCACTACCTAGTTTAGTTTTCAACGGTCTTGTCCAAACATATTTGGAAAAAATATCTATTGCTAAGACAAAGTATTTGTAACCATCATTTTCCTTAGCCATTTTACTTGAGTTGTATACAGCGGTATCAATATCCCATTGGTTATCTATCCCGCTCACTATCACTCTCGCTCTTTTGAATTTTCTATTCACATGTCTTTGTAGAGTGTACCCATCTTGTTTACTTAACCAATCTCTAACTTTCCTTAAAGTTAATTTATGTTTACCATCTTTTTTTACAAATCTATAAAGTTTATCAACTCCACTATAGCTTGCGGGATTTCTAGGGTTAAAGTATATACTAGACAGATATCTATCCACCTCCGTCATTTTGAAAGGAATGAAACATTAGTAAGAAACAATGGTCTTTAGCAAAACATGCATTTTATTCACTTGACACCAGGACCACTTTCACATTCATTTTTACAAATCATAAGGAAAACAACAAGCTTCATTCAATACCGCAACCATTTTCTTTTCTTCACTAATTTCACACTGGCTTTCCTTTTTTTCCTAGGAATACCCGGTGGTGGTGCTTTCTCGGCTAAATCAGTTTGCTTTGTAGCATTGTCATTCTCCAACTGTTTCATAAGTTTCACATTGTCACCAACTTCACCAGCAATGTTGTTTTTGTCATCACTTGTGTAGCTAATGTCATCACGTGTATCAGCATCATTGATAGCTGACTTTTGTTTATTTGACTCAGAAGCAGTGTTCTGTTCGTTGTCATCACCATATCCTTCCAGTTCACTGCCCGTGTTTCCTGTAGTTTTGCAACTCTCCCAAGTGTCCTCAAGTGGTTTTGACTCTTCTGTCACATCTGTTGGTGTAAAAGTTTCCTTGTCATCTTTCATAGTGTTATTTTTCTCATCATAATGGTTTTTCAATCTGATATATTTTTCAAAAGGTAACAATACCATTTTCTTAATATCTTTCATATTAGGAATTTTTTGAGATCGTCTTTTATAGCATTAAATATCTTAACAATTCCACCTTTATATCTCTTTATAATTTTCTTCTTTGAAAGAGTGGTAAGTTGTTTGTCAGTTAAACGTCTTAGAATTTTTCTATACCTTTTCACTATTTTGAATTTGTTTTTGGGTATGGCTATAGTTTCATGTAATATATTAAAAATGACTTCTATTATTACTTCCAATTGTTTTGTACTTATGTTTTCCAATACAACTTTGCTCTGGTTTTTAGATGTTTTATCATCTGTCAAAAAAAGTAAAAAGTTTTTGAAACCTTTAATTCTTTTACTCATTATTAAGAGATAGGTGTGTTCTGTTGGCTTTCTTTGCCTTATAATGATATTCTTTTTTCTATCTTACCTTTATATTTTCGCCACATAAACAATGGTGTCCTCTCCGGGCATTATTGAAGTTCGTAGTCTATAGTCGTCTTCACCGTGGGGTGACATATCTACCAATAAATATCCATATTTTTTATCAGTAGCATCATTATAAGCCTCTTGCAGTATTTTTGACTTGCCGGGGAAAATTTGTTTTCCTAAGTTAACCACTTGGGATGAATCTCTAAAATTACGAAACAGTACTAGGTATTGTATATTCAAAGCTATAGTTCTCGAATGCTTACTCTGACTAAATATATTTTGCGTTATAAATATACAACTAATTCTTTTATGATGACATCCTCTTATGAAGAGCATTTCCATATCTTGACTTTTTAAAACATCTTCCATCAAATCATCTAAAATGATTAATTTATGTACCAAATCTTTAGAAAAGTTATCAATATCTTCTCCTTGAGGTAAACCTTCATGAAATTTCATAAAATCAAATTCTTTTTCCATCGCGTCGTACAAAGGTTGCCATATACCATAGCAATATAAAACCTCTTGTGGGCTTTGCTCTGTGAACATCCCGGATAAATTTCTTAAAAGATTATTAACCCAGAAAGTTTTTCCCGAATTCGTTGGGCCTGATATACAAATACTACTACACATTTTAAACGGTATCAGTGCGGTTTTAGCCATGATCGACAAGTCTTTGGACCTCTTATGCTTTCAAAGATAGTGAGAATTATGAAAATTTCATACCTGTGTACCGTTATTTATCTTACCATTTTTGCATTACATGACTTCACCTATTATCCCACTTGAAATCATACTCTCTATTCCACTTGTCTCGATAGCTCTGGGTGTTGACGGATTCAGGACTAGATCCAGTGTTCTTGTATGAACACCGTCTTCTAACACTTCTCGCTTGCAATAAAAGTATGCAAAACCATGCCTTTGTTGTTCATAAGTAAAAATATCATTCCTTTTAATTTGGAAACCTGTGTTTTTGGATGAAGCTGATGATTTGGTGTTCAGCACATTCTTATAAACATTCACAGGATCCACAACATTTTCTTTGCTCAAACCCTTACAACTCATTTTATAATCATCTTTTTTAGATGCGATATATGTTTTAGAACAAAGACATACCATTTCATCTCCTTCAAACTCTATTTTAAACAAACCAGGCGTTCTTTTATCATAGAGGTTGTGTTTATCACAACATGTGCGTGGAAACCAACAAACACAAGGATCTATTTCAATATCATAGCAGAAATTCTTGAGACAATTTTCAATTTCTTTTCTCATTCCAGGTTTCATAATGTCAAAAAGAGTATTTCCAGCTATAGCCATGTATGCTGAATCGGTATCCATTTGCAAATATTCAAATTTTTTTCTTTCCCCATATTTCAACATCACATCAAAGTAGAATCTTAACATGTGAAGCTTAGCATATTGTAAAATGAAAAAACCTAATTGTATAGGAAGATCTAGG
>OZ012688.1:28849159-28889159 GCA_963942565.1 Maea johnstoni | reverse complement strand
ATGAATATTTCATAATCTTCAATATTACAAAAATGAAAATGTCTTACCTTATTTCTCTTTGAATGAATTTACCCCTGCATCAGTCTATTACTTTAGATAGCTATGAAAACTGTTTCACTGTCAGTAGAAAGCCA
Source organism: Maea johnstoni (assembly GCA_963942565.1). NCBI lineage: Eukaryota > Metazoa > Annelida > Polychaeta > Spionida > Magelonidae > Maea > Maea johnstoni. The sequence continues at coordinate 28,889,025 of OZ012688.1, read as the reverse complement.
ACGTCGAGTTTGTAAGCTTAGATTATTAGCTCTATTTATAGCCAGAAAATAGACATTACACAATTCTATACTATGACCCCAAGAATCAAAGGTTTGTTATTTTAACTCTCCTTATGAGCACATGATCAGATCGAACAATAGATAAGTGGTCTGATAGTAATCACATGAACCTTTTGACTCAGTTTGAGACCAAGTCACATGAATCTTCTATCTCTTGAAACTGTCATGTGCCAGTGTGACAGTTGAGCATGTGATCCTATGACTAATGAAAAGGATCACATGTTCATGAGCAAGTGATCATATCGAACAATGAACAATGGTTTGATACATAGTCACATGAATTTTCTACCTCTTGAAACAGTGATGTGCCGGTGTGATAGTTGATCATGTGATCCCATGACTAAAGAAATAGATCACCTGTGGCGTGTTCAAACTTGTTTTGTATTATTTTTGGTGTCACACTAACCTTCTACCTCTTAAAACAATCATGTGCTGATGTGATAGTTGTGCGTGTGATCTTGTGGTAGGATTTATCTGGTTAGAACAATGCTTTAGACTTTAAACATGGACCTTTGAATTATACTGACAATGGTTAAGTCACATGAACCTTTTATCTCTTGTAACAGTCATGTGTAAATGTGATAGTTGAGCATTTGATCTTGTGACTAATAAAAAGATCACGTGAAATTACAATATTTTGCCACCTGTTCAGATTTGTTTTGTAATATGTATATGGTTAGAGAACAATGCTTTAGACTTTAAATATTAACCTTCGAATTCTACCAGTGGTCATGTGCTGATGTGTTGGTCAAACATGTGATTCAGAACAATGTTAAACATCAACCTTTGAATTCTAACGTCATACTTTTATCTCTAGTAAAGCTTAATAAAAGCTGGTTGGATGAGCTATAATCATCAATTGCTCTTTCAGTTGCAAAATCTTTGTTGTTACTCTCTGTGAAGCATTAGCAAAATGCCATTGGTGAAGACCACAATCAAGAGGAAGGCAGCCAACACTGGTGGGGATCAGTTGAAGCAAAAGAACAAAGCTGTCAAAACAGTGGAGAATGGGGGTAAGAAGAAGGATGAGGAAGAGAGTGGTGGTATCTTGTTGACCTCGTCAATTCTCAACGAGTTGGTCAATTTGAAACTATACCAGGACATCCTATTTGAGGACTTTTACATCAAAATCACCAAAGAAGAACAAGATGGTGACGAGGGAGACAGAATTTTATGCTTGGACCTTGATAAAGTGGACACTTTGCTACCTCTGGCAAAGATTATCATTGCTGGGTTAAAACGTAGGAATGGGCTGGTCGCAAAGAGAAAACATGAAGCCCTTGGGATGCGCTACTATCTGTCTGTCGACAACTACAAGGATGGTGCGGCCATAAATATCAGGCGTTATTATTACGACTATGATGATGAGGAGGAAAAACCTACTCGGGACGGGATATGCCTTCGTCTTGGTAATTTTGTCAAGTTGATCCAAGAGATTGAGGAAATGAAATCATTCCTGGCTAAAACTCGTGAAGAGTGTGCTCTCCTCATCAAGACAGCCTGCATCGTTCTCATCATCAAACGACTTGTTAAAGAAGCTTGCAGATACTGCGATGGTTGTGCTAATGGTGAAAACAATCAAGTGGGGCATTTTGGCGGATGTTTGCAAGATGGGGAAGGATTGGTAAATGAACACTTTTCCCTGGAATGGTTGACCGAGGTAAAGGATGGTTGTGAAACCATTTACAAGTCCTCGGTAGCAAAACTAGGAATCCCGGAGCTGATCTTCGGTTTGATATATGACAAGGATGTTATCAATCGTAAAGATGAATTCAAGAACGAGCTACTGTCGCCCTTAAAGACGGGAGAGAACAAAAGAGAAAAAGAGTTATATGATACAGTGCATGAGGAGGGTAAGCTTACTTTAAATGAGCGACAAATATTCGAGTTTTAAAAGTCTTTGGTCTGTTAAACAAATGAAGTGTGATAAAAAGATTCTGTAAAATAAAAACAAATCATGATCAAATACTTAATTTCACATAAATTTTATTTTATTCACACAAGTTATGTCTGAGTTTGCACACTTTTGGTGACATAGAAAGAGCCATCTGCATCGCATGTTGAACGCTGATGCTCAACAATACCACTTTCCACATTTGTGTGGTATAGTACCGACCCATCTGTTTGGGTGCCTTTGTTCGCCTGGCACTGTATCGGGATGTAGCAATCGGTGTCCGCACCATTTGCCGGCCTCTCACCGCACGTGTAATCCTCAATTGATCGCCCATCTAAAAATAGGATAATTTGCATATATTCAAATTTCGAGATGTATTGTTTTTTAAGCGAAGGTTTTGCCAAAAGGCAATCATTCTGACAAGACTCGGGCAAGGCTTCGCAACTATACAAACATGGATGCTTACGATGTGTGTGGGATCTTCAGTGAAAGTGATTGGGTGGAAGAAATAGAAAAAACTGACACTACTTTTCATAGGAACTATTTCCCAGTGTACCCCCAATATATCACTTGTGATGCAAGATTATGGAGTTTTGATAACTGGCCGAAATTCCAAAACAACGATCCGAGAATTCTGGCTGAAGCAGGATTTTACCACACACAAAAAAGTGATCAAGTGTGCTGTTTCTACTGTGGTATTGTGCTAGATGATTGGAAGATATCGGACTGTCCATGGCGTGAGCACTTATATTGGTCACCTTGCTGTGGATATTTACTATCTGTAAAACCATCAAGTTATAACCTTAAAATATTCTCTGCTTGTCACAAAGATATTTGTTCAAAATGATACATTATTTGACTATTGACAGTAATCAGTATCTGGTTCAATTAACATGAAATAAAATGTGTTCAAAATAAGTACTGGTATTACTTGTTTGTCTTGTTTGTTACAAAGGTGACTATTATGTTTATATCATTAATACCACTACTACTACTACTACTACTACTACTACTACTAATAATAATAATAATAATAATAATAATAATAATAATAATAATAATAATGATGATAATAATAATGATGATAATAATAATAATAATAATGATAATAAGTTGCGTAAACACACACACACACACACACACACACACACACACACACACACAACCCTCTAATTCTGATTTGTGAGATTTACAATTGAACCTGTAGTAATTGATCTGTGGCAACCAAGCCAATCTCTATTCAACTGAGATATTTATCTAGTTCAGTGCCATGGCCTTTTAAGCTTATTGTAACACAAGTCTATGCAATAGACCATCCTTGTGAATGGTAATATCAAGATACTAGTGACATCTATTGTAGATTTCATCTGTGGGCACAATTTAAATAAGAAATTGTGCAATAGATGTCGCTGTGATCTTGCTATTGCTATTCACAAGGAGGATCCATTGCACAGACTTGTCACAATTAACTTAAAATAGACCCTGCCATCACTATTTAAATAAAAAATTGTACAATAGATGTCGCTGTTAGCAACATCTCAATGTGAGAAATAGTTGTGTCCAGTGCATGTGCAACCTCCTCTATAATGTAAACAAATACTAAACCACTCATCCCACCGTCTCATAGTAACATCACACTGAGGCAAGATTAAGTATGTCTAGGGTTTTACCATGAAGTTTGTAGTAATTTGGCGACCAATCCATGCTCTATTCATCTAAGATATTTATCTAGTCCACTATCAAAGCTCTTTAAGTTAATTGTAACAAGTCTGTGCAATGTGTCTCCTAGTTACATCACACTGAGGCAAGATTAAGTATGTCTAGGGTTCTACAATGAAGTTTGTAGTAATTACTCTGTGGCGACCAATCCACGCTCTATTCATCTAAGATATTTATCTAGTCCAGTATCAAAGCTCTTTAAGTTAATTGTAACAAGTCTGTGCAATGTGTCTCCTAGTTACATCACACTGAGGCAAGATTAAGTATGTCTAGGGTTCTACAATGAAGTTTGTAGTAATTACTCTGTGGCGACCAATCCACGCTCTATTCATCTAAGATATTTATCTAGTCCAGTATCAAAGCTCTTTAAGTTAATTGTAACAAGTCTGTGCAATGTGTCTCCTAGTTACATCACACTGAGGCAAGATTAAGTATGTCTAGGGTTCTACAATGAAGTTTGTAGTAATTACTCTGTGGCGACCAATCCACGCTCTATTCATCTAAGATATTTATCTAGTCCAGTATCAAAGCTCTTTAAGTTAAGTGTAACAAGTTTGTGCAATGAATTGTCCTTGTGAATAACAATACTAGTGACATCTATTGTGGATTTCACCTGTGATCACTATTTAAATAAGAAGTTGTGCAATAGATGTCGCTGTGATCTTGGTATTGCTATTCACAAGATACTAGTTACATCTATTGTGGATTTCACCTGTGATCACTATTTAAATAAGAAGTTGTGCAATAGATGTCGCTGTGATCTTGGTATTGCTATTCACAAGATACTAGTGACATCTATTGTGGATTTCACCTGTGATCACTATTTAAATAAGAAGTTGTGCAATAGATGTCGCTGTGATCTTGGTATTGCTATTCACAAGATACTAGTTACATCTATTGTGGATTTCACCTGTGGTCAGTATTTAAATAAGAAGTTGTGCAATAGATGTCGCTGTGATCTTGGTATTGCTATTCACAAGGACGATCCATTGCACAGACTTGATACAATTAACTATAAGTGTTTCAGTATTGAACTATAATCTGCCACCACTATTTAAATAAGAAACTGTACAATAGATGTCGCTGTTAGCACATTTCAATGTGAGAAATAGTCAAGTAACCTCCTCTACAATGTAAACAAATACTAGACCACTCATCCTTCTGTCTCCTAGTAACATCTCACTGAGGCAAGACCAAATGTGTCTAGGATATCTAGTTCAGTACCAAAACCCTTTAAGTTAATTGTAACAAGTCTGTTCAATGGATTGTCCTTGTGAATAACAGCACCAAGATACTAGTGATGTCTATGTCGGGTTTCACCCGTGGTCACTATTTAAATAAGGAATTGTGCAATAGATGTCACTGTGATCTTAGTGATGTTATTCACAAGGACAATCCATATTACAGACTTGATACAATTAACTTAAAGTGTTTTGGTACTGAACTAGAACCTGCCACCACTATTTAGATAAGAAATTGTAGATATCCTCGTCACCAGATTTCAATGTGGGTGCAAAGGTTATACCCATACCCGAGCCTAAGTCAATGCTAGACTTGGTATACAGTATCGAGCCTTACTGTATGCGTGGATATCTTATTGTAGATGTTCTGTGATGGTTGCATCTAATTTTGTGTTAACAGAGCTATTAAGTGAAAAAGTGTAGAAAAATCATCTAACCCGTCCCATTGTATTTTATAGCTGTTAATTTTGAGCAACCAGTTCCAAAATACTAGCGCTAAGACCCTGGTCCAATGATGTCCATACCAGGTCTATGTCAATAACATCATTGATGTGAGCTGAGTACAAGTGTAACCCTACAACTCCCGTATCAGTCAAAATATCACCTGTTTGAGAAATAAATACATTTTCTAGCACAGTTATAGCTATCAGACAGACGTAGACATTGACAATTTTTGAATGTGTTAAAACGAAAACAACTACACGGGTTCCGTGTTCTGTCACTTGTTTGTTTCTAATCTAAATATTGATATTCTCACAGTAAAACAAATTTAGTCAGCAGTTATGTAAGAGGCCACATTCTGACCTTTAACGGATCACAAACTAATCAATGTCGAGACTGGGCACCCATTCCCATGGTCATGTTTAATCTAGCGAGCTCTCAACAAAACAAACTTCTCACTGATTAAGCCTAACAGCCGGACATGGCTCCTGGTCGTGCAGAGGTTTAAGTCTGGGCTAAAAAAATGTTTGTTTATGCTTACCCTACTCCACTCAATGTTTAAATCAGCAATGGATACATATCCCAATACTTTTGAGTAAATAATAATATTCCAACTTCATAAATAATCTATTCATTATCAAACTTTAACCATAACCAAGCAATCCACTTTCTAACCTTATCTGTAAATCCTATTTTAGTTAAGAACTTACCAAGTTGTCTGGATCCACGGTGCAATAACTGGATCTTAAAGATGCGGACGGGGTCTAGGAGCAGCAGCATTTTTAATTTGCTGAAACACGTCGGACAATCCCCATAAACAGTTGTTTGCCCAGAGACAAGAAAGGGTCCTTGCATGGGGAACATTCTCAGCGCTCTTCCGTGTGTAATCAGATTACAGATGGTTGTGTTCATACAAGTTTTATGACACCCTGTACGGCAACAAGGGAATTCTAAATCAGACTCACTGTTAATGCAGAGTAAACATGCAACCATGTTTGATGATTCTCAAAGACAAAATCTAGCATAAGACCTATCCTATTTAAACCCGAAATTATCTTCTTCTGCTATTGTTTAAATTGTCATTAAATCTGTCATAAGCAAGCCCTGATTATTAAACCAATTGTCTGTCATAAGATTAGATTACACGTCACTCTGTTCAAATGCTGCGTGATAGACTAGGGCAAATTCCACAGTTGTATCAAACACATTACCCCGCTCACATATAATTATGAAACCCATTTTAAAACAATTATGAAATTCCTCATATATTTGAAAAAAAAAAGAAAATGGGAAAGAAATGAATCCTTTGAGTCTCATTCGTACCAATCCACACTATGAAGTTGGTCGTGCTATTTCTTGTCCTGGGTTTCTTTTACACTAATGGATGTGTGCCATGTGTATGCATCTTGAATATTTTGAAATGTACAGGACAGGGTATTATCAAATTACCTGGAAGAAGCTTTCCAAAAGATAAATTGATAGAAATAATTCTGATAGAAAACACTTTGATAAAAGAAGTATCCTTTCAAAATTTTCAAAATATCTCAAAAATAATAACAAAGGATAATGTTTTCTTAAACTGTGATTGGGTAAAAGATGTCAAAAAACAAGAGGTTGTAATTGAAGGAGATTGTAGCACCCACAGTGCTAGAACACTTATATCATCGACAACCAGTAAGATAACAGAGCTGCCAGTGAAGAAGACGAGCACCAAACCTATGAGTATGGAAACAACAATAACAACAACAGTAATGAGGATGACGGGAGAAGCAGAAGTGACACGGCTAAGGACAACAAAAGCAACACCAGGAATAACAACAAGAACAGTAGTAGCCAAGACAACAACAGCACTAGAAATGGCAACAATAACAACAACACCAGAAATAGGAATAACAACAACAAAAAACTATACTGACACAGATGGTGAAAAAGATTCAAAGATCTTTGAGGTCTGTAATTCTAATTCATTTGTGTTGAATTTATTAATTGGGATATCAGCTCTTTGTTTTATTTTCACCATAATTATTTCAATAAGTTGTGGGTATGTAGTATACAAACTGAGGAAAAAAGTTGAATATGTTTCAACACCTAGAGTAGAGCAGTGGTATGAGATGAATCACTATGAAACCCCAATCTAATAAACAAAACAAACTTGTAGTGGTACCTGGAGGGAGGGTATGAATAGTTTAAAACAAGACCTGTTTGATCCCGGTATAAGCATGAAGTTCTGATTATAGCAGAGAGTCTTGATTTAGTAAATAGTGGTTATCACATAACCAGAGGGAAAACCGTGAACTTACAATTAAACCGCGAATTTCCAATTTAGAACCCAGTCACATGGAGACAATGGTTATACAGTTAATTGTGAAAGTTCATGAGAAAGTTTTCCCCCATCAGAATCAGTAGAGATCAAGATGGAGAAGTGGATAGTTGTTGTGTTGGTCAGTGTCCTGTTTTGGGGAATTCATAAAACAGCTGAGGAAGGATGCAAACCATGTCTGTGTATTGGAAATGTGATGCGTTGTATAGGAAGAAATATCTTACAACTACCCAAAATACAACAAAGACAGATGGTTAATTTGGAAATACTTATCCTGAGAGACACAGCTATAACCACACTCAACCTGGATGAATTACCAATGCTCAGTGAACTACACATAAAGAACAACATCAGAATTTCTTGCACAATGATAGAGCAACTAGCAAGAAAATATGAACACATCAAAATCTCATCTGACTGTCAGAAGAGCTCCAAAAGACCGCCTACTGCAGAAACAGATCCAACACCAAAAGATGGAGACGGTGATAATGATGCTGATGGTGGTGATAAGCATATCCTGACAACATTCAGCATAATCTTCACTACCCCGAATGGGCTTGATATCAACATAACCATCCCAAACACCACCAGTTTTCAGAACACCACCATAAGCATTGAATATGGGAAATACAAACTAGAAATAATCACAGGAGGAGTCATAGCAGTGCTGCTAACAATCCTGATAGTGGTGTGTGTGTTCTGTTGTAAGATGGTTCAGAAATACAAACCTTTTGGAAGTAATTGGAGACATGGCCGAATAGATTTATCACAGAGATCAAGATATAGAAACCTGGGCAATGCTAACCCCCTGATGGATAATGCTTCACAGCAAATCCCATTAAATGTTGTTGACCCTCCTGCAGAACTACCAACAGATCTGATCAACCCTCTTCAGGACCCAACTGCAGGACTAGAAAGAGAGGGTAGAGAAGCTGTTCATCTCATACCACCCTCAGATGCTGTGTACAAAAACACAAGATCTCACACAAGAAGTAAAAATAAACAAATGTGAATTGAGGATGTATTCACAAGAAACACTGGATTAACCTTGGATTAAGGATTTACTAAATTCATAACAACTAAAACAACTATTACACAGGATTGATGTGGGGATATTCAAACAAAAGAGTGGATTAACCTGGATTAAGGATTATATAGTCCAAATTTCTAACAATTCAAATGGAAATGATATGCGGTGGACATATTTACCAGAAACATTGACTTAATCCCCAAATTAAAGATTTAACTAAAATTGTGAAAACCAAATGAAAATTACACTGGTTTTGGATATCAAAACTATCTGACTATATCTGACTATCCTTTACAAAATATAGAAACATTGGACAAAAACATTAGGGTAAATGAGTACAACCCAGAGGAGATTGTAAAGTTCAATCTTGAAGAACTCTATAAATGACTGTTATCTAGTTTAGAAAAAAAAGGTTATTTGCTAATTTGTTGGAGAATAATTATTAACATGCTAAATATCACTATTTTATATGAAACTTTAAGTAGTACAAATATTAGATAATTGTTGTATTCAAATAAGACAGCTACAGTATACACCCCTTATTAATCTACTAGTGTGTGTAAACAAAGATGGGCTGTAATCACTTGTTTATTTAATCAAGCCGATCCAAAATGCTGTCAATATCATAATCACTTGTTCATTGTTTAAATTTGTTGCAGACAGCTTGTCAATTCTATAATCAGTAAGTCCCTAGATTTTACAGTGAGCAATCAGTGAATCATTATACAAAGAGAGCCATCTGAGCTCTGGCAAGAGGTTTGCTGACATAGTTTGGTAAGGTGACAAAAGGTGTCAAATTGTATGAGAGCGCCCGCTGTTTAATGATATTCCTACCTGGAAATCGATCCTATGATAATACAATGAATACAGTGGTTTATTTCACCATCTTAGGAAAGATGAAATAAAGAAAAAGTCCTATAAAACTTGATGATGATAATAATAACACAACTCACCCTTTTAAGAAACCTGATTCAATAACTCAGGCTCATCTAAATCCTACAAACTAAGAAAACAACAATTGGAAGTTAACACCTTCCACAGTCTGTAGTTTTCCTGGATTGTAGGGTTTGAATGCATCTGAAAATTCGCAACAACCCTCATAAGAGGGTGACATACACCATCATAATCAACAAAATTTATAGGAACAATATCCGGGTAAGAATAATACAAATCAGTGGATAATTATGATATTCTAAACTGAAAATTAACCCTTTAATGACCTTGTGAATATGATCACCCTCTTAGGAAATGCGGCACCAAGTTCCACATAAGTCTGATATCTACAAAGCCAGAACACAACACTTTGTCTTAGAAATTAATACTGACTGCAACTTATCATTTTCCAGCTTTGTAGAATGTGGGTTAACCTAAAGATTCGTATCAAGCTTCATAAGGCTGAGCTAGACCATATACATTGTATTATTCTTAGGATTAATCTTCAGGAAGGAATATCACCAACCATGGGATAATACAGATGAAAATAGCTGTCACCTGTTGATTAATTCACCCTAACTGCAGGCTAAGTACATGAATAAGCCAAGTTTTCTACTCCCAAGTAAATCATGATGACTTGTCAAGAGAGAGAGAGAGAGAGAGAGAGAGAGAGAGAGAGAGAGAGAGAGAGAGAGAGAGAGAGAGAGAGAGAGAGAGAGAGAGAGAGAGAGAGAGAGAGAGAGAGAGAGAGAGAGAGAGAGAGAGAGTAATACCCAGTCATCACTGGTCATGGTTTTGAAAGGTGACAGCTAGAATTTATACTCAATAGCAAATAATTGATCTGTAGAGAGCATCCGCTAGTTGGTGATAATCATACCTGAAAATTCGTCCTATAACAACCCAATGAGTATGATGAAGTAGGTAACTCTCTTAGGAAACTTGACTCGAAGTGTCAGGTTCATCTGAACTCTAGAAAGCAACTATATATCGCTTGAAAGTTAGCACTGTATAAGATTTCTCTTGCAAGACATGTACAATAGCCTCGGTGAGCAATCCACATAGACTAATTACAAGTCTGTGTTAACTGGGTCTTTCCTTAGACTGGTTGTTATAGCCAATTGATACATCTAACCCAGCCTAAGAACTAGGCTAGTCACCCGCATTTACTAAACCTTCCCTTGTTCTTCCCAATCTAGCCAGTAGATTTCACTACCAGTTAAGTTCTGAATTAGTACAACAGACCTGATAACAACCGCCTAGACTAGGCACAAGTCTGTGTTAACTGGCTCCATACTTAGACTCGCTGATCCAACCAGTTGATTTCACTAGCTGTGTATCTAACTCAACCTGAAAGCTAGACTAATCAACAGTGCTAATTTGCTCTTTCCTTAGTTTCACCAATCTAGCACTTGATTTCACACTTTGTTTCTAGTTCTAACAATCTTGCACTTGATTTCACACTTTGTTTATATATATATATATATATATATATATATATATATATATATATTATATATATATATATATATATATATATATATATATATATATATATATATATAGATAGAGAGAGAGAGAGAGAGAGAGAGAGAGAGAGAGAGAGAGAGAGAGAGAGAGAGAGAGAGGTGGGGATAGTACATCTAAATCAACCTGAGAGCTAGGCCAATTGTTTGAGCCAACTAGTTTATTCCATAATCTCGCTGATTGACTAGGTAGAGTTGGTTTCATTTCGGATTTAGTCTAGAATCAATCCTAGACATGTACTGGTTGGTGGTATACATGTAGCTGACCCAGCCGGCGAACCAGGCTACATGCAGGCAGGCGTGAATGGTGACAACTTGACCTTGCTAGCCGTCTCGCTGCGCCGGGTTAAAAATAACCCATTGAAAGAGAGTGGTACCCTCCCACACAGGGAGTCACTGAGCGCTGATGATAACAATTTGTAAACTGGCCTAGGTCGTGGTATGTCACATCCGTGAATGATTGTAGTATAGAAAGTGATTGTCTGTTATATATATATTTTATAAGTTGAATAGAAAAATGTGATTCCTGATGATTTTTTTATATTTTATAAATAAACACTGGGTTGATTAGATATTTATTTGTTTATTTGTTTGTTTATACCACAGAGCCCACAGTATTTATTTATTTACCCATTAATCTATTTGCGATAAACAATTGTCCGAAGTTCAGTATGCTGAACAAAGTTCAGCTAAAATGTATTGTGTTTTATTTATTTATTCAAGATAAGACAAGATAGTACTCCCCTCTGGTGTGAACTCGAGACCGTGCAGGGGTTGCCTCTGTGGCCGCCAAACATACTACTCCTGCATGCTCAGCAATTAGACTTTGAATTAGATTTTAGCATTGTTATTGCAAAAAGGAGGCAATAAACAGAATGCTTATCTAGTCAGAGAGACACTCTACACCCGAGACTATCGGGCAATACGTCCTTGCGTCAACAAAACAATTGGTGCCAAAGACCATACCTTCCAATCGATACTTTTTATGAAGGTTCGAACATTCAACACTTCTGTGGTACATGATAATATTTTCTTTATTGTTATAAAAAACGTAATGCAACTATTGTATAATGAATCTATATGTTGATATCAAGCATCGCAAAAAGCTCAACACTGATATCTGTGGTCGGATGTAGTAGGAAATATTGTATTTTTAAATTGGTAGCAAACGACTTCAGCATTTACATATTCCGGACATGCACACCATAAACGCACATAGTGGGTGTCTTCACGTCACCTATTGAGATGAGTGTTAGTATAGCGTAGCATCTGTGTTATTATGATTTCTAACTCCTTTTGAGAGGTGATCAGCGTTACTTAAACACTACAGTGCCGGCATTTAATTCCTGCACTAAATGCGTGGACAGACCGGGCATAATACAAGACCGCAAGCCCAATGGCCACCCAGTGTCCTAGATATGGAGGCATAGATGACCTCACAGCTGAACGTAGCTTTGATTCGAAAACTAAGGGGGCCATTGATGTGCTTGGATTATTTCTTCGATATGCTGTCCCTGAGTGTTTTTACAACCAGACATTGGTAGACGTCCGGTCGACTGGTGCAGAAATCAAATGGCTGTCCTGTATTTCACAACAAAACAATTAACATATTTCCCACCTAAACACTGTTTCATAAACACAGTTTTGCAAGCAATATTGTTAATGTTACTCTGGACAAGAATTTAGTGTCCGCATTAGTTATAGTGATACAGTTTACTATTACCTTTTCATGCTTAATACTAACAGACATACAAAGTCAGGTCAACTCTAGCATCGTAAGCATTAGTGTTTGAGTCATAAGAAATTAATTTTAAAAAGGTGTTCTGGAAAACAAAGCTGTGATTAACATTTTCTGTTGCATTCAGTGTAAGCATTAGTGTTAATGGTGAACTGTAGGGGTTAACACGATTCTTGATCACTTATGCTGCTCTCCCACATACGAATCTAATGTGCGAACATACACGATCTCAAGTCTACGATTAAAGCCACGAATTGACTATAAAATTGGTGTTTTCCACAATCGTTAGATGTGCACGTTCAACCACGAAATTATGCGACATCCCACGACAGCATTTACGATTGATGTACGACTACAACATCATGTGTGCGACATTGTACGTTTTCTATCGAAATTATTCGTGAGTAGGCGAACACATTCGTAGTTGGGTACGAATATGAAGGTGCGTATGTATGCAAATGTGTGCGAATATGCACGCCATAAATACGACTAACTACGACATACATACGCATATATACGCCAGGTCTACGTCTACTTACGACAATGTTCGACTAATTACGTATATGTTCAAACTAAAAATAACAGAATTCGTGAGTATACTACGATTTGTGGTGAAGTCACCGTCAATTCGTGGCTTTTCAGGATACATTTTGGCCAATTACCTATTTTTCCATTCTGAAGTAGGTCATGTATATAGTTGCACCTTTTCGTACCTTAAATGAGTGTACGCAAATGTACGTGAATGTACGACTACATACGACAGTGTACAACATATTACGACACGATGTTCAACCATGTACAATGATGTTCGACAATGTACGACAAAAATGACTTCCTTACGACAGTATTTTTGTCGCACCCCAAAGTTTTACATGGAAAACTTTTTTTTAAATTCGCAGCATTACTTACGAAAACCTAAGACTCACTGCGAACAACCGCGAGAACCCACGACAACCCAAGAAAAACTACGACTTTTTAATTCGCACCTTGTCGCACCTTAAAATTCGTATGTGGGAGAGCAGCATTAGGTCTTGTGCTGGGATTACATTTGCTATATCTCAATGTGCGAATGCTGGTCAATGGATAAGTTAGTTTATGTTTTAGTGCATTCCATTAATTAATTTGCTTTGCATTTGCTCCCATGCTATTCGAATACATGTCATTTTACAGGCATAGTCGGTTATTCGACAAGCTGAGAGTGGCATCTAAAACTTAAAATACAACATGTATATTTAGATTCATTTAGAATACACCCCGCTATAAGAATTCCATGAAACTTTGCATAAACTATCCTTGTAAAATCCCCTTTGTAATTCCAAACTAAAATAGGGGGGTCACCACTCATCCCGTCCATATAGGTGGCGCCAAAGTGGCGCTAAATTTGCAAATTTCACGTCTAAAATTGAAAGTCCATTTAAGAAATACCCCGTAATATAACAACGTCATCAAACCTTGCACAGGTTTTCATTGTCAGGTTCCCTTTGATTATCTAAAATAAAAAGGGAGGTTACAATAGTGCTGTCGATATAAGTGGCGCCAAAGAGGCATCTCTGTTTGTGAGTTACATTGTTTTATATCGACGCAACATGGTCAATAAGTATTCATGAGCAGCTATAAAACAACATAGGAAGTCACCAACTGACATGTAAAGTGTACATAATTCCGCGAATTGGCAAACTGAAGAATCTTTCTATCGATAGGTATATTCTTAACGATTTCGACAAAGGTATAGATGAACTGAACATTTTTATTCAATCAAATAAGTTGCAAATGTTTTAGGTTGGGTCAACTACGCTTAGCAGATTAGTGTGTTGTGTTTTAATTGCAAATTGCATTATTGCCAAGAGAGAGTCCAGTGCAGTCAATGATTGCGCAGCTTCTCTCACCACATTCCCGACTTCCAATTAGGTAGGGGCGCGTGATGAGAATGGCAATGTGTGAAAGGGTATGTGGATGTTGTTCGCCGTTTACTACGGCACCCGTCACTACGTATCCCTAATCGGCAGAGGAAAAAGCATGCACAATTACGAATTGTTAGATTGCAGTTCGTGTAGAATGCATTAGAGTCTAATATTTAAGTGCAAGAGGCTAATACATCAGTGTTTCCTCCATACCCTGTTCTCATTAATAATCTTAGCTTTAAACAAGTATATAAATGAACTGAATGACCAGGATGACCGAAAGTAGGACGAACGCAAATGACATACACTATGGCATACTTTAACTTTGAAAATATGGATATTACCTAACGAAAATAGTTTTGGATTAGAAAGGATTAGAATTGATCATGGTTGATATGATAAATGGACCCCCCAATCTTTTCATAACAGCCAGTTTGATATCTGATTTATCAATGGCATATCTGTTTGCCAAACCTCTTGAAATATTGATACATAGGTTAGGTTGCCCTAATGTGTGGTCGCAGGGATATCAGTGCGCTCTGATATTTTTGCCATTAAAAGAAATTTTATAGTTACCTTCCGAAGGATGGGAACTTTTCTAGTATATATATATATATATATATATATATATATATATATATATATATATATATATATATATATATATATATATATATATATATATATATATATATATATATATATATATATATATATATATATGTATATATTAGATATGGGGCTACAGGGCCGCCTTTGTTATTTGCGATGAGATAACAGGTTACTCAATATGCATAATTACATAGCTACAGTTTGCAACATAACAATAGCTACCAGATCCAACAGTAATTAACTGGTACTATATGGCTATATAACATTACTGAATAAAATAATATGCCTAAATTATAAATGGTTAGATGATTCATCTCAGCGGTTCAAGAGGGGTGGGGGGTGACTCCTAAAATGAGACTTCCCATACTTTTTGTTATCGCAATATCTACAAATATGCCAGTACACTCAATATATATGAATTGGATATTTGTTGGATGAGTAACCCCTCCGTTTTTTCTATGTCATTAGTTGGCTAAAAAAGCCCCCCTCTCATGACCACACCCTTTTACGTCATCAGTTGATTAGAAAAGCCCCCCTCTCATGAGAATGCCCATCTACGTCATTAGCTGGCTATATAACTTTAAGCAGGCAGCCTGAGGAGCCATTCCTGGTCTTTGAGGTCCACACGTTCAGCATGGCCTTCCACACCACTGCAAGACAGATGCTCTCATTCTGCCTGTTACTCGTCATGATCAGGGCTATTGGTGGCAAACCACTGCCCTTAGCAAACTGCAAGCTCAACCCAAATGTTATCGCCTGTTCAACAGCCGGCAACTTCTCCAGTCTTTCTCTCGAGAACTATACTGATCCAGGTTCCAGTCGTCAGAATCTATATTTGATAGGAACACCAAAGCAGAGGGGCCTCATATTCCAGTACTTACCACCCAGGGCATTTCGCGGATTAAACGTGAGTAACAATTTCCGTGTGTGTATGTGTATATGTGTGTATACCTATTTCTGAATTGTTAGACCACCTGCAAAACTGTAATGATAGTGGTCACTGAAGCATGGGTGCGTTGTGATAATGATCGCACAATGTTTTACGGATATCTCTCTTGTATTCTGTCTGATTACGGTTAGGGTTAGGTTAGGGTAATAGAGAGATTGGGCTATCCCGTTTCCGACAACGGGAACCGGATAGGCGACGATGACGTCACCATAGAATGTGTTGACGTCATCGTTTCCCACATAGCTCGACTCTGCGCCGTTCTCAACACCCGACATGAACTGGCTGTATCCCGTAATTATCGAACGGCGTAGCTTCTTGCTAAATTTATGCTGTAAGCAGTTTGTTAAAAACATCTTACAGTTGCTACGTGGAAGCTAACCATACGTATCGTCTAACAATTTCAATTTCAATTTCAATTTCAATTGTTTCATGCCGACAGAAGGAGTTTTGTTTGGTAGTGGCCTTGTCAGTACGACTCCTCGGCCTAGCGCCATGGTCAGATACTTATCCCGACGGCATAGCCCAACCTTGGATACGATGTTCCAACATCGAGATTGGGAACGGCATAGAAGGTGATATGCTAACCCGATCTCGATGTCGGAAACGGGATAGCCCAACCTCTCTATTAAATATCACCTCAAAACACGCCCAAATAAAAAAAGGTTTATAATGGGAAAGATCGGTTCCACAAACCGGAATTACAGAGTGTTATGTGTGTGTTCATATATATATATATATATATATATATATATATATATATATATATATATATATATATATATATATATATATATATATATATATATATATATATATATTTATATATATATATATGTATATATATATATATATATATATATATATATATATATATATATATATATATATATATATATATATATATATATATATATATATATATATATATATATAGTGCTTGTGTTGTGTAGTTAAATATATCCACGCTGTACGCATACAAACTACATTACAAATCCAACTACATTTTGGCACAGCCTAAGTTTGATATGTGTGGGTTTATTTAAAAATGGCACCATGAGAAAATGAAAAAGGGCTATTTGGCAACTTCTTTTACTGGGTGATCATATACATGTAGATCATGATAAATTGTTTTCCTATCAAAAATTACCCAAATACATCCCGTTTATTTTAAATTTTCCTATATGACACGTTATGTATAAACAACATGTAGGGTCCAAAAACGAACAAAGCCTAGGCTAAAACAAGTCCAAGCATCTATTATATTGTATTGTATATTTATTTACTGTAGAGGTGAACTACAAAGACAATACAATGCAAAGTTGTATGTATAAACATTGAAAATAAGGAAATGAAAAGAAATCAACATAGTAATGGTTAGATACTGGGTTAACTGGTTTGAACCAGCGAAAAGTCGCCTGTTTCCTGTTTGTTATTTGGTAATATGTGCTAGGCCATACCCAGTCGAGTATCTATAAGAACGAGGTTTAGTTCTGAACGTGTAGGTATTTGTCATCAATATCTACTTCATCGTTTGATTGGATGAATACATGCTAACAATCAAATAAAGCATAGCAAATTTACACCCTTAAAAGATGCTTGGGATCTGGGGCCACTTGCACCAACATGGTATTGGCTTTAGGCCTGACTTGGAGACGTTTTCCAAATGTAAGGCTGAATACCCGTGTTTGGTCTCAAGGCTTAAACTAAACTAAAGTCCATGAACTTAGACTCGAGGCTTAAGGCCTAAGTAGGAGAAGGTCTAAGATTTTTCAGGAAATATACACGCACAAGGTCAAAAGATGCCCAACGACTGCTCTCAACACTGACTGCTTGTGAATGATTTTCCTGGCATAATCTTGTATTGCCATAATAACGGGAGGTGAATTCAAAATGGCGCCGGATACAGCATGGAAAAGTGTGACCATGCTTTTACCAGCATAATTTGACTACCATTGTAAACGGTGCATATTGTTGAGGGAAGCCTGAGGGTAGTTAGACTCGGCTTTTCAGTTGTTCACAAATATGAAAATCGACTCATGAAACGATTCTGTGCTTTATATTCATTTTGTTGATGCAAATCCCTTTGACTATAGGGGGCTTTGAGGTATGATAAATAATTCCCATGGGAAAATGTTTGAAATAAAAAGTACAGCCACTGCAGTTGGGGATGTTCTCCACATATAGTTATGCCCTCTACTTTAATTATACCTGTCTGATAAAATCAAAGTCTACTCGATAAACTGCAACTATAACTGCTTCCCATAGATTGACAAATGTCCATACATATACAGGCATGCATGTAAATAAAGTAAAGTCTCATTTGATCATAATGTGCTGTGTAGAATGTATGAATAGTGTAGAATGGCTAATTTTACGTGTGTTTTATTTTACCGTTTTTTTCCCGAATGATGTCAAACGGGAATAATTAACAAAGGAAAAATCTATATAGTTCATGTCCGAACTTAATAAACACGGAAAATTCTGACCTTAGTTAAATAGACTGGCCCAGCTTTATCTCTGAAGTGTCTGACCAGCGTTTACTCAGAGTGGTAGCAGTCATCACTCATTGCAATCTACATGTGGCGGAGAACAATCGCTAATTGCACTGGATGAAGGACTGCAATTAAGGCCCTGCACCTGCAGGTACCCATTGGTATTTACTCTCTGGTATACTAAATTTAAAGGTCTGCATAACACGGGAAAATTAAAAACAGAAAAAACATATGTCCTCTTTTCGGAAATATTAGAAACGGAACACCCGAAAATGGGAAATTCGGAAAAATTGTCACATAGAAAATTAGCCATTCTACAGCGTTCATTTTTTATGATCTGAAGTACGATAACTTAATCAACCTTGTTTACATCTCTTACAGTTTACAAGTATCACTTTTAATCGTGTCTCCCTGGAATCTGTCCACCAACACGCTTTTGATGATGTCAAGTCTACGTTGTCCTACCTTTCATTCTACAACAACTTGCTAGACAAGATTCCGGTCGACAGTTTGAACCCATTAGAAGAATTATACCATCTCGTAATTTCTTTCAACCGAATCACACGTCTTGAAGCCAGAAGTTTTCAAAAGTTAAAAAAAATGAAGTTACTATCTCTTGCTAATAATGGAATAGCAACAATCAATAAGGACACGTTTCTTGGCATACTGAATTTGGAATCGCTAGATATGAGTGGAAATAAACTGACAGGCATCGCTACTGAATTTGTTTTACCACCAGCCGCAGACATTATCTTATTAAACTGCGATATAAAGCTTATATCGGGGCCATTGTTGATTAAATCAAGCAATCAAAGAATAGATCTGAGTTTTAATAATCTCTCTGTCCTGCATCCATTGGCTTTTGTAAACATGAATAAGACAACCGAAATTGTGTTAAGCACAAATTCTCTGAAATCTGACTATACATGTGGCTCAGTGTGGGAAACTTTGATATTCCTTAGGACCTTAAATCTGAATAATAACTCAATCACATTCATACCAGCCTTTTGTTTTTTGAGCCTAAAATCTTTAATGGTCCTTAAATTGCAACACAATAACATACATAAAGTTGACAACAATGGTTTTGAAGGACTGCAAAATGTGAAGAGTTTGGATCTCCAAGACAATGAATTAAAAGTCGTATGGAATAAGTCATTTTATGGCCTCTTTAATCTTACGCAACTAATTCTTAATAGGAATAAAATAAGTGCTATTCAATTTGGGTCATTTATTTCAACAAGGAACTTGGAAATGTTACTGTTAGTAAGTAATGCATTACAGACCTCTGATATATGCCACTTAGTGTGGCAGCCCCTCATAAAACTAAGAGTACTGAATCTTGGTAACAACAGGATCTTGACTTTAAAATCAGGTTGCTTTAGATATCTTGTATCTTTAAGAAATCTTATCTTACCCCATAACAACATTTCTAACCTTGAAAATAATTCATTTAAGGGTTTGGCCAATTTGCGTGAACTAAATCTAAGAGATAATAAATTACAGCTCATTATGAATGGCTCACTTGCCGGTCTTCATAAACTTGAATATCTCCGTCTTGAAAATAATGAAATACACATACTTCAGGCAGGGTCATTTCATTTTATGAAGCAATTAAGGTTAATTCAGTTGAAAGGCAATTTGCTGATGACCATTTTGGAAGATACTTTCCCATCAAACCTACGCAATAAGCTCAACATCATACTAGACCAAAATCCGTTTGTATGTAGCTGCAATATGTCTTGGCTGCAGGAAAATCACTTTTCGCTAAGTGCAAAATCTGTTTGTAAGTGGAACAGAAATATCTATGAAACTAGCACTCTCAATCTGAACCAATTCGTTGCAGGTCAATGTTCAGATTGGTATTCAACAACTTCTTTACCTGCCAATGACCCAGACAGACCTACATACAATATGAAGTATAATCCCATACTTCTCGCTTCCCTGGCAGTGCTTGCTCTTTTAGTTATTGTGGCAACAACAACTGTAATAGTGTTCATCCTTAAAAAAGGACGCAATTCTTTGGTGTGTAAAGGTGATTCGTCACAATGACCCAAACTGATCTACTGACTATATGAAGTATAATTCCATACTGCTCACTTCCCTGGAAGTTCTTGCTCTTTTAGTTATTGTGGCAACAACAACTGTATTAGTGTTTATCCTTAAAAAAGGACATAATTATTTGGTGTGTAAAGGTGATTCATCGCATAGTGAACATAATGCAACCGCTTAAAGGTTTCTCCCATGACATGCAAATGTAGAATGCCTAATTTTTCCGTGTAACAATTTCCCCTAATTCTTGGGTATTTCCGTTTCTAATATTTCCAAACAGAGCTCATATGTTTTTTCCGTTTCAAATTTTACCATTTTATGTAGACTTCTGATTTTAATATACCAAAGAGTAAATATCAATGGGTACGGAAAAGGTTCTCCTGGTGGTTATTAAGTACCAACATGTACTGTTTTGTTTTTTCCTGCGTTGTTTATTCCAGTTTGAAAGCATTTGGAAAAAACAGGAAAATAAAGCTCACGGAAAAATTAGCCATTCTACAGTATCTTTAGTCATGTAATAGTAACAATAAACACATTGATTTAAATACCTAAGAATAGTCTCATTTTGTTACTTATACGTATGTTAAACGAGTAATTTCAAAGGATGAAATGGGAAAGAATCAATTGAATCTGTACACGTTTCCTTTATATGAGTGGAAGTCAAACTCGTGAAAAAAGTTCATTTGTTAAAACGGTTTACTACAAATCACAAGTCGTTATTCATACAGTATCTTTCAAATTATTTGAATTTTGTGAATTTTTGTAAGTAAAATGGAGACCAGTAATGATGTTGGGTAGACAGACTATCAACATGAGTTTTTCCTTGTGTTGAAGGCGTTGGCATAACCCTTTGAAAGTATTGTAGAGAAATTATCTCATGCTCAAATCAATGTTTTTACAACATTACCTTTTCATGGTCGATTGATAAAATTGGTTTCCATACTAATTCTAAACATGGGAATCCCTATAAGGTTCATTCTAGTACAACAGGCATTATATACATAGTCAAGACTTGGTAAATGTCTAGGTATTTGCGAACTGTAGATGATTTCCACAAATTTTACAAAAATGCACAATTTAAGTTTTTTTTAATGATAACCGTTAATTCTGATCAGTAACATTCGGCAAATTAACATAAGATGTTTTTGTAAATGTGTGTCAATGTAAATGTCAGAAATGCCTCCATAACTTCTTTGTGTGTGATTAAAATGGGTCATAAGCCTATTTAACAAACACAACACTAAGAAATAGTGATTGTGAGTGAGAATGTGTATGTGTGTCTGTGTTTGATTGCAATAAAGATAATTCAAGGTGTCACTTACTCTAAACAATTCATTTAATTATCTGCACTACTGGGCTGACGTGGTAGCATTACCGACATCTATATTTTTTGTTTTTGATTGTGAACATAGGATTAGATAATTCGGTAGAATTTGACAGAAAAACCTAAAAGATAGAATTACCATTGTATTGCATGGAGCAGATGTATATAGGCATATTGCAACCAGAAATCAGGAGCACTAATGTATATAAATATATAAATATATATATATATATATATATATATATATATATATATATATATATATATGTGTGTGTGTGTATATATATATATATATATATATATATATATATATATATATATATATATATATATATATATATATATATGTATATATATATATATATAAATATATATATATATACATGTGTGTGTGTGCGTGTGTGTGTATGTGAGTGTATATATATATATATATATATATATATATATATATATATATATATGTATATATATATATATATATATATATATATATATATATATATATATATATAAATATATATATATACGTATATATATATAAATATATGTATATATATATATATATATATATATATATATATATATATATATATATATATATATATATATATATATATATATATATATATATATATATATATAGGTGTGTGTGTGTGTGAGCCACAACTGTCATAGTCACACCAAACATCGGTTGGGTCTTAACCTGAGCTCATTTTATCTACGATATCTGCTAAAATTCAAAAAGATTCACAACAATGATAAGTAATAAGAGTATTTGATAGTGCCCTTAAAGTTCCCTTCCCTGGAGGGAACCTTTATTTATATACTTTATATACTAGTATATTCTTTATATATATATATATATATATATATATATATATATATATATATATATATATATATATATATATATATATATATATATATATATATATATATATATATATATATATATATATATAATGTATATATTGATGGATTGGTAATAAGAGTGTTTGAAATTGCCCTTAAAGTTCCTATCACTGGAGGGGAACTTCATAATGCCCTTAGAGTTCCCTTTCCTCGAGGGGAACTTTATATATATACTTTCTATATATACTTTATATATATACTTTATGTAGATCTACTTGTACGTACAACAGAGTAAGAGTTTTATTTAAAGATGTTGATATTTGGATAAATAGGAACAAGTAGTAATATAACACTCTGTAGCGTTGCATATAAGGAACACAGAGTTTGTAAATGTTTATTTTTGGATACAGCAAATTAATTTCAAGTTCACTCCTTTGAAATGATTGCTTATGTGTCTAATGTATAATGAGATTTTGATAATTGCTATTCTGAATAGATTTTTTTGTCTTTCCTTTATGCTTGCTTTTCACCTTTCCATGTAATAAATATTTCATGAATTAGTTATTGCAAGTGTGGTTTTTGCTCCCTTTTTTGGCATTGAATATGATTTTCTTTAGCAACTAAAACTATGAACTTGATGACATAGTTCTCGTCAATCTTCCTTAAAAATGTAGCTTGGAATATTCAAATCCCAAACTTATGATCCAATTGTGAACCATTTTCAAACTCTAAGTATCATTACAATGTAGTAAGACTTGTTATTTAGTGCCCTCTCGTCTTCTGCACATTGAAAAAATATTTCTTAAGACCACTTCTTTTAACGTGTCATTGGTAATAGAATTGTGTAGTGTTCTGAACTCGGTGTTGTTAAGGTAGGTATTGTCAATTGTTCTGTTACAGAGTAGGTTAGGGCTGGGAACCTGAATTGTTATTTCAATATCTCTTTTTGATAAACCCACTATTCCTTTTTGTAAAGTCTAGATACCCCCTTAATCCAAATTGCATAAAACATTTAACAGGCTATTTTTAGTTGAGGTTCACAAATGTCTGGTTTGTCCTGTTATTCTTTACTTTCGTGCCACTGTGATCTAAGACGTTCATATTGACGCCACAGTTACGGTTTAATTCCTCTATAAAACAACATGTTATGAAATTTATTCAGCAAGTTTCCCGCCTAGAGTATTCCTTTTTCCAGCCATTGCCTGCATATAGGTATTTGGAAAGTGTTGCTATACCACAGTGTGTCGTTTGATATTACTTTTTTTATTTAAAGCAGTCATTTCCTCAGGTATGATTCTCTTAACCATAATGAATAAGAGTTTGTCTCCATATTGCATTACATCTTAGTTTTAGGGTAGCATTAAATAGAGAGAGTGTGTAACTTTAATCCCCTGTAGCAAATGTCCACTTCTAAACCTTCTTTTCTTACGTTGAGAGGTTTAATAAGCCACAGGAAACTGCTGATGATATTTTCTTAAATTTTTATACACGATGAGCTTGGGATAGGGAGAGACAGGAGCATGTGGGTCAGTTTTGATAGTAGGAGAGATTCAATAATTGCAACCTTCCCATAGCCGATGAGATTGCGATATGACCATACCTTGATAAGGTATTATAGTTCTCCTTTATTTTGATAATTTTTTGTACATGTGTTACAGACGCCAGGCCTGCTCACCTCCAGGTCTGTTTTTTTCTTATTTTGTAAGGGAAGTGTGGCACTAGTTTGTAATAATTCTCTCTCTCTCTCTCTCTCTCTCTCTCTCTCTCTCTCTCTCTCTCTCTCTCTCACCCCGAATACTTGTTTAGACTGGGCACAGTTACTCAGTGAGCGTAGCAATGAAAGAGTTAACACCTATTACCTTAATGTGACGCGCTCTTGGCGGATGTTGGGTATTCGCCGTGACTTGTGCAAATGTCAGGGAGTCATTCAATATAGCTTCAAGAAGTTCTAGACAATGTCTAGAGGGCAGAGCTTCACCTTACCTGACACCAGAAGTTGGACACGCAGCCCAAATGACCAAGGTGATATACACAATTTACTGGAGCCATTAAACGGATAGGCATTTACCTCTCGACTTAAACTTATTCAATTTAGATGTCAAGCAATGTTGAGGAACGGGGAGTAAAGGTCAAAGTACCTAGTGACCCCACGTACAATTTGACCGCAATTCCTGTGATCTAGTTTAACCCTTATGTTGCTGATGGATAACTTGGCCGATAGGAAATGATGGAAAAAAACTGAAAGTGACTAAAACCCTGACGCGTGGGTACTCATCTGAGAGCACTCCATGAGAGCTGTCCAATGAATACCACTATGACAGGGTATAGATGGATTTAAAAAATCTTTGCATTCTTGTGCTTTGGATGAGAGAAGCCTCAGCATTGGAAGAGTTAACTCGCATGGTTATGTGATTTTGCTCAGCTAGCACCATTTCCTTTCCATTTCTTCTCGTGATTGCTGTAAACCAGTGAAACATGTATTTCTTGGCTAAGCTAGAACTATACCCACATCTTTACCATACAACTCCTCGTACCTGCTGTAAACCAGTTAAATATGTGTTTCCTGTCTAGGCTATACTAGAACTAATAATACCCTCATCTTTACCAAACAACACATCGTGCTGTTAACCAGTTAAATATGCATTTCTTGGCTCGGCTACACTGCCGGCATTTAATTCCTGCACTATATGTTTGGGCAAACCGGGCCTAACACAAGACTACATGCTCGATAGCAAACCAGTTCCCTGGGCATGCTTGCACGGATGACCTTGCAACTCAACGAAGCTTTGATTTGCAAGCTACGTGGGTCATGGATGTGCTTGGCTTAGTTTTCTTTGAGATTCCATGGGTGTTTGTACAAACAGTCATTGGCAGAGTTTCCGTCGGCTGTGCAGGAATAAAATGTATGTACTGTAAATCTTCAATTGTACCAAGTTCACTGAAAAGCCCTCGCCATCGATGTTCTAGATATTAACATACTCTCACCTATACAAGATAGCTACACGTTCTTTGCTTAAAGTGAACCAATGCTGTCTTTATTGTGGGGTACACATATACAGCTTGAACTATACCCTAGTTGGCTGAAACACTTATTCTGCTCTGAATCAGTTAAATCTGCCTTTCAGGTCTTTATTGTTGGGTACAACGGTACAGCTTGAACTATACCTACTGCAGTTGACTGCAAGACTTATACTGCTCTGAATCAGTTAAATTGACATTCCAAGTCTTTATTTTGGGGTACAACTGTACAGCTTGAATTATAACCTAGTCGGCTGTAGGACTTATTCTGCTCTGAATCAGTTTAATCGCCATTTCAAGCCCAGCTGGAACCGCCTTTTACTTATTGTGACCTTAGATGAATCGCGTTGTGCATGTGGCCCAGTTCAATCTGCCTCACGAATGTGGATTTAGATTTAGATCTCTGCATCCAGTCAGGAATGAGTGACATATTGTAATATACGGGATCCACTCTACACTCAAACAAGCCTAGCTGGCGGTATTTCAAATGCTTCAGCATAAGCCTCGCATCAGAAACGTACACGGTGAACTCGGTGCGGCAAAAATGATCGAATCACGTGACCCATGTTGTTTGTAAATACAGCTGGTGAATACGAGACGCGCTACGTCCTGGGAACGGTTGTGGAAATGCTGCTAAGGTGAAATATACTAGATGGTGGCCAGGGAACTTATGAAGGATTGTCACTTCAAAGGGTATTGACGTGGGTCATTTAGGGTCAACGATAGCGGACGCTGAAGGTCTGCTTAGGACGTCGGACAGTCACATCTGCGGTGAGGAAGGGCTTGCCACCTATAGCTACTGTACCACTGGGTGAGTATACGTACTGGGAGTATCGAGCGAGAAAGATCGATATAGGTACCAGACGTTCGCACCATTTGCGTAGAGGTGCACACCATTTAACACATCATTTAGCATACAAACAACTGCGTGATAGCCTCAAGTAAACATCTCACTAAGAGTAATTGAACCTCGTAATATAAGCGCAAACGTCTTGTATATTCATCTAAGATATAGGTTAGAACTAACACATGTTGGTATCATTGATTCATTAAACATCTTGATGAAGGTCTACCAGTATGAGCCCTGGATTGTATGTTTACGGGTCATAAGCTAAAAAAACAGCTCTCCTCCCACTTGAGTCTCTCTCTCTCTCTCTCTCTCTCTCTCTCTCTCTCTCTCTCTCTCTCTCTCTCTCTCTCTCTCTCTCTCTCTCTCTCTATATATATATATATATATATATATATATATATATATATGTATATATATATATATATATATATATATATATATATATATATATATATATATATATATATGTATATATATATATATAATATTAGTTATCAACTGTTCTGGAGTATGATACAACTTATATCTCGCAATCAGAGGGCTTTATTACCCGAGGCGCAGCCGAGGGTGATACAGCCCTCTGATTGCGAGATATAAGTTGTATCATACTCCAAAGCAGTTGATAACGCATTTATCTCATGATTGCCCCTCGACATCTGCATAGGTAATAAAAATGAACATACATACATAAATACAATTTGGTTCTAGCAGCAGAGCATTGTCTGCTACTGGGGCAGCCATCCTGCAATGTTTGGTAGAATCGGTGATTGCATCATGCACTTAGGGGGTAGGGAGAATTGGGAATTGCATCATGGGCATAATCATTTGATGCATTGCTCAACTCTCCCTAACCTAAAAAGCAGCTGGTTAGTATAAGAATATTGGGAGGTTAATATAGGATTCTGAGAGGTTAATACAGCCTCATATTAACCTCCAATTGACCAATCAAAAGCCTAGAATTTTGCCAATCATGATATATATATATATATATATATATATATATATATATATATATATATATATATATATATATATATATATATATATATATATATATATATATATGTATACATACATACATGGGTTTCATGCTTGTGCAATCCTCAGGCCGTTATAGAGACCATTTTGGGTAAAAGGTCCACACTCATGCTACATGTTGAGGCTATATATATATATATATATATATATATATATATATATATATATATATATATATATATATATATATATATATATATATATATATATATATATATATATATACATATATATATATAT
Organism: Maea johnstoni; assembly: GCA_963942565.1. Taxonomy (NCBI): domain Eukaryota; kingdom Metazoa; phylum Annelida; class Polychaeta; order Spionida; family Magelonidae; genus Maea; species Maea johnstoni. The sequence continues at coordinate 28,860,801 of OZ012688.1, read as the reverse complement.
ATATATATATATATATATATATATATATATATATATATATATATATATATATATATATATATATATATATATATATATATATATATATATATATATATATATATACATAGAACATAGATATAACAGAGATCGGCCGTATCTTTAATTCTCTTCAAACCCTCAGCATATCGTGTTGCTACCAGGATGTAGCGTCTGTTGTTTAACCCACAAAAAGCCTCGTATCAAATGATAAGAAAAATGGTGGTGAGAGATGTCTAGGGCCGCCGTTGATCTGGAACAGAGGTTCTGTCATGACTAGAGATAGATTTCACCCAACGGTGGACTCGCAGACCTCAGGAATGACGTCCTGGAAGCTTGTGGTCTTGGAATCCCCTACATTGGGTTAGGTTTAGGGTTATGAATCAGGTCCAGGGTTAGGGTTATGGTTATCCAACCCTAAACCTATTTCGAGTCTATCATTTCCAACATTATCCGTTGCCACAGTTTCTTTTTCGTTGTGTTTTGTTTGAAGGTCATACTCGACTGTGCGAAGCCTATATAATGACGACGAGCTGGTACCAGTATTCAAGTAGTTGTCCCATACACTTGAACATAATACTACCATTAGTAGTTATTTACTTTACTTCATTTCTTGCTACTTATACTGAACGTTTCATTATGTTTATCCTCTCCTACACCTCATAGTTTAAATGTAAACCCTGACCTATATCAAAATACATATACATATACATTGCTACGTATACTGAATGTTTACCATCTCCTACACCTCATCGTTTAAATGTAAACCTATATAAAATGCTTTCAAAAGGTTTTAGTTTGCAATCATGTTCTTCCTTTCTCAATTAGATGTGAAAGTTAAAAGTTATTCAAGCACTTAAAATTCTATTTTTGAATTTTTGACGAATAGACGTATTTGTAATTTCATATTTTATTATATGGTCAATAAGTATTACATTACATCACATTGCAGATTTTTTCTAAAGAATACATGTATTTAATTAATAACTTCCCAGACATTTTTTGCCACATCTATACAACAATATTTAGAAAAGTATACCCTCATCGATACCACAATGGTTAAATAACACCCTAATCTGTACTCAATTGGTTTTGATTCATACGAATAAAGTGAACCATCGCCAGAAGCACTGTTTTTTCGACTGAAAGAGTAGAAGCCTGTACCTGTGATTATATTGTTTTAATATTCTCCATTGATATCGCTCAAGGACATTACCATCCCCATGATATTTGGCCTTAAAGGCCTTTGGCCGGATCGATTGCAAAAGGGTTCAATGGCACATTCTACGTCAACAAATTGAACTGGTCACGTCAATTTGCTTTTGTACTCAGCCGGAACTGGGTCGATTATTGATTACTATTCAGCAGCGCCTGAGGCTAGTGGAAGTGCACTATTGAGCAGCAAGCAGGCCTGGATAGTGCACTACTGGCGGCAGCCGCAGCAAAAACAACTGCAGCAGAAGCAGTTGTTTTGGATTGCATGGATGTATGGACTTGCACTCTCTGAGTCAGCCAGCGAGCCGGCAAATCTCTCCATGAGATGATTGTTTCTACTGAAAGCTGTTCATACATAAACAAACATGCGATACATCTACTGATGGCGAATTCCAATTATCTCCGGATTTAGGTTCTTTGGGTGAATGTATTCATGGTTCATGGCGGACCATCAGGTGCTGCTATCTATTGGCAGTAGGGTAAACCACGAATCTCGATTTATTTTAGTCCAAGGTTAAACTGATCACTGTGGTGGGGGAACATATACCAGGCAAAATAAACTGACTAAAGATTCGCCAAGTAACATGCATATAACTCTGATTGTATTTCACATTGGACTGTATTCACAAAATACCGTCAATAGGTGTTCAATAGGTGTTCGAAAATGCTTCAATGAGAATGATGTATTAACTTCACTGGCAAGTACATGCATATAACTCTGATTGTATTGCACATTGGACTGTATTCACAAAATACCGTCTACTCAATTTAAATCGGATTATACCTTTCGGAAACGTTTTCATTATAAATTAAAAGCGATAAGTTGTCCTTTCTAATCGACATTGTAGATTAGGTCAAGACCAACTGTAAACAACCTATTCCAGATCAACAGCTTCCCTAAAGAGAGGGTTCTTTGGGAATGTCTCTCACGACCATGTTGTCGTAGCATTTCTTTCATTACAATCAGCGTACTTAAAACTACACTTCACAAGATCTTAGATGAAGGAAAGAACCTGTTTTTATTTATCTAAGACAAGATTATATTAAAAGGATCAAGTCCTCCATAATCTGAAAAGTGCAAATATGTTTAATATATATCTTCTAATGTTGAAGCATAGTAGTCTATAGTGAATTATAAAGTTAATGTTATTGTTTTTTAGGTGATGCTCAATAGGTTCAATATGGAATCTAGTACCGAAGCTGTGAGAGTTTTAGTTCTACCAGAAGTTGATGACGGCATACAGGAAGATATCCTACGGCATCTTCCTATAACAGAAAGGGATAAGTATCAAATGTATTTTATCGACCCGATACCTACACTGGTGAGCGGCATCATTGACCTTTCGCGAGTTCTCGAACTGTCTCGCGAGATTATACGAGAGCACTCGATCCAAGTGCTCTATTATGATACAGACTCTGCGGCTCTCTGCGCGGCAGTTTTGAGAGAAGAATTCTCAGGAATCGTGGGTCCCTCTCTGGAATCAGTTTTTCTCTGTCAACATAAACTATACACATCCTGTTACCTTGACGATCCCGAGAGAATTATACCATTTTCCTACGTAGATGCGGATGATGACGTCACACAAAATGCCATGAAAATTCTCAGGGACGTTGGAGTCCCGTGTGTAATTAAACCAGCAATGGGTACGGCATCAATAGGTGTACGAAAATGCTTTAATGAGAATGATGTATTGACTTCACTGCGAGACTGCAAGTTGGAGATGGACCAATTTTGCGAGATGCGCTCACTGTTAATAGGTAGGCTTGACATAGAAAAGTACCCATTGGCTTTGAAAAGGATACTTGTTGTACAGAAGCTGGTGGATATATACAGTGAAACAAAACCTATCATTCATCAGATATCTACTGAAGCTAGTGTGATAAATGGTGAAATAACCATATGGCCAGGACACGAACTCATGACGCTACCAATTGGCAACAAACCGGAGTGCGTTTTTCCAGGTTACGTCATCCCGCCATTGATATCAGCGGAGCTCCATGCAAAACTGCGATCTGCTTTTAAACAGGACATAACCAAACTAATGACGTATGGATTCGACAATTCTCTGATACATGGCGAATATTTTGTTAGCGAAAGTGGAAGTATATTGTCGTTCGACCTTAATCCTCGCGCATGCGCGTCATATTGCATGACGTACATCCGAGCACTTCGCAATGGAGACAACCGGCTTGCCATCATGAACGCACAATTAGGCCGGACTTGTTTGCCACCGACCAGTCTGCCAGGTTTGTATGGTGTAAGACACTGGTTATGGACCTCAAAGATATGCATACTCGATGATCTACTTCACCTTGAAAAATGCCAAGCTATGAAAGAAGTTGTGTTGAAGTTCCGGCAGGGGGAGCTCGTGGAACCTGATCCGGGTACTTCTGGCGCTGAGGTTGCTGACGTAGTGGTTACTGGTCAAAACGTCCAAGAGTGTCTATTGAAAATTGTCAAGATTCGAAGCAAGATAATAAAGCGCCCAGACGACTTTCCATGGAAAGCGTTAACTGAAAATATGGAACAATCGCATCTCTTTTCCGCTTTGAAATTGTAAATTACACTAAAATTCCACGTCATAAGCAAACCATCTATACATATATACTGCCCCCCCCCTCCCCCCAAAAATGAAAGACTTTTGTAGGTATCTCTTTCACTCAGGAATACCACTCTGAAACTCTGAATGAAAATAATTAATGAGAAAAAAACTAGGGAATAAAAAAAAGCTCACCAATAACAAGAAGTACAATGGTTTAACTGTACTTCGTCGATGATAAATCATTTCTTGGCACAACTATCACTACAGCAGATTTTAAATATATTGTCAATTTTGCCAAATGTAGGTGGCGATAGTGTCTGTGCAATGGGCATGGGTATCGTAGCTAAGTGGTAAGTTATACAGACTACACGCCATTCTTAAATGCCATATAAGGTGTCTTTACCAAAATAAAAAGGGTACACTGTAATAGAAAACATTGAACAAGTGATATGATAAATCACAACTCAGGAGGTATGGAACAAAGGTTTTATTCAATATTGTAGAAGTAATAACCTAATGCATATGTTACAATGTATATGGTATACATATCATTTGTAGTACAGTGGAAAATCCGTATATACGTAGCGTAGATTCAATAATGAAAGTCAAGGCCATGAATGTGCCTTCTCCGACAAAAGTGTCTGCATTCTTTGAAAAGTGTTTGATTCTATCAGGGAAGTGATACGCAAGGGGCCACAATATGCACACACACAGGTATGTTTTGAAGCAAATATGTACGCACAAATTATACTTAATATCAAATGGCTATTGTTACCAAATGATCGTATGTGTTGCTTAACGTACTATGTATCTATTACAGGCAGAACATAAGGCGCATATACAGTGAATGTCCCCATTTTGTGTATGTAGGAGAACTCAATGCTTACGTTTTACTGTAGTTAATGAAAAAACGAAAAACTAGACAAAATACTACAGCTGGTTAAGTGGTACGTTATATCTCAGGAGCTGAACTATAGATTAGAAGTATGTGTGATGTATGGTTCCTAATGCAACTGAGTGTATAGTTTACTCGCGCTTAGTCAATTGAATCAGTCGCATAAAACACATACGAGTTAAAAAAAAAAAGAAATTGTACGCACAAGTTGTAAGTAGTGTGTCTTTATTCCTATACACGTATGCCATTGCAAATAAAGGAAGTGACAATTGAAGGGTCGCATAATACACGCACGAGTTTGTTTTGAAACAACGATAATCGCACAAATTGTAAAGATTGCCAAATGACGGTTGTAAGCAAATGTATGCACATTTCCCATGAAAAGTGTACGTTTTTACCAAAGACACACACGACTGCATTTAGGGAATTCAAATGGCAAATAAGATACCGTATGATACACACACGGCTTTAAATGATGTTTGTACGCACAAGTTGTAAATATTGTGTCTGTATAAAGGTTAGTCATTGTATAAGGGAAGTGACTATTGAAGGGTTGCATGATACCCATACGAGTTCATAAAAATGTATGTACGCACAAGTTGTAAATAGTGTTTCTGTATTCCTATATAGGCGTGTCATTGTATTAAGGAAGTGCCAATTGAAAGGTCGCATTATACACGCACGAATTTTTTTTTAGAACAACGATATTCGCACAAATTTTAAAGATTGCCAAATGACGATTGTTAGCAAATAAATATTATATGACATTATGCATCGATTGATTTACTATTTATCCATACGCTTAGTAAATTGATTCTACTATGAATTGTAGAAGAACATAAGGTTTTCCTTTTAAAAACATCTCTATAATTAATGAAAATTCCTTAACTAGATATGTTGTGGGATATCAATAAGGTTAGCTTATATACTTTATTGTTAAAGTACATCTTAAAACTTTGAAGTTCCCGATTTCGCATGTGCAAATATTATATACGTCAAACCTTTCAATGCAAGCAAAATATTTAAGGTCTGTACTGTAACTGTAGATCTTCGGTGTTCGATTATTTCAGCTAACCCGTAGGCGCCTTTTGATCTATTCGTAATACTGTCTGTCATGGGTGTCGTATTAAATAATACCAATATCTTAAGTCTGTTAGTGAAAAGGACTTATTCGACTTCTAAAATATCTGATACGAATAGAATACTCGTTACCAGACAACTCGAACAACGATCGGGTATTAAGAAGATTTGATAAGGACCCACTTGATGAGTACCATAATATGTCACTTCTAAGTGATGCCACAATTATGTAAGATGACACCTCCGAGGAGTGGGATAAGGTTGTGCTGCCATCTATAGGATAAGAGAAGAAGTAATTAACAGAAACTCCAAGTTAAAGCTGAGCGTTCTGACAAGAGGTCATAGGTTCGAGTCAAGAGTCAATCTGAGTGATTTTGCCCAACATACTATTATGAAAGACAAAGAAAAAAAGATGCAATGGAACTTTAAGAGGAAATTTTTAGTGTTATGGGTCAAATGCACGAAAGACGCGGTATTGTTTTGGCTACATCAGCTAAAGAGGCAATGAGACCGTACAGAGGGACATCTGGCGTCTATTCCAAAAACTGATTGTATAGTATGCTTGTTATTTTCATCCTAAAAAGCCACGTTTTCAAATTCATACTTTTTTCTTCAGAACTAAAATTTTGAAAATGTTTTGAATAGTGTTTCAAGTATAAAATACAATTGAGAAGAATTTTTATTTTGGACTGATACTCACTAAGCATATGATTGGGATGCGGGATACTGGTACTGTACAGGTATTTAATTTCTCGACCAGTCGATCTGGCGTCTGTCAGTGCCCGGTCGTACAAACACCCATTGATAGCATATCAAAAAATAAGCCAAGCACATCAATGATACACGTAGCTTACGAATACAAGTTGTGAGGTCATCTGTGCACCCATGCCCAGGAAAATGGATGGCATTTAGGCGTGCGGTTGTGTATGACGCCCGGACCGCACACGCATTTAGTGCGTGAATTACATGTCGGCACTGTATCTATATACGATGTCAGGGATCAATTTTTCAGTGCATAAGAATGATCCGGTTCAAGTCAGTGACTGATCTCGTGGGTTTGGGGAGGCCATTATGCTAATTCAAAGACTACCACCTGGAACAAATCCTGAGTAATGGTTGTACAATACGAAGGATGTGATGGAAACTGTGGTTGTATAGCGACCTCATCGAAACCACAAGCATAGCAAAATAACAAAGGCGAAGATACCAGAGGAGTGATTACTAGAAGCAGTCAGCAGCAGAAGGCCTTTGGAGCGAAGAATTACCAAATGTAGTCAAAAACAAATTTCGCTGCAGCTTTGGAAATTTTGGAATTACGGGCTTGAAATTACGTACAGCGGGCATCATACAGCTATCGTACGAGCATAGGTGATCGTTAGTTCCTTACCTGGTAGAATGAAAGTTTAGATATCGAAGAAGATATAACCAAGTGCAAATGAAATGCCATCAAAATGAAATATACATATACTACATTTTTGAATACATGACAAACATGTATGCAAGACTTGTGCATTATGGGTGAAACACAACTGACCACTACAATATCTTTAACAAGACGTCTCAGTTTTCTCATTGTTGAACTGTGTAATTTTGATATCTAACACTATACATTTAACTACACTATACAAATGTTATGTTAAGTCGTCGATGTATCATGGATTTTATTTAACAACAAATAAAAATATCAATATCAAGTATTTTACATGTATACTGTGGGAAATGCTATTTGAAGAAGAATTTCAGATGTTTTTTGAGTATTCTTTAAGAATGGAATTTGATTACGGTTGTAGATAAGTTATTTTTGAGTTATCTTTCCTTTATTATTTCCTGTTCTCTTTTTTTGACATTACTATATCTATTGCGTGTGAGATTAATTCTGAAATCTTTAAAGAATATGTATGCACAGTTTTGTACTGCAAATTACAGCCAATAAATATACATACATACATTTGGGGCCGGTCCAGATAGACGAGCGGTTAGGTAATTGCAACTGACAGCTCCCGATCCGTCCTTCACCGTGTCAAGGTTCAAATCTGTCTCTATGTAAGTGATACAGTTATCAGTTTCCTTGAGTGAGGCGGTACATGTAGTTTTTTCCAGGAAAACCATTAGAACATGGTTTCAGGTTCCAGCATCAATGAGGGCCTTTTAGCAAGTTAAACGCTAAAATTGTCGTTTACCTAATCATAGCCTGAGTTATGGATATTCGTGGCGTGATTAATGTCATGCTGCGAACAAAGCTGCATCATAACATGACAATAATATAACAGCAGAGATAATCACAAAAAAGAAATTTCAAATACAAATTATAGTTTACCTACATAGTATGAGTTACGGATATTCTTGCCGCGGTTAATGTTATGCTGCAAACACGCATTTTTATGGTACTAAATGGCCTTTGTGTATCAATGTGCATTTATGTATGTATATATGTTTATTCGCGGTAATATTGCATTACAAAATCCTACGCACACAGAAAATACAAATAAAGATAACCGAGACAACTGGTACAAACGAGAAGAACTGATTAAGTTAATAATAAATAAATGAATAAATCAAAAAAGGATTATGCATAGTTGATAATCCTAAGCAAGGATTTATATGAAGTTTCCTCATTTAAGCAACCATTCATTCATTCATTCATAAATTCAATCGTTCATTCATTCATTCATTCATTCGACATTCCTACTGTACACGTATTTATGCTCATTTTAACCGCACTGTATGTATAAGTCTGCATGATTTATGCTGCAGTTTTGCTCGGACATGGTACGTTATTGAATTGGCAATGCATAATTAACGACAATGGTGTGCATCCCTCGGGATAAGAGCAATGGTGGCCAATTGCTGTCCACAGTCAGACTAAAGCACACTCATCACTCCTATATATAGCAGCTACACACAGCTAACCCCGACGTGATGCCATACTGATACGCTATCAGCAGACAGTGATCCCCCACCTACCGCCTTCGAGAAACGATAGAGGAAAACACGGGAATTGGTTGAATAAAAAGGCGAAAAATGAAGAGAGCACAGCCATAATAAAGGCATTTGTATTTCTGCGAAATAATTTTCTGGATTAAGTGATTAATGAAAATCATGTCTATACTATCTAAAAGAAGCCATGCTTTGCATTCCTTTAATAACATAACGTAATATAAAACCATTCCATTGCAGAAACATTTTTATTGGCATAAAATAGATTAACTGAGTTCGTTACAAATGAAAAATGAAAATTCCATGCTAGTCCAATACGCTAATATAGTTTTTCATATATTTGACATAGCATAAATTTATGATTTATAATTTCAAGAATTGACGTCAGTATTACATAACCTCTATGCTGTGTTTGCAAACCGTCCTCTGCTTCGAATGAGTGCATATGCATATTTATTTTTAGCAAAAGTAATATGAACAAATCAAAGGGAATCCTTTGGTCATGTTGATTACTATCAGAGTGGTCAGGTAGCGTAGAAAGGTAGTTATTCAATTTATTCTAGTCCTATGGAACTGACGTTGTTTTCTGTAGACGTTGTCCCCAAATATGGTTTAAATTTAGATCATAATCCAACAGATGTCGCCAATGACGTAAATGTTATAGGTATTATTTTCTGTTAGATTGTATCGTATTACATTTCATTTAATCATGTCATTACAACATAAACTAAACAAATATACAAATGATTAAAATACTAAGAATAAAGAAAGGAATGACCAGGGGGCCATTCCATTCTTTTCATTAGGCGGCTATTTTAGTTGTTTCAAAATCATAAATGGTGCCTTGATGGCACTTGTATCATAATTGATATGAACCTCATTAGGAGATAATGCATTGGGAACAGTTAAACAATATGCAAGTGTGTACATTTACGCTCAACCGTATCAGTTGGCATCTTCACGATTTGATGTTATTTAAATGGCAAATGTTTTTAGGAATAAGGCATCGAGTATTTTTAAGATATCGCACAATGAGAATAATATTATCTTAAGGATCTTGCTGAAGTGACAATAATTATTCTACTTAAGGATGAACTTAATACCGTATTCGAAACATTATTTTCCGAGTGCATTGCAGGCAAGGCGCTTCTATTTGCGAGGAAAAGAGCATGAATGCCCAACATTTCTAACATTAACGACCATGACGATTTGCCCAGCCCACCATGATAGTAGACTATCGTCTATTGTTGGTTAAGAATAGCTTATCAACTCAAAGCAATTTTCCAGTCACAAAAACAGAAAATATCAGACACTCAACATTTCCCATTTTTGATATATGGAGGAACATGAAAAATGTCAGTTTGATAGATGGGGAAGCAAAAGAAAGAGAGTAGCGAATAGTCGATAGGGCTCAAACGAAGTAGCTTATCACTAGAGAAGCAGTGATGTCTGGCAGCAAGCTTGATCTTCCAAAGGGCTCTGTCTGTGTGCACCAGTCCTCACATGACCTGATTGGCACTTTGACATTTTATGCTTTTCTATTTCTCGCTACCCTGGAACTCTCCGGTGAGGTAACACGGAGCGTACTGATAGAATTTTGTGGGAAAAGAGAACCGAGATGCACTCGTTCCAACCATGGCATTTGGGCTGATGAGGTCTATTTCTGAGTCGTGAAAGTTCTCTTTTGAGTTGTGGTATGCCAAATATGTTGATATTTAAGAATTGTTATAAAATAGGGTGCAATGGACTAGTAAATGATGATAAACATATATATATATATATATATATATATATATATATATATATATATATATATATATATATATATATATATATATATATATATATATATATATATATATATATATATATATACATATATACATATGAGTCGTATGTATATTCGTTTAGAAGGGAATATTGTGCGAATAGTATTGCAGCGACTGTAATGGTTAAGTACAAGGTGATTTGTGTATTCTAATAATTCTTACAAATCAACAATTTACTGCATCCCTATTCCAAGCTGATTAACATTCTAACATTCTACATTTTACATTTGTCATTTTGCATTTAAGAATTGCCGAACTCCATCTCTGCATCTACTCCTTTCATATACGAGCAGACAGATGTATATAAACCGATAGTATTCGGCAACACGATAATCGAAATTCACAATGCGGTCTAATTGACCGAGTCAAGGGTGTGTGGAATTGAAGCACTCGTTTCCTGTACTTAGGATATTCTTGGCTTTTTTGTATGGAGGCAAGAACATAAGGTGGGTTTTAAATAAGCACCTACACATATGGAAAGCAGAAGTCAAAATCTGGGTTAAAAGAAGCCGTTCTTTTGTCTCTCTAAGTGCTAAATACCTAAATAGCACCCTAAAGATGGACTATTCTCGACTTTTTGTATACATGAAGAAACATAAGGTGGGTTTTAACCCTTCCAATGCTGGGGCTACTTTTGTCCAAAGCACAAGAACCCAACGATTTATGAAAACCATCCAAACCCTGTCATGTTGGTATTCATTAGATAGCTTTCGCTGAGCACTCTCGGATGAGTACCCAAGTGCCAGGGTTGCATTCATTTTTCAGGTCTTTTGCATCATTTTGTATTGGGAAAATTAGCCACCAGCAGCATAAGGGTTAAATAAGCAGCTAGACATATGGGAAGCAGAGGAGCACACATTGGTTAAACGATGCCTAAGCTGGAAGAAGCCTAAGCTCTAAGTGCTAAGTAACTAAATAGCATCCTCTCTGTACGCATGGCCATTGCCAGAAGGAAGTGAAAGAGATAATGCGTGCGATGAGTACGGTTATTGACGCCGTACTTGCCACTCATCCTCAGGCAATACACATTGTCTGCTGCGTACGTGACTTACATGTACTTCATCGACATTTTGCAGCCTGAATATATTCAAAATTCTTTTAAATTTTGCGATTTCTAACAGTTAT
>OZ012688.1:28844159-28846659 GCA_963942565.1 Maea johnstoni | reverse complement strand
GACGTATGCGTTGTCTGAAGCAATATTTCACTTAGCAAATTACAATTACAATTGCATGTTGTGAATTATAAGAACGTCCATGTGTGAGTACAACTACAACCAAGGTGAATGCTCAATCTTATGGCCTTTCAAATGTAAGCATGAGGTTGGTGAGTCATCTAGACACCAATCAGCTTAAAAACTTTGACTTTCACATATAACCTTGGAATTATACCAATGTCGTCATATATAAGCAGTTCTATATTCCGAATCATATAGTTATTTGGAATTTAAAATTGAGTTGAAATTAGTTTTATTTTGTGGAAAATAATAGACAAAGAATTGTGTACATCTGATTTACTTTGTCTGTGAAGAAAGAATAAGGATTGGAAACGTGCTTACTCTTCAAGAATTTAGTTTTTAGATGACTACGAACAATGGTTATCGGTATGGCTGCCAAAAATGCTTTCATTCTTTATTCTTTCATGGTTAGGTATTCTTTCCGTGGATTTTATTTGTAAGCAATGTACATAGAAAGAATCCTTCCATCATCCACTTAACTTGATTTACATATTGTAACCTGGGTGGTTATCATAAGGAAATTTTCAATAATCCACCTAGAATTACATTGGTTCACCTGACAGCATCCACGACTAAACTTTGGTCTTTTGGAAAACTATGAATTTCAAAAAATGGGAAGGCTAGTTATAGTTGGCGATTTGGAAACAGTTCTGAATGTGGGATACCTTTAAATAGAGCTTGATTACATGAAAGGTGTGGTCTTTAGAAGGTTGATTATTATCTATTTTAAGGAGATTGGAAAACGGAATGTTTTATATATGCCAGAAAAATGTCATCTCCTGAAGTGAATGGGTTTGCCTAGGAGAAGGGCTGTTTAGGCAATCCACATGATATGATCATACTTGTTGCTGAAATGATAGATATATAATAGATCGATTGCGGAATTGACATTAAGGGCATTGAATAAAATACTATACGCTGAAGACTATTTACACATTCCAAGCTGACGACACTAATTCACACACACACACACACACACACACACACACACACACACACACACACATATACATATGTATGTGTATATATATATATATATATATATATATATATATATATATATATATATATATATATATATATATATATATATATATATATATATATATATATATATATATATATATCGATAAGGGTATTACCCCTCTAAGAGAAATAGCGATAGATATACATATATATACCATTTGCATATCAATTCTACACAATGAAGATAAAATCACCACTGCACCGTACTGCATGTACTAAGAAAGCAATCTTTGGAGCAATATTTCTTTGATGAAAACTAAGGCGTTAGTTGCTACATAACATATGCAGCTAGTGCATAGCGCCTTATGCGTATTTATAACTAAACTTACCACTCACCACCGTTCACCTTGATGTCCTTTTCTTTCCCATTCATAACGTTTTGACTTGTTTTCACTTTGGTGTGCTGTAGGTATAGAACATCAACAGGAATGCTGTGCTATGAAGCAAAACATTCCTCGAGTTCCTTGAGCGCTCCAGCAAACTTGTTATTTTCCCAAGATAATGAAGTTTTCCATTGACATTCTCATGATATATTTTGAACGGACTGCTCGAGTCTTCCCCGAAGAGCAATCGATAGTATCCACTGCGGCAAACAATGACATCGTTTACTCATTATATGACAAGTGTTTATGGTTTGAAAATATCCACAATTAATATTTCTGTTGTTAAAGTGCATGTAGCTTAGATCGAAAGCGTGATTACAAAATAAATGCAACTAAAGTGTCGTGTAGAACATTTGCCAATACGTATTATCTTGCACTCTTTCATGCATTGCGCTATTGATGGAAAATCTCAGGAATACACACATATATATACACATATACATATATATGTATATATATATATATATATATATATATATATATATATATATATATATATATATATATATATATATATATATATATATATATATATATATATATATATATATATATATATATATATATATATGTGTGTGTGTGTGTTTGTGTGTATGTGTGTGTTTGTGTGTGTGTATTCTGAGCTCTTAATGCTCATCACAAGGGATGTGACCTTTCTTGTTGACATATTCCGTGTCCAAACCGTCCAGCTTTTAGGGGTTACGCGATTTACGTGGCTGCCTCTAATTCCCAAGTGATGGCAGTCAATTAAAGTGTAGTATCGGTTGGGAGGGCAGAGACGTGGGCAGGCCCTGATGCTTGGCGATTACTTCAATCTCCTGGCAGGCACATCCACGATGATACGGTAAATTCGCCAACACAGCCTCCCCCTTCCTTGAGCAGGATTGCTATAAGCAGCAGGCGGAAAGGCCCAATAATCCCACGGAATGCACACTCCTTTCAAAAGGCTGCTTCAGCTAAATGTCAGTGCAGCTGAAAGGGGCAGGGAAATTAGCAATTTATATATCAGGACATCGCCCCTGGTTCATTCG
>OZ012688.1:28683603-28843959 GCA_963942565.1 Maea johnstoni | reverse complement strand
TGTCACACTTGGAATATGAAATTACGATATCAGTGGTAAATAACATCGTTTGGGGTCTATATATGTAAACAAGACAGTATATACAAATATATATATATATATATATATATATATATATATATATATATATATATATATATATATATATATATATACATATATATATATATATATATATATATATATATATATATATATATATATATATATATATATATATATATATATATATATATATATATATATATATATATATATATATACATATATATATATATATATATATATATATATATATATATATATATATATATATATATAATACATATATATGTGTGTCTGTGTGTGTATACAGAGAGAGAGAGAGAGAGAGAGAGAGAGAGAGAGAGAGAGAGAGAGAGAGAGAGAGAGAGAGAGAGAGAGAGAGAGAGAGAGAGATGGCATTATATTTGACAAATAATTCTGAATTTCTTTTATCTCTACTTTTTCTGCCCTATCAACGTTAAATCATGGCAAGTGAGTAATTATTGGTTGGAGAAATTGAGTGACCCGAGAAAACCACCCCCTAACCTCAAGTCACTGGCAACTCTACTGAGGGCAACCGAATCTCACTGTTGGCCGCTCCTGGCTAGGCATCCTTAATGGTCTGGTTGATCAGGCATCTACCAGCGCCTACATGTAATTGTTACCATGCAACATCAGTACATATTCCATTTGGAAGACACAATCAGACATCGCCCACATCCGTAGGCATTGGATTTGATAAATGAATTTGTATTTCATTTTTGAATTCATCGTTACATTTCTTCCTTATCGAGGTTAAATCGTACCAAGTGAGTAATTATTGTTGGGGAAATTAAAAGATAATTTCAAAAATGCGTTCATGACATCTTTTGCACATTGTAGGATGAACTTGTTGACACGCACTAGTAAATTGTTTGAGACTGTATTTGCAGTGGTGTATGATATTGATTGACCTGTACTGCTTGTAAATATTATCTAACTACTGTTTTCTCATGTTTTATTTTATCTATACACAAAATGAATTAAAGGTCTACAAATAAGTCATACCAAGCCAGTTGTTAATGGCGGAACAGGGAAACCACCGACCAACCTCTACAGTGCTAACATTTAATTCCTGCACTAAATGCGTGGGCAGACCGGCCATAATGCACGACCGTACGCCCGATTGCCACCTAGTTCCCTGGACATGAATGCATGAATGACCTCACGCATGAACATAGCTTTGATTCGCAAGCAACGTGGTTCATTGATATACTTGGCTTATGTTCTTGGTATGCTATCCATGGGTGTTCGTACGACCAGGCATTGGCAGACGTCCGGTCGATTGGTACAGGAATTAAATGTCTGTACTGTAGTTACTGGCAATTTTCTCACATACTTCGACCTGGATTCGAAGCTGAAATCTTCGACATCTTTACAAGGTAACGCACTAATACGTGTATTGCACAACAGAATCATGAAAGTTGTCTCTGAGTAAAGAAATAGCGTTGTTACTCCTCCATTTGTCTAGTTTCCTCAATTATTAACGATCAGCCAGTCACAATTAAGCGTGAAATTGCTGGAAGTGATGAGATGACAGTGTCCCAGATTCAGGACAAGACCTTAGACCAACATACCATGTATCAATATATTCAACGACCTTATCAGTCAATCAGGCGAACCATCGTGTATTCCCAGAATTTGATCGGCAAGTAGAGAGATGGGATTGCTATCATCATGGGAGAGAATTGATACACAGTCTGAGAGAAGGCACTCTACAATTTTCTGCATCATATCTTGTCGTCATATCATCTTATCTAGTCTCCCTGAGGCAATAACTGTACCCGGCGTCCCGGCGTTTCGTCTATCTCTGCAATAATGAGTAGGGTTAACACAGATGGGCCGTGAATACTAATATTACTACCTCAAAAGAATCATGGAAGTTGCCTCTTAGTAAACATGTTTTGATGATTTTATTCCAATACTCTAGTTTCCTCAGTTATTTACTATCAGCAAGTCACAGTTAAAGGGCAAATGCACCATCATGATGATTTAGGTTCAAAATGTGCCTATACGTGTCAACTTTCAAATAAGACCACCCGCAAGTCTGTCCTCCTCAGCACTCCTCAGATATGGCTTATGAAAGTTAGTAAAAAACTGGCCTGAGTCTGGGCATGGAGGCTGACATTTCAGGGCAGGGCACAAATTTAAGCCCAATTTTGATTTTTGATTGGTCGAGAGATATCAGTGGCAGTCACTTCCAGCCACTGATATCTCTCAACCAATCAGAAGCAGGGCTGGCACTCACTTCATGCCACTGATATCTCTCGACCAATCAAAATTAGGCTTAAATTTCTGTAATGTCAGCCTCTATGCCCAGACTCTGGCCAGTTGTTTACTAACTTTCATAAGCCATATCTGAGGATTGCTGAGGAGGACAGACTTGCGGGTGGTCTTATTTGAAAGGTAACACGTATAGGCACATTTTGAACCTAAATCATCATGATGGTGCATTTGCCCTTTAAGCATCACATTATATTACTGTCCAGAAGCGATGAGATGATGGTGTTCAGACCCAGGACAAAGAAGTCGATCAATATATGTGGCTTTAGTATTTTTATATGTTCTTTGGTTATTTATTGTTTGTCAATCAAGTCTTGTTTTCTTGTGTATATGTATTTCATTTCATCAGAGATGGTCAATAAAATACTATACTATACTATACCATGTATCATTGTCTTCAACGATCTTAGTTGACATTTGAGTCAGTATTGTATTGTATTGTATTGTTTATTGACTATATATGACATATGAAATTACAAATACAACAAAAGAAATAGTCCACAGTGTTAAAAATAACTGCTGGGCAACACAATACAAGGAAAAACAATAAAGATAGAACCTTTGACTAAATACATTAACCATACTAAAACGTGGTGCTATATTGAAAACAATTCAATATACAAAAAAGGTAATCACCGAGTATTCCCAGAATTTGATCGGCAAGTAGAGAGATGGGATTGCTATTATCATGGGAGAGAATTGATACATCGTCTGAGGCTGAGGCTCCATACATTTCTGAGTATCGCATCTTGTCGCCATATCATCTTATCACGTCTCCTTGCGGCAATTACTGAGCCCGACGTTTCGTCTACAGTGCCGACATGTTATTTATGCACCAGTTGACCGGACGTCTGCTAATGCCTGGCTGTACAGACATCCATGGATAACATGTCAAAAACTAAGCCAAGCAGATCAATGACCCAAGTCGCTTACGAATCAAAGCTGCGCTCAGTTGTGAGGCCATCCATGCCCAGGAAATTGGGTGGCATTCGGGCGTGTGGTCGTGTCTGGGCTGCCCACGCATTTAGTGCAGGAGTTAAATGTCGGCACTGTATCTCTGCGAGAGTGAGTAGGGTTAACGCAGATGGACCGTGAATACTAATATGGCTGCCTCATAAGAATCATGGAAGTTGCCCCTTAGTAAAGATATTGTGTTTCCTCAATTATTTACTATCATTAAGTCACAGTTAAGCATCAATTTGCTGGAAGCGATGAGATGACGGTGTACCAGATTGGACAAAGCTTTCGAGCAATATGCCATGTAGCAATGGCGTCAACATCCTTATTTGACATTTAAGTCAGTCAGGAGATTCACCCAAGAAATCCCAGAATTTGTTCTGCAAGTACAGTGCCGAGATTTAATTCAAGCACTGAATGCGTGGGCAGCCTGCGCTTAATACACGACCGCACGCCTGATAGTAATCCAGTTTCCTTGGCATGGATGCATAGATGACCTCACAACTGAACGTACTGTAGCTGTGATTTGCACACGACACTAGGGTCATTGATGTGCTTGGCTTATTTTTTGACATGTTATCCATGGGTGTTTGTGCAACCAGACACTGGCAGACATCCGGACGACTAGTGCAGGAATTGAATGTCTGTACTATTTTTTGATGGGATCACTATTGTCATGGGAGAGAATTGATACACCGTCTGAGGCTGAAGGCTCCGTACATTTTTCTACATTGCATCTTGTCGCCATATCATCTTATCCCCCCTGGTAATTACTAAGCCCGGCGTTTCGTCTATCTCTGCGAGAATGATGGAGACCTCTGGCCATTAACTGCTCTCATCATGGCGCGCCTTCCTTAACCTATTAACGCTCACAGCAGCCAAAATCAGCCTCACAATTTTGATGAAATCTTTCAGGCTAAAGCAGAATTGGCAAAACTTTTTAAGGATAAATGTTCATCGGAACATCATCAACAACTCTCCTTCAAATATTCTTTAAAATTATTCTCAATTCAAAAGTTATCGTCAAACGTATCGTCGATCCAGACGACAATTTCTGGAGTAACTTTTAAGTGTTAATGGGTTAACCCATGAATGCCCACAGCAGCCAAAAGCAGCCTCACAATTTTGATCAAATTTTGAAGGCAGCAGCAAATTTGAGGAAAGATTTGAAGGAGAAATGTTGTTCTGAACTTCACCAGCAACTCCTCTTCAAATGTTTTGTAAAATCATTCATAATTCTAAAGTTATTATCATAAGTATCATTGATCTAGACAACATTTTATCTTAGAGGAACTGTTAAGTATTAATGGGTGAACCCTTATGCTGCTGGGGCTAATTTGACCAAATTGAATATAAAATGATGCAATCGGTATTTAGAGTTGACTGACTTTCAGGCTAGTAAATATTAATGTACGACTATTTAAGCCACTTTCCATTTCTACCTCCAAAAATTTAACCCTAATGCTGCTGGTGGCTAATTTGGTGAATGCAAAATGACGAAAAAAACTGATTGAAACCCTGGTACATGGGTACCCATCTGAGAGTGCTTAAGGAGAACTGTCCAATGAATACCAACATGATACATGTAGATGGTTTTCAAAAATCTCTGCATCCTTGTTCTTTAGACAAAGTAGCCTCAGCCAATGTAAATGATTAAAACACATGAAGATGGTTGAAACCCTAGCATGTGGGTACTCATCTGAGAGTACTCAGGGAGAACTAACAATGAATACCAACATGACAGGGTTTAGATGGTTTTCAAACCTCATTTTCTCCTTGTTCTTTGGACAAAAGTAACCTCAACCAATATAAATGATTAAAAAAACTGAGAATGATTGAAACCCCGGCATATGGGTACTCATCTGGGAGTACTCAAGGAGAACTATCAATGAATACTAACATGACAGGGTTTAGAAGGTTTTCAAAGATCGTTTTTGGACAAACGTAGCCTCAGCATTGGAAGGGTTAACCCATCATGTGGCGTCTTCCTTACATCTTGTATCAGTGGCTGTCGTCTCTCGATCAGGCTCGGATTACAATCAATCTCTTGGGTATGGATTAACCCGTTAAAGCTTAGAGCTCAATTTCTTCTAAAAATCGTCCGGATCTGTGATTCTTTTGAAAATATCTCAGCAATAGATTACAAAATCACAACAAATTTGAAGAAGAGTTGTAGATATTGTTTTAACAACATTTCTCCTTCAAAAAATATCATGGAGATGCCTTCTTCAGAAGAATATTTCAAAAAAAAAAACAGGCCTGTTTTTTGAAGCTACTGGCGTGAACAGGTTAACGCAGATGGACCGTGTCTTTATTTAATCTAACTTCTCTGATAGATGTATGGTTTATAAACAATATGGCATTAAGTAGATGTGTTTATACCATAGTGTAACTTAATGATCTAACGACAGCTTAAAAGCTTCCCTGTGGTAGCTATAATTTCTAGGTCACGCTAATGGGCTAGTAATAGTAATAACCCTCTTTTAACCTCTTATAGGAATCGATTAGTTGATAGGCTTTGTTCGAAGGTTACTTCAATCAATGAACTCTTTTGCGTTTTGCTTTTTTCAATAGCAGGTTTATGAAATAATGATAATGAATGAACACATTGATCTGAGCAACTTAGTACCGATCCAATAGACTGACTAGTAGTATAATTCCGATATAATCAAGGTATCCAATCTATGGTATGTATCGAAATACGCTGCTAATCAATGTCAGCGTTAACACAAAGATAACGTTTTAATACAAGCTTCCATTAGGTGGAAGTAAAAATGTATACCGTAATAATAATGTCACAATATACGCACCAAAGTGTACTGAGTATTAGTTTATATCTAATCAAAATACGTTTGTATAACTGAAAAACAATTCGCTAATGGCAGTAACGCTTGTGATAAAGGAGTCTAGAGTGCTGCTTCTCAATGTGCTTACTTTAACTATCCCAATTAGTTGAATTCCTCATCACAACCTTGCTACACATAGTGAATAGCTGATGGGGAATAATGGATGCTGCAACGAATGCATTTCGCCAATTACCCACTGCCTTTAACAAGGGTAGAAGATGCTATTAGAGTTCTATGGAAAGACAGTTCGTGCTTTTATCTCTTTGGATATGAATATTTCTGATGAGCGTACTTTTTGTGACCCATGTGATAAGTATCTGAATTAGACGTACATGTATTCCGGTAAAGGGATACGTTAAGCAATCACTTTTATAAAAGCAGCAAGAAGAAGATACATGTGTACAGAAGGATTTATGATATACACATGTCCAAAAGCTAGGTCAGTTTTGGAGAGAGACTCTCAAAGCGTGATGTGTCATCTGCTAGGCAAGCCAGCAGCTGACTTGGGTGCAAATGAAATGATGAATATCTGGGTTATTGCTGACATGGCAATAGATAAAATGTATAGGAAAGTAATCTCGTACCGTTCTGGCATAGGTTAGGTATTTAATCATCTCGGATCTATCTAGTGATTTGAACAGACCTAACTCAGTTATAGGACCACGGACCAGACCAACGATTTATACTTTGGTTTTTATAGTTTTTGTGTTGTAAACGTCACATAAAAGTCAATTTTGGTGCTTAAATTTCTAAAGCCTTTGACTGTGTGACACTCAATCTTGCATTACATGTTTCCGTTTTTTGTATGTTCTGTAATATGTTCCAGTAATAGCATTTTTTTATCCAAAGATATAATCAATTAAATACTACTACTGATAACAAAATCGTGAATATTATTTTTATTGTGGATTTGTGACAATTATCATGGATGGGACGGAAAAGCAAAACGATGGATGCGCAATGGTGGATTATAGCAGGTATTTCACAGTTTTTTTATAACTTTATTACACCATATGCATTGTAAGACAGTTTTACAGCAATCACAAGTCAATTATGCAGTGAGAAAATATCAAAGTTATTTTACATCATCCGCAGGTCATTATATATAGGTGACCATTTTCCAGGTTTTTTTTCTAGCATGTCATTTGTTGTACCTATATATATTTCTATTTCCATGTATTTCTTTAGTTTGAATTTAATATATTGAAGGCTGGGAATATTTTGTCTCCATTTCCTTCTGTATATCTCATTCTTTGTCACGATTATCACATAGTTTGTAATATAATTATAATTTTTGTTACCTAGTAGGATATTTTCAATTGAAAGTTCTATTCGTTTTCCTGTTTTTCGTGATAACCAATCGATTACTCTTGTCCATAGTAGTCTTACTCTGTTACATTCAAGCAGTAGGTGACATATTGTTTCTATGTTGCCGCATTGATCACAAGTTTCATGGTCTAGTAGCTGAAATTGGTACAGTTTTCGATTTGTGATCAATGACCGGTGTAATATTTGAAACTGGAAGTACCTTATGTTTGCATTGAGTTTGCACCTGGAAGCTAGCATATAAGAGATTTCCAGTCCATGCGATCTGGATTTCCTAGCTTTTCTTCCCATCTTAGTTGACCTATGGGAGGTTCAGTTTTGTTGTCTAGGTTCCAATTTTTTCTGATATTCACACCCCCTTTCTTGTCTTTCGTTATCCATTCAATTACTGGTGGTTTAAATTTGTTTATGTTTTTGGGTGTATTTCTCAGTTCAGCTAGTAGGTCTCTAGGGATTGCAGTCCAGAAGGCATGGTATTGAGTAAAGTATATTCTTGCCCCTATAATGTGTTCCAGTGATTCCTGGGTATATGGTCTTCCAGTTTCGTCAAACATGTCTTGTACATAGTGTATTTTGTTTTTGAACAATGTATGGTTAAATGGAATGTTTAGATCTGGGTTTCCCCATATTGGTATATAGGTAGTGCTTACTGGGGTGACTTTTTTGAATTTCATGTACCATTCTTTATAGGCTAAGGCTACGTTCTTCCAGAATCGGTTGTTAAATGTTTCAACGATTGTACTGTGGTAGTTTGTGTCAGTGTATAGTAGCCTGTCCACTTTATAGTGTAGGGCAAATTCTTCCCATTCTGGAGACGTTGTTAAAAGTTTTCTTAACCAAGTTGTTTCCAGACTTTTTTCGAATTCTCTTAGGTTCAACATGGTTAGCCCGCCGTCTTTAAAGTCTTTACATAGAGTTTGTTTTTTAACTTCGTGTCTTTTTTCTCCCCAGATAAAGTTGTATGCCATCTTTTCCATTACTTTTATCAAATCTTCGCTGGGGGAAGGTAAAGACTGTAGTATGTGTGTTATTTTAGAAAGGACGAGACTTTTCAGCACTGCTATTTTACCAATAGGTGTTATATTTCGGCAGCCCCAGGCTTTTATAGTACCTCTCAAGTTATCAAGTTTCTCTGTGATATTCAGTTTTGTTATATTAGTCATATCGCGTACATTGTATTGTATACCTAGGGCTGTAAAGGTAGAAACCCAGTCTAGATTATTCTCCCTACCAAACCCTCTGTCTGTTTCTCTAATATTTCCCAGTCTGATTGCCTTTGTTTTGCTAAAATTAATCGTTAACCCTGATTTTGAGTAAAACCAACTTAGTATTTGCAGACTCATGTTCAAATTGTCACTGCTAGCTTGCATGAAGACCGAGGTGTCATCCGCATACTGACTTAATCTATGTTCTTTGTGGAGGACCCTAAGACCATTGAATCTTGGTTCATTTTTAAAAGCTAAGGCCAAGAACTCTGAACAAAGGATAAAGATATATGGTGAGATGGGGTCGCCTTGGCGGCATCCTCTCTGGAGTGGGAAAGGGTCTGATAGATGTCCATTTAGAGTTATTCTAGACCTTGAATTATTTCACAGTTCATAAGTATCGATGAAGGACATAGTGTAAACGGCCATACTCCAAACGTTCAATATGTCCCAGAATTTTGAATGAATGCCTTCAGATCGAAGCAGCTGTAAACAGCTCTGCAATCACCTTCATTCTCTTTGAAAGGAAATGAAAGCTCGCATGGAACATGACATGTAATCATGATGAGCGTTAATGGTCTTTGCGTCAATTGACGACTACATGAGTTTAACGACTCCACTTCCTTACTACACATCATCATGCAAGTATTTAATCCTTGTGAGACAGCTATGTTATAATCCAGAACGGGACAAGAAGGGCCTGTTAGTTGAACAATAAGCCTTCTATTCATTTTAGAAAATTAAGTGAATAATTGGTATCAACTTGTAATTTGTTTTAAGAAAAACGAATGTCTGCTGTAGATATATAATGTCTTTGCTGCGTGAATGTTACATTTTGTTAGAAATGAAAACCATTGTGTGTTGTATTTGAATGTTTGTCACAATCGTTAACTTAGTGAATTGTTTTACGTTGTATATACTAGTATCACATTCAGCAGATATACTATTTTCTGTCTGCAGATATACTATTTTATACCAGTGCAATTTTGGAATGATAACCTAATCAGACACTCTTGTCAAACGTTAACTTTCTCTCGTCAACAATTCCACTTAGAACATATTATTGAGATCATGTTACATTTAACTATATTAACACAGTGTTTCAAGGAAAGATGTTGTTTGTGTTATGATTAGAAGTTCTCTTCAAATGTTTTTGTCAGATTGGCAATGTCTATGGCTCTATATTCTCTCCAAACTTCCTGCCATTTTATTTGCTCTTGACACTGTATTATTCCAACCCATTTTTGTGACAAATATCTCACGCCCAGACATCCCTTTGACCATATCCCATGTTCCAAATTCAATACTGACATTCATCAGTTCTATCATAGGACTGTCAAAAGGAGTACTCAACACATCATTTCCATTAAACTTATCCATTGAACTTATTACGGGATTAATGTGTTTAAGACTGGGCCAGGATACGGTTTAACAAATCAAACTAATACATGCAGATAACACACGAGCTGGCAACTAGACACTGTTGGGATTGCTAATCAATAGTCCATAGTGTCTGTTTGGGAACTGAGTGGGCGTAGCTGGTATTATGGTCAATGTTCACCTTGGAAGGGACAGTGCAGAGGACACGACTTAATTACGTAACTCACTGTAAATCATGTAGAAGGACAAATGTGTTTGGGGATTTTTTCGTTTTCCACAGCAATTGTTCTATGCATATTGAGGTCAAAAAGATGCTTCATTTATATAACTACTGCAGTAGAATGACAAAGGAGTTTGTGGGTTTGTAGCCTCCTCAGCAATTGTTCTATGCATATTGAGGTCAAGAGGATGCTTCGTTCATATAACTGGTACAATGTACGGTCCTCAAAATTACCATTCAAATAGCAAAAAATAAATTTCAGTTCATGCGTCAGTGAAATCAGAATGCTAAAGTGTTCCTGTGGCTGCGTTCATGTCACATTAAAGTGCATAATACATTATTGATTTTTGTTGTTATCATTGTATTAATATTTAACCAAACACATTAAGGGCTAGAGTCTGTCATCCAGATAGATTTGTAATCAAATTTCAGATTTCTTGATGATTTGGCAATGGGATATCCTTAACCAAATTGTAAGATGTATATGTGTATATCCTCAATTGTGTTGGGCTTCAATCGACACACACTGTGAAGCATGCCTTGTCTTTGTACATGTAGATGCCTAAATGTTCATGCATGCGTTCCATGAGTGATCTTTTGGTTTAGCTAACATATTGTTGGTTGCATCTCTTGTATCTTATGCAATATACGTTGTTGTTGCATTTGCAGTGTGCCTTGTGTATGGTGTTGTACTTAATGCCTGTGGTTGGGCTGGTTATAGACCGTCTCTGCAGATTCTGTAACAATACTTGGACCTATGTTTTCTGCATGGTTTGTATTTCTCTAATTCCATCCAATGAGGTGGTGGAACATCGTGGGGGTTTGAAACACTGCCTTAATTATAATGCCTCGGCTATGTTTGCACAAAAGGTGACCCTTGGTGATTATTCCATTAAGGATGGGTCTAGTACTTGCTGATTTACTTGAATCTAGTTTAGACCTCTTGCTCTTGTACGTGATTGTCTTGGACAATCAGTCCATTATCTTTTTCTAAGTACAACATGGTCTTAAAAGCTATCAAAACACTATTGGACCAAAAGAGAACTTGGGACATTCGAACCAAAATTGAAATGTGTATCATACATGGCAATTCAATTCCAAATGCATTGTTATTTCACCATTTATGATTGTGTGAATAGGTGACAAGGAAGGGGGGGGGGGTACATTTTATGGTTTTTGGACTAACTGAATTCTTTTCAACATCTCATGCAATATCATATGTGGCATTTCTCATTCGTTCCCTCTCCGGGTTCCCTCATTTTAAAAAGAACGCGTTCTCTGTGCATGGTATTCGTCTCGCTATGGGGCCAACACGAGTAATGAAACTATCTGAGAACCGCCAAACTAGCATGTCTGAAGTGCCCCTGAATGGGGCGTGATATGGCTTGCAACAGCATCAGCCTAGATATACGGCTGATAGACATGCTATCCTCCAGCCAATCACCAGCCTCTAGCGGAATGGAAGCTTTTACCTTCGTTCCCACCCTTTCAGGAATGGATCAATGACAGGCATACTCAGGATCAGTTTCTCTGGCATGGCGAGTGATCCTGGGATTTAAAACTGTCACAAAGAGAATTGTGTTTTCTGTCATGTGTCACTCAACTGTACACCACTACATGGATACATGGCAGGTTTATTTAATAAAGCCAAATGTGATGGTGTAGTTCTATCGATCTGGTACTGGCCATTCTGGACATTGCACAAGACAACGTAATGCTTAGGTTACGCCTTACCTAAGCAAAAGTTACTTTAGATTCAAAAGTTACATGTAGAGGTTTTGTAGATAGATATATAGATACAGAGATATAGAATTACATACATTTGTACAATTGTTCGCACGCACATACATACATGAGGACACACAAATGCATGCATGCATACATACATACATACATACATACATACATACAGTTCATGTAGACACATATATACATACATACATACATACAAACATACATACATACATACAATCATACATACATACATATAAGCACCGTACACACATACATACATACATACGTACACATACACACACATACATACATACATACATACATACATACATGCAAACATACAATTTCCACTTCAGGTACTCGTAAAGAAACAGGTGAAGCGTTATCTTTGTCCAATGACACAAGAATTGTCTTTGAACACACACTATGTCCTTGGATTGACCTCAAGCAAACATGTGCAGGCTGTGAGAGGTCTACTAATGAAAACTAACACCCTACGGCATCGTTACCTGGAAAAGCCACATGCAATAATATCGAAGTGATTACCTGAAAAACTTTGTCTGTGAATAATGGTTCCCTCAAGACAGGTATCGTGCTGACCTAAGACTGTGTGTTAAGACTTAAGTAAGAAGTACAGCTGGTTTGATAAATGAGGATGGGTTTTGGAGAGGATATGTTATGGGTATTCACATATAAATCATGTAATCATCAAATATGAATTACTCTCTCTCTCATTCTAAGGTAGGTGTTCCTCTTGTCAGGTTCTTAGCAATGCAAAGCGTTTCACACTAAAAGAGAAATGATGTAACCACAGAAGGTGGGATTATGTTTAATTCAGAAAAGGGACATTTTTTACTAATTTTAAAATAATTTATATATGATAGGTACTCGTTGTACTCTCTCTCTCTCTCTCTCTCTCTCTCTCTCTCTCTCTCTCTCTCTCTCTCTCTCTCTCTCTCTCAATTATAAGACGTGAGCATCAATGGATAATTATCTCACGCTAAAACGTCATCATCGTTGCTGACTGTTGGTAAGGTCATTGCAATGATCGGGAGCAATGATCAATATACCTACTGCTAACTATGCAAGACTATCATTTCAGACAATACTAT
Organism: Maea johnstoni; assembly: GCA_963942565.1. Lineage (NCBI taxonomy): Eukaryota > Metazoa > Annelida > Polychaeta > Spionida > Magelonidae > Maea > Maea johnstoni. The sequence goes on along the minus strand of OZ012688.1, from coordinate 28,830,833 downwards.
ATTTTAACGCAAAATATTTGTGAATACAGTTTTTAAACGGATAGTATATGTAATAAGTGTATTACTTGTATGATAAGTACGGTTTTGTAATGATATGATTACAGCAAATAAACGTGCAATACAAAACAAGTACAGACAATTAATTCCTGCACCAGTCGACCGGACGTCTGTCAATGCCTGGTTGTATAATCACTCTTGGATAACATGTCAAAAAATAGGTCAAGTACATCAATGGCCCAGGTTGCTTGTGATTAAAAACTACGTTCATGTGTGAGGTCAGGGACCTGTGGTAACATCAATGCTCAGGAAACTGGGTGGTAATCAGGCGTGCAGTCATTAATTATTCCAGGGCTGCCCACGCATTAAGTGCAGGAATTAGATAACGGCACTGTCGTGAACTGTAGAAACAAAGTAAGCGTATGATTTCATCATAACATTTAAATACATCTGCTGTCGTGCTTTTATGTTCTGTATCTCTTATCTCAGACTTTTTGTGAATAATAAACTGCTGAAACAACGTTTTCGTGTGGTTTTATCATAATGTCTGATTGCGCGTCCTGTCATTCACATAGCAGCCACTGCCAGTCGTGGATAGAAAAAGGTGCAAAGAAGTGTAATGTCTGAGATAAGATCACTCGAGTTTGTGGAAATGTGTTTATTACGATTGCGTCATGCTGGATGTTCAACCGAGACTGGTTCTTTTAACGAAACTGTACTTTTACGATTCATTTGAGCATTTAATGAAAACAACTGTTTTCAATGGTGCTATTTCCTAGTTGATGTATTGATGAAATTTGGCAACTGTGGGTGTGCAGGGTGACAGTTGTTCCTTCCTTCTAGTCCGAGACATTGTTCCAGGCGTCACTCTATATGCTTGACAACCAGTAATCATTGAATGAATTATTGCTACAAGGTTATTTGATTTCCATCCAAAGTGTTCTTCATTGTTGGAAAAGTGTTGACCTTAACAATAAACATGGGTCCCTGACAAATGAAAAGTCACGAAGATAATAATCCTTTTACGTACAACTTTGAAGACTGTAACTCTTAAGCTGCTAGTGGCTAATTTGGTCAATACAAAATGATGCGAAAAAGCCCAAACATGACTGAAGCCATGGCAAAAGAGTACTTATCTGATAGTTCTCAGCAGCGAGAGCATGGAGATGATATGGCTAATCTCTGGCTGTTATATCGACTCTATGTATAGGAAAAACATCAGGGAAAAAGGGAGAAGGCTAGACTAGCCCCTACTTTACTGATAGCCAGAGTCCGTTGGTATAGACCCACGCTCGTAAAGGATTTCCCGACAGCCAATTGATTCGTTCTGACGTATTCCTGTTTTTTCATGTCTTGTATGTTCATAATATTAAGCTGATGCTAAGGGCCTGTCCTGTTTAATACAGCCCGCTTTGTACAATTTAATTTTTGATATGTTGTTTGTAATTTGTTCTTTATATATGAATTTTTGTAGCTACAACTACAGTTAATAAAGAATATATATATATTCCAATAAATACCAACATGGCATGCTTTTAAAATGTTCTGCATTCTTGTGCCTTTGACACAAGTAGCCTCAGCATCAAAAGGGTTAATCTCAAGAAAAAGCGTTCCGGAGCATATCGCCAGATTCTGTAATTGTTAGCGTGGTGCAGTGTCCTGAATATTTCCCCTACGCACAGCGATTGTCGTAAACAAAACCATTATTCAAAGGAGGCACCTGAGAGTGAGGGTGGGGTTTCATTCTCTGACAAATGACTATACAACTCATCCCGGCCTTCATATTCACTGTGCAATTGTATTGTATTGTATTGTATTGTTTATTGACAACATCCAAAGAGATTTTTCCTTCATGATTAAGCAATGCTAGTCAACATTGGCTGTATACACAGAGACAATATATATATATATATATATATATATATATATATATATATATATATATATATATATATATATATATATATATATATATATATATATATATATATATATATATATATATATATATATATATGCTCTTTACCATACACCCGGGCCTTGCATGTTGAACATAATTCAGTATCCTTATGGCCCAATGTATTCTTAGCATTTTCCTTTTCATTTTTGAAAAAAAAATCTACGTAAAATGTTAATTGCATTCCCTTTAAATATGATCTCATCCACTACATGTATCTCTTGTAAATAAGAAAAAACCTAGAAACACAACTGCGTCTAATCTTTATCTTGTATTTCTTTTCAGATCATTTCTCACATTTTTCAAAGGTTATATTATCATCATTAGATAACGGCACTGTCGTGAACTGCAAAAACAAAGTAAGCGTATGATTTCATCATAACATTTAACTACGTTTGCTGTCGTGCTTTTGTGTTCTGTATATCTTATCTCAAACTTTTTGTGAATAATAAACTGTTGAAACAACGTTTGTGTGTGGTTTTATCATAATGTCTGATTACGCGTCCTGTCATTCACATAGCAGCCACTGTCAGCCGTGGATAGAAAAAGGTGCAAAGGAGTGTAATGTCTGAGATAAGATCACTCGAGTTTGTGGAAAGGTGTTTATTACGATTGCGTCATGCTGGGTGTTTAAGCGGAGACTGGTTCTTTTAACAAAACTGTATTTTTACGATTCATGTGAGGAATTTCCCATCATTTAAATTAAAACAACTTTTTTCAGTGGTGCTATTTCCCTGTTGATTTATTGACGAGATTCGCAATTTGTGAGCTGTTTCGTATCATTCATATGGAAAATCATTTTCTCAGTGGTCCTTTTTCCCAATTGAAATATTGACGAAATTCGCCATCTGAGGGTGAGCGGAGTGATAGTTGTTTCTTTCCTACTAGCACGAGTCGCTGTTTTTTGGCGTCATTCTATATGCTTGTTAACCAGTGATCATCGAATGAACCATGGAATGAATCAGACAAAATTCTTCGCCTCTATATTATTTGACACTCTACATATTAACGTAAGCGGTACCGCCTGTATACTACATGTTTAGTAGATGTATGCATGGATCGACATTCGTGTTAACCAATTTCCTATGACTAATTAACTGATGTTTTTCATTTATTTAAGTTGTGTGTTTGTGTTTATTATACTTTATTTTGCCTTCTCGATGAATCGTATTTTCATATCCCATGATATGACAAGTGAATTTCCAATACAATACAATACAAGTGTTACAAGGTTGTTACATTTTCACCCTAATTGTTCTTTAATGTTGGGAAAGTGTTGACTTTAACAATAAGCATAGGCACTTGATAAATGAAAAAAATATGAAGATAATAATCCTTTTACGTATAACATTGAAGATCTCAACCTCGAGCGTTCAGGGGTAATCGTCAGATTCTGTTAATTGTTAGTGTGGTGCCGTGTCCTGAATATTTCACCTGCGCAAACTAATGCACAATGACAGTCGTAAACAAAACCATAATTCAAAGGGGGCAACTGAGAGGGTAGGTGGGGTTCAATGCCTCTGACGGATGATCATACAACTCCTTCATGAATCAAGGCGTGCTACTGTAATCACCATTGGCTGTTCACACATGCACACTATGCACCTGGGCCTTGCATGTTGAACATAATTCAGTATCCTTTAAACCAATCTTTTTAAGTATTTCATGTAAAGTGTTAAATAAAATTGTTTATACTTGAAAATATGATACTAGGAAGTATTATCCACTACGTCGTTGTGAAGAATAAAAACTCTAGAAACAGTGATTGCGTCTAATCTTAATCTTTTTTATTTCAAAAATCACATTTTTCAAAAATTATATCATTGTTCGTAGATTGTATTCTCCTATATAGAATATAAACACCTGTATTATCCATAGACAAAACCGTATTTAAATGTTTTACAAAGGGTTCAGGGTAGGTAAGCATCTACGAAGAAAGTTGGGCATAAGGCCAAGAATAAAGAATCCGAACCTAATCTATCTCCGTTGAAATATGAAATAAGACATGTATATTTTACTGAGCGGTATAAGGAGAACATAAGAAAACGAAAACAATTTGATAAAACATAGTTCTAACTATTTATTGTCACTATTGTGTGCAGCGGCCATAGCTGACATACAACTGAATAAAAAAGCTTTAAAAAAACTTCTCAAGTAGAATGCTTCGAAGCATGAGGACATCTTGCTTTTGGCACTGTCGTTCTTGTTTGTTGATTTGTTATCGTTTTTAATCGGTTCCTTATTTTTAAAGTTGTTGCTACTGTTTATGCTACTGTTGTTAATGTTGTTGCTGTTAGTGGTGGTGGTGGTGGTGGTGAAGATTTTGTTTTTGTTGTTGGTGATGATCTTTAATCCTGTGCGAAGTCACGATTGAAATACAAATACATTTAAACCAACCTTTTAGGTTTTTACCAGGCCAATATCAAATCGCCATATACAGTTGATTTCAACTGTTCATATTCAACCAGCTTTCTCTTAATCAATCAATTGCCATTGGGGACATATCTTCAAGATTCTCTAAAAATTTAGTACGAGGTATATCAACGAGGTAAGTCGAGGTTTATTTTGTTTAGTCTATCATCCAATTGCATAGCACTCAGATGGGAAATTGAAAACATCACACGACAAAAATTATCAACAAAAACATTTTATTAATAGCACCGATCACGTTATGTACATTTCAGGGGTGACGTTGCAGATGATAGAAATTGACACTTGAGGAAGTAATTAAAGCAGCGTGAAAATACAGCTCTACATTGCGGAGAACGCAATACAAATATATAGTTCTAAAACATCTCATATGTACATTAACAACCATTATGGCACAGAATATATTACGTACATACACGTACATAGCAACGTGACTAAGATGTACTGCGTAATCGTCATCTCTAGTAAAACTGAAAGCATTGTCTATTTACAGATGTACAGTATTTATACTTAGGTTAGTGTTGAATACATAATCATACATGTACACTTAATGATATAGTTGGTATAATAATAATAATAACACATATCTATTTTACAAACATTGGTTTCACCATACTCGAACCTTTCGGCCACTTCTTATGACGACTCACATTACTATACAGTGAGTAATGCCTTTGACAATTCGTTCGTAACGCAATACAATATCCCATTCCAGGTCTCCAAACCATTTAAATACATTGCTTCTCGAATAGCCACACACACAATTTGATCACAAAAGCAGCCAACCAAAGTCTCAAATCACCAGGCAATATATATATATATATATATATATATATATATATATATATATATATATATATATATATATATATATATATATATATATATATATATATATATATATATATATATATATATAATTTATATATATATATATATATATATATATATATATATATATATATATATATATATATATATATATATATATATTCGTGTGTGTGTATCACTTTAAAAAGACCATTTATCTGTATTGATGAGTGCGTGAAGAACCTTTGGCCTTAGCAAAGCCTGTACAGTGTAAACCTTTAAGGTATTAAGATATAATAAACGTATGTAATACTCAAACATTTTGGTTCGTCTGTAATGTACCCTATGTGATATCAACCAAACATATGACGTTAATATGAATAGGGATTTCCCGCCAATGACAGTATTTGTTTCTTTCACAGCGGTGGGCAATTTTACCAGCAAGTTGTTAACATATCACAACCAGCTTAATGAACAAACCGGGAGAGGTTTTAACATATAATACCATATAGCTGGTAATCGATCGCGTACCTACATGATATAAAAGTTATACATAGTGAATGCCACGCATACCAAATTCCATATCTGATAATCATTACACTCAAACCAATTTCACATCAAATGTGTTTTTATCCCAAAATCTTCAAAATGAAGTGCTTTTGTTCATTGTTCACAATATACATGTACTAAGAAAAGAAGAATAAATTAAAGTACACTACAAAGCATATCAAAATAAATACCACCAAAATCACATGTTATGTGTAGTACTTAGCTGAGGTCAAGATCAAGAAAATCTAGTTTATTTTCTCTATCGCTTATCAAAACATAAGGGATATGACACTAATAAATAAAACAAAGGGCAGCACTAGAACAATGTAAATATTGATACTCATAACTGAAAAGTGAGAAAGGAGATCTATATCCCGATCTCACCAGAAAGTATTTGATTCGCTGCTATAAGCAATGAGTCAACCAATTAATGTTCACAGCGGCCAAAAGCAGCCAGACATTTTTTGATAAAATCCTGGAGGAAATAGTTGATGGATAAATGTCAATCAGAACATTACCTACAACTATCCTTCAAATATTTTGTAAAAACATTCTCAATTTCAAAGTTATTGTCAAAAGTACCTGGATCCAGACGACAATTTCTAGGGGAACTCATAAGCATTAATGGGTTAACTATAAATACCCCAGCCACGATTGATGAATGCCTACACTACTAACCACGCCAATTTATCTACTTCTGTGAGTAACAGGCGTGATTTAAGCAACCTTCTAAAGGTCACGCCAGTCTAAATTGATTTTCCCACGTCAGACTGCCTTGCAGTGCTGTCCACTCGACGTCTCCGGTAGCCACGAAATATTACCGTGCATACTACGATGTTCTACGGCATTTCCGCCCATGAAAAGTTCGCATTTCCGGTCCTAAGGACATCAGCGGTATATTCCGCTCAAAACGACACATATCCATGATATACTCTAAATGTATTTTTCATGTAGAAACACACGGTCAATAAACATACTACTATTGGCCATTTCTATATGAGGAATTGGGAACACTATCCAATTCACTCACGGTAACTGACAAGCAGATCCTTCCATGTCATGCTAAAATCTTTGCAATCTTTTCCCATGACCTTGTAAGGTCATTTTAGCATACTTCTTTGCGCCGACAAACATTCATGCAAAACAAAGGCGATCTGTAACGCATCTTTCTAAGCCTCATGTGTGTGTTGTTTGCTATTCGTGGTAAAATGAACCCAGGATTATTACGAAAAGTTTCATGCACGAATATTTCATTTGCATGCATGAAAATGAAATCTCCATGCATGAAAATGATACTTCCATGCATGAAAATGGAAATTTTACCCCCAATTTCACATGAAAATGTCTGTGGCGAAAAAATCATTCCAGGAGATTTTTGTCAAAATTTTCACTTTTTATGCATGAAATTTCTTTTCATGCCACGACTTTTTCATGTATGAAACTATTCGTTTAAAAGACCTATCAGTAAACAACATTTATTTCGCGCGTACCTTCGCTCATACCTTTTTACGGCAAGATGTGGCTGAGGTGTCGTAAATAGCATCGCTCGCTTTGAGGCAATACTGACTTAATGGCTATGGCTGTCTCCTTATATTTGACATATTGCTGTATCGTGCACTGGCTATAGGTGAACTATGAAAGAATTGAGGTCATTACCATAGACGCACATCTATGCCATTGACTAGTCTTTTCCCATTATAACTAGGTCAAGAGTCAACTGTGCATTTCATTTACTCTCCGCTGAACACGGTATTTCATGTTTAACCCATTTGTGTCTGAAGCGCACACCTTGTCTGACAACATTGGAAATAACTAATCAAATAGAGAAAATTTTGAAAATTATTTGAAGGAAGAGTGTTAAACCCAACAGGAACAACAAATCTCAGTACATATTTCTCAAAAGTATGGTTTCGTTTTCTGTATATTCCATTTTGTGTCAGATAATGAGTAAGCTCCTGGATTGAATAGACTAAAAGCAACAAAACATAGTACTGTTAAAAAGTGTACCCAGGTACACGAATCATATCAAAGTAAGTGGATTTGAACAATGATTGTCATTTCCAATAGCTTTGAGGAAGCATATAGGAGCAAGCACGACACCGAATTGGAACAGTGCAGAGGATTGTCATTTACATAAGCTAGAGTGTGAAAGATAAGATTAAATGAATATGTATGAATTTGAATAAAATCTAACGGACGTTGATGTTTTTTTTGTCCCTGGTCCAGTCATTAAGACAACAGCTGTCATCTTGCCAATATTGGTACAAAAAGGTTAGTACAATGACTTCGTACTCTTGCCCTGTACTAAAAGGTACAGTGTCAAATAGGCGAACACAACAGGGAGGGAGTGACCGCACTCTTAGAGTACACAACAACTCAAACCTATCCTGTCATAAGAAAAAATTAGGCCGTCTTGAGATACCTTTACTGTACAATTACGTCATACTTTTAAAAAGCTGAACGCATTTATATATGTTAGAATTTTTTGCATATGCAAAAGTGTATTGTCAATAAAACGTATGGTAAGTTATTTCCTGACACCATTTATCTGATTTCAGTTCATGTGTAAAACAAGTCCTTGTTATAGAAGCGTACACATGTGAAGACATGCTGTAACGATATCTAATTTCCGTCTGAGAGAACCGGTCACTTGTCCGGTCTACATGCATCAGACAATCAAATAAAGTAGATACGTAACAACTAAAATATTATTGCGCAGCAACCTGCATCAGACAATTATATAAAGTAGATACGTAACAACTGAAATATTATTGCGTGAAATAGCTTTTTAAGTGACAAATCTAGCATTTTACAAAGATGCGAATATATCTAGACATGTTACGTACATCAAAGAATAAACAATAACCTTCTGAGGGTCGATCGCATGTCCAAAATATAGAACGTAAAATTACTTATGTTCTAATGCACACACCGAACATCAGTAATGTGCATTGAAAAAAGGTAGCAACTAGAGCTAACATCCTATTTCCCCATTCTTCATACCACGAATTCGGTGAACCATGTTACATAACTATTGAGTGACAACATGTTCCACTTATTCAGAAAGGGTGCGTTTCCTATTGGAAAGTTTCCAACGAACATGGTAGACCAAACTTGAACGTTATCACACAGTCTGCCTATCTGAACGACTAGACACAGGCTCTGGTAAACATCTCACGTCACATAGAGTGGAAGAAGACTTAGGGGAATAAAAAGTGTTAACCCTTATGCTGTTGGTAGCTAATTTGAACAATACAAAATGATGCAAAAAAACTGAAATATGACGGAAACCCTGGCAAATGGGTACTCATATGATAGTACTCAACAAAAGCTTTCCAATGAATACCAACATGTCAGGGCTTAGATGTTTTTTAGAAATCTTTGCTTCCTTGTGCTGTGGATGAGAGTAGCTTTTGCATTGGAAGGGTTAATATTTGCTTTCGCTCTCTGCTCTGAGCCAGACACGTATTCAACTAATGGATTAATGGTGTCACGAACATACACTTATGGCACGGTTTAAGTCATAACGTATGCTGGTGAACATCCACAGGATGGTCTAGATATCCTTTAGCTCTTCTTCCTCTGAATGCACTATACAACATAGTTTCGCCCTGTTTAAGTATGGGGTAAAATTCACCCAAATTGACTCGTGCAGTAAAGGCTAGTGTTAACATCCTAATTATTACACGCATGTTTTATGTATTCTTGCTATCTAAGTCTGGCAGATGAATAAATAATGGTACCACAGCGTCACATTTGATTTGTGACGTTTTGAAAAGCATATTAGTTAATAGAGTGCTTTTTTCATGCTTCATCTACATTCAGTAGGGCCCAAAGACCAGTGGAATATATCTTATTAATTTGTGCAATGACTGTCGTTTTCCTTTCAATAAACTCTGCATGATGGCGAAAACAAAAGGGCATTCTACATGTATATAGATAATCGTCAAGCGTCGATTTAGACGTTTCATCTTGTACAAAACACGTCCGATACAGAAAGGTGCATGTATGATCTACATTTCAAAAGTCGATTTTTAGCTTTTAGCACATAATATCCATGGAGATGCCATCATGTCGATAATGGACATTAGACATCGAGATTCTAACCTTTTCTATGGTATTGTCTCATTACCTTTCTGAACACCGCGTCCTAAGCTGCCTTTCCACAAATAGTCTTTCTAACCTTGGATGCTTAAGTTCCACTTAGAGTAAATATAGTTAATCTCAGAGGAGTATATTAAGGGTATTACACACGGCACAGGCCATTCATGAAGACAAGGTAGGGGAGTCAAGGTTAAACCAAGAAATGAAACTAGGGCGTAGTTAAGAAAGCTTGTAAAGACCCTCAATATTAAAACTGCACTAGATTTCTTACTCCAATTAAATGACCAAGGCCATACAGTTTACATACTTTTCCCATTGGATACCTTATGCAAGATGACAATTAATTGTATCATGTCATTTGTATCCAATACTATGATAGAGAGTATGTTTTCCTTTTGATTAAGAACGGCTTGATATCAACTTAAAACCTTCAGGTTTCCCCACTTTATAAAAATGTTGGTCTACATGTTTGTGCTTTTTCTACACCTATATGAGGTACAGGAAATAAACATACCGATACGAATTGGTAGATTAAAGAAAAATAAGCAAAATATCAAGAACTATGCCCTCCCTCATTCACGATAATAAAGACAAAATCAATTGAATTTATGTATATTACTGTTTATGGATGAATAAGTTCACTTTACATACACACCAACCGTACATGACGGTTGTCAATTCAAAACGAAAAGATTATATCACAACATACTTCAAGCTTGTATTACTTCCAATACAACAGTAACATACACATATTTCATCCTGGTTTTGACATAAAAACTACGACTTTACCATTAACAAACAAGACTCTCATGACTCGTTCCTTCGAATAAATGATGTACGTTCCAAGTATAACAACGTTATCACTGTAGAGGTATGCTTTAGAGATGTTGTTGCATTCCGGAGATTAGAGTGTATTTAACACTATTCAATAATCATTGCATATTGAAGTCCTGCTTCAATATAAATGATTTCATTTGACCCACTCATGCTAAGAAGACCCTCATTGAAGAAAGTCTTCTAGTTGAAACAATACGTTTGGAAATACTTCGGAAATACCACATAGTGTCCTTCAAATATTTCCAAAGATATGCTTTCGTTCAAACGATGTAACCGACCTTGTCAGGCTACTATGGGTCCCTGTTGGGATAATAATGTTCATATGGCACTTTAGCGTGTGATAATTTAATTATCAGCATATCATCAATCTAATCCTGACACCACAGGGTCAAAAATCCATGATCGTTACATTTTAGAGCAGGATGCATGTTTTGTAAATGGGTCCTTTATCATATTTAGGTAAAGTCTTTCAAGAGATTAATTCACTTGTTGAAATACATATATTACACCATTTGTTTTAAAAATATGATTTGACCCCTTGCATCATTAACACGATGTCTGCCATAGAAAAAGAGCTTCAAGCTACCTCTTGCTATGCATGGACTGAGGGCTAACATATTGGCTAAAATATCCCGTGTGACCTCAATCTGTCTTAAAGGACAATTCCACCATGAATTAAACATAGGCCCAAATAGTTTCTTAGGCTATTCTCTACTTAAAGCCAAGTTTCTACCACTGCCAACCTTCATACAAGAATTATATTGCTGTCTAAACACCTCCTAACAGACACAAAATTTGAGGCGCTGTGAGCGGCCATTTTAGTTTATCAATAGCTTATCTCAGCAGCTTATGTGCACATTATTGGCAACTACCTTACTGCTAAGTGTTTAGACAGCAACATACTTCTTGTATAAAGGTTGGCAGTAGTGGGAACTTGGGTTTAAGTAGAGATTACCCTAAGAAACTATTTGGGCCTATGTTTTATTCAGGATAGATGTGTCCTTTAATGATCTGCCCCAATAATCAAAGTACAGCTTTTCCCAAATTGAAATTGCGTCATGATATCAATCTCATCACACATGAAATGAACGTTAGATATGATCTCCTTCAATCGTTTTCAAACTTTCAATTCAATTATCAACCAATCCGTAGTTTACTAAGCCGAAAATCTAAAACGGCTCTCTTTTTTTCTCACTACATACCTCTCCAAAACTCATTGCTCACATCCTGTATCAAGAGTCATGCAATTGCTATTTTTATCAAATGACCCATTTTGGCAAATTTGTGATTGCGTGAAGTATATATCATTTTAATAAGGATTGGATTTTATTGAGATTAATCTCCATAGAATCTGATTTAGATGTGACTGTATACATTCCAAGATAAGAAAGTTCCTCTTCATGATACGCATGATCAGTATGCACTCAGCACTATGCACTAGCTAGGTTAGAATAGTGCAGTTGAGTGATGTACGGCGTATATTTAGACCCAAGACACGTATACATAACCTTGCCAATGACACTAGGTTAGCAGTATGTCTGGACATCAGCTGTTCCACACATAATTATCCTTCTAACCTCATAACCTATCTATTCATATGTAGGTCAAATTCGTAAGTTTATCCAATGTCATTGAAAATAGACTGCCTGCAACTAGGGCACTAGGGCCAAATACTTTTCCTAGGTTTAAGTTAATTTGATATATATATATATATATATCAAAAAGCTTATACAGCTCTCGGGACCATTATTGTATTGAAAGAACTAATACACAATTGTTCACGTTCTCTCGTCATCATTATACTTAACATCACATTTCATATTACCAGCATATTCCTCTTTTGCACATAAAATTTCATACCTATGTTAATCATATTACAATGGTCACATATAAACCTTAAACCATCCACATGGTATATATATATATATATATATATATATATATATATATATATATATATATATATATATATATATATATATATATATATATATATATATATATATGTATATATATATATACATGTATATATATATATATATATATATATATATATATATATATATATATATATATATATATATATATATATACATATATATATATATATATATACATATATATATATATATATACATATATATATATACATATATATATATATACATATATATATATACATATATATATATATATATATATATATATATATATATATATATATATATATATATATATATATATATATATATATATATATATATATATATATATATATATACATATAAGGATAAATGTGCCTAGGTATATACTTCTCCATGTAGATTCCTTCAGCATATTAAAGACGCTTGTTCAATGACAGCCTGTGGCACATACTTCTCTTACATTTCTAGGTGTTGTATCTTTCATCACAATGCAAATATGGTCTGCCAATATAATGCAGCGTTTTGCCCAGAATGATACATACTAGGAATAACGTCCTGAATAGCTCAGTTACTGCACTTTCGAAGAGCAATTGTACTTGAAAGTATTGAATATGACAGTAGCATAGTTATTCCAATAATGTCAACATGGTTTTGAAGACATGCCCCCACTCTTGGTAAATAGATTATTTGAACGATTTGTTCATAAACAAAATATGTCACTGATATAATTACTTTTACTATGTAGAAATGCATGACAGAATAATGATCAGATTTACATGTGTAGTCCCTTCATTAAAAGTGCATTTTCTTTCTTTAAAACTCATTTATTGCTTTCTCTTTCACCGATTGTTTTATAATATGACAAATGTAAATGTAAATAATAAGGTAATATCTGAACACACTTTCATCTAAATAGTACGTATAGTATTACATATAATTTAAATTCTAAGGAAGCTGCTTCATGTCTCCCTGTGTGGATGGGTCCTATGATATATCTGACATGTTTCCCTCCTGACGTGTTTAGGATATTATCTCCCATTTTGGCTATACTTTATATTACCATGTAACATATGTTACTTTGGGTATCTTTTATCAAATTATTCGAATCAACCGGCTCTCTAGAATCTCACACATTCACATGATGTTCTAAAAGGAACTTATAAAGAGCATTGCCTTCATCTCATAAATAGTTTATAGTTCTTTCATACTAAAATTGAATACATTTCTTGTGAATAAAGTAAAACGTCCAACTATGTATATTAAACAGATAGAGAGGTAAATAGATAATAGATCAATCTGTGTAACAACGGTTATGAACTTAAGTATGAAACGTTAATCCAGAATCAATTACTAATGATATATGTGGTAGTAGCATTATTTCAAATTATATCAAAAATGCAAAACTAATTCATTATCAAATCAGTTATACTACACTTCGTAGGTATAGCAATAATATGAAACGAGCCCTACATATAGTCATACGACATACTGGCCTAATTAATTACCCAAGGGTTGAGTATGACATTCATGTCTGGCAAGAAAGTGGTTGTAAACAATTATGATATGTACCATTACATCAGGGCATGAGGATGAGGTTGTAAGTATTCGTAAAGCAAAATCAAGATATAAACTACCATTCACCTCCCAATTGACTTGTGAACTTTTCACTAGACAAGAATGATGTTAATCTTGCAAGAGCCTAACTACACGTTCTATCTTAACCGAACCAAAATCCGTTGTTTTTGTTCGTGCAACGTATGTTTTCTGAGACATCAGAAAATAATACCCAATTATGACCCCAAGTTAATATCCTTATTTCATCTATCGGGCATTTCGATTTAAATCGAGTTGGAGTAGTAATTAAGTATATCACTCGCTTTCTTGACCTCCCTATTATTCTTTGTCAACCCAGCAATGCCCGACCTGTAGTTTAGCCTTACTAGTGTATACAGTTTCACACATACTCTTCGAGTGTCTATTTAGCTATATAGACACTACATGTAGTACTCAGCTTTATATCAAAACGCTCATCTATCTCTAGGTTTGATATTCAAAGTGGTTTTGAGGTATAAATTTCCCTAGGTTACACCTCTGATGTGTATCTGACCAGTGGTGCGTTTCGGTTTCTCTTTTATGGCTTCTGATTTATCATGAACTATATTCGACATCGTTTTTATTCTTTAAACGTATTCTGACAGATGCCAAGACTTTTTCTATATCTTAACACAGCAGTTTCTTTAAGGAGGTCTTTGTCACAACGTGTGCTAATACAAATGCAATGGAGTGGTAGTCCTGACTAACATAACACTCACATTGCAAGATATTAACAACTCAAACATAATACTGAGTTCAACACAGAAACTTAGAAAGACGTTCAAGTGCTTATGAACGTAGGTTGTTGATAACTTTATGAACGTGAAACTTCGCCATGAAATTGGCGGTCACCAATGTCTAAATATGAGTAGAAATAAACTACTTCAGATAGTACCCTTGTCTGGCATGAACGTTCAGGTAAAACTGACGCGTGCTTTATCCATCCAAAAAGCACAAACTACAAAAGAAATCCATTTTTCTTGTTGAACAAAGGTACTTTCTAGAGTAATTCATGATTTCCATTTATGAACATGTTAGTTTCAAAGGTATGCTATCCGTGGCAAGCTCCAGTGTCAAGGAGGGTATACGAGTATGTCCTTCATGACCAAGTATATACGTATAAGGTATGCCCGTACAGATTCCATGCATTAAAATCTCATATTCACATAAAATGAAAAAGGCATTACCATGCATGAACTGCTATTTTCATGCAAAAAATGCTATTTGCATTGCATGAACATAACAGATTTTGCCCCAAAACTGATTTTTTTGCCCAGGAAAAATTGGGCTGTACATTAATCTATGCGTGGAATTCTCATCCATCAAAATTTTGGGGCAAAATTCTCATTTTCATGCTTGAAAATTTCATGCATGAAAATTTCATTCCATTTTCATGCATGAAATTCTCATGCCATGATTTTTTCACGCTTGAAACTTCGTACAGGTATGCCTAACGGCTCCTACGAGCTGTTTTGATACATATACAACAGTGACATGAACCAGCTTATAGGACTTGTTTCCCAAACTGACGAAGACTGGGCTAAATGTCATCATTTATGAACCCAAAATATATCATTCATTTCAACATATTAGTTTGAAATAAATTGAGTTAATGCATGTGCATTTACCTAACTGATAGGTTATTATGATTACACAGGGCTGCATATACGCTGAATCGTTGGTTAAGATTTTGAAAAATATCTCAAATTTGAACAGAAATTCTCTACATTTAATAAGTCAATAGTAGTAAATGGCGGGTATCCTCTTTCTAAATCTGGAATGATACCCTGGTTATTATGAGCAACCATTCACTATATGACAGTCTCAAAATCATTCACTATATGCTATAGTCTCTAGGAGAATTAGAAAAAGCATTCATTACATGATATAGTCTCTAGGAGAACTGGAAAAACCATTCATTAAATGCTAGTCTCTAAGACAACTAAAAAACTTGAGTTGCATAACTAATATTTAATATAAGTTTCCCTACTCATATGAATAATGCACATTAACGATTGCTGATCTACACCTTCCAGTGAAGCCTACTTCCATTCTATTCCATCACACTTTCATTCAATGTTTTTCATGCTAATTCATCTAGCGATAAAAGTTACACGCTCCAGGATCAAACGCTTGTTTCACTTAACATTGCACGTACATATCTTTTAATGATAACAGCAACGGACTTATATAACAGTAAAGGTTTAACAGATCTTGATAAACGCATATCAGTTAATACGATTTTTCTGTAAGCCACTGATCTCTCACATTGGCTACATGCATGGGATATGCTTACAACACTCGTAGTGTTAAATATGACAGTCCCTTATACGTTACACCATTTACCTCCAGTTTGTTTTTTATATAGATTGACCTACTTAGCGGTCGACGACCTCGATCAATATCAACAATATCTTTACTCAACAATTTCCTAGTAGTTTACAGACACATTACACGAGTGTAGTTCTATTAGATAGCTTACTACTCCTATGAGAATATGTGTCTAGGTGTCTAGAATAACAACGTTTCATGAGCGAGAAAGGCGTGGGGTATTTGAGGACAATATTGCGAAACATTAGCATAATAGTGTTGGCATTTTCATAAGAGTTGCGTGCGCGCGTTTTCTGCTGCTACAACAAGCACATTAACCGCTCTGCTCAGCTGTAAGGGAATAGCGTTGTGCATATAAATTATGCTGAAACAGTCTACTACCGACGAGCCGGCTGGCACTGGTTTGGGCACTGAACGGGTGTGATGTTGGGGCTGCCCGTTGCCAACTCTGTCCTAAACAGCATTTCTCTGTATAGCTAGAGAGTGATACTTGGTGGTAGTCATTTCTCCAATCAGCTGATCGAAGTAGTAGTATTGAGACAAGGACGAATAGGACATGAGCCTGAGTCTATCTCAAGGGAGAGCCCCTGTATATTGATCGTTCAGCAATAGCTCACAGCGTTGCTGCTGTAGCTGCAGCAGACAGCATACTTACCAGCCTTAGAACAGCTACCCTCCAGCCTTTGAGTTTGACATGGTCTGCTCCTAGACCACAAAGTTGCTTGTGTCTGATCTGAACAGCGAGGAGGGGCAATTGGACAGTTGGTTTTTAGCAGGTCCAAGATGTTAAGAATCATGCAACTACACCTTTTCTGATTATCCGAAAATGCTCACAGAAAATGCATCCAAGTGTTGTCGGATTCGATGGTAGGGATGGCACCAGCGTAGCACACAATAGCGTAATTGGATCCGTAATTGTTGTCCCAATACTCCTGACCCTCGGCGTTGTAGTTAACGGACAACTCCAGTCTAGACCCTATGTTAAAATCCGAGGGTATGATGATGGTGAACGAGAATCTGTCCGTCTGTCCGTCAAATGAGTCCTGGACATAGCTGCCATAGATATCGGTGAAGGTTATCCATCCGTTGCAGGTGTAGCGAACGAGGACCCTTTTATGAAAGGCGACGTTTGCGACACGAACCGTGCCAGTGATTGTCATACCGTTTATCATAGCATTTTCTAAGACAACCTTCTGTTCAAGAACCCTGCGATGAAAGTTCGAGTCTGCACCGGGTTGGGGGAAGAGAGGGGATAGATATTTGTTACCAGTGGTACCTCTTTCCTGAAGCAACCCAATTTTCAAGTCGGCGGTGGCTGAATTGGGGATACGCGGAGGAGTATCTTGGTTGAAGACATGGCGGACCGACTCCAGGTCCAAGCCAAGAGCGTCGGCGAATCGTACGGCCTTCTTGCGACTCGGGGTGCCGGGCGGGGTCTTATTCGTCTTCAGGGAGATACTCCTGCGTAGGGGCTCACCGGTCCTTAAGAAATCAAACTCCCTGTCCTCAAACAGTTCACTGGGGGCGTTCTGTGCGTCTGGCGAGAGGTTTAACAGATCTTTAAGAACCGCTTCGGTATCAGGGGAAAGCTCTCTTCGGTTTAATTTTTCACTGTCAGTATCTGCATTGTCATGTGCACTCTCACATTTTTCCGTTTTGTCGTCGTCGTCGTCATCATCGTTGATCGCCAGCTCATCATCCACATTATGAACTTCAAATTCAAACACCGAGTCTGCGTTGATGTTGTCAAGCTCTAAGGACCCAATACCACCGGCTACGTCGCTGACAACAGAATCCACATCATCGCTACATAAAGATAACGAACGGCCATTGGGCGATACTAATTCTTCAGTTTCTTCGGTGCCGATGGTGCTTTGGTAATCTTCAGAATACAAATCCGAATCTGGGGAAACACATTTTAATCTCTCTATGGACTCGCTGAGTTCGCGTTCTGTGTTCTGTTCGTTCTCGAAGTTGGAATCTATGCTGTCCAGATCGGGGGCTTCCATGGTCAGTGCCACTGAGGCGTCCGTGGCTCCATTCGGCGGCCTGCGACAAAAATAACAATCAACAAAGTTACTAACATGACTTAAATTTCTGGGCAGGTAGCGATATATCCACATAGGGTCTGGGTCTGTCATGGTGGCGGTTCGACTCAGGCGGCAGCGATACACCGGTATTCCGTCACTATAGTATTCCGCGATTCCAACTCAGTGTTCCATCATAAGCCAACCCGTTCCATATCGCACCGAGCCGGTGTCGATTTCAGACTGACATTCCGGGAAAATCTGAGAGGTGTCCCCTCCGCTATCGGCAGAGACTGACTCGCCTCATGATTATTCGCCAGGAAAAGCCGGGAACATGTTTTGATCACGTGTCCTCGCTAGAGAACATAAACACCGGGAATAGAAAGCCGCTGACCTGAGTTGAACTCCCCATGACAGCCCGTGCATAAGTAGGCTTACGGTAAGAAGCGGAATCGGAATGTAAGACATGCTGGAACGTAATATGACAGCAAAAATGAAATTCGAGTACCAGTTGATAAGAATTTAAGATTATTATAGTCTGTCTGACTCGAGTTTGGCAATCACTTTTGCCACTTTTTTGTGACAAAACGTTCGAGTTGGCCATCCAAACTTGGCAAACCTATTTGGAGCACTACTACGTGTATGTACAAACATACCTTTTGTCTCAACTCCGCAAAATGTTGATTTTGCTCATTAGTTTCTATTGTAAAATGTGCACATTGCCGACACTACGATCTCGCATGTTTGTCTGTTGCGCACAATACAAACACGCGAGATCGCATTGTTGGCAATGGACACATTTTACAATGGGACCTAATGAGCAAAATCAACATTTTGCGGAGTTGAGACAAAAAAAATGTTTATACATACACGTAGTAGTGCTCCTAACATGTTTGCCAAGTTTGGATGGAAAACTCGAACGCTTTGTCACAAAAAAGTGGCAAAAGTGATTGCCAAACTCGAGTCAGACAGACTATAACAAAGGCAGTATATGGCTCCAATAGAAAATGGCTGCATTTTATATCATAAGAGTTCACTTTGCCAGCTGGTATAAAATGGAAATAGGAAAACAATTAATGACTGATACAAACCCTTCATTATGGATCTCACGGCAAGCTGTGTCTTAACTGTTGGTGGGATAATCATCAGTTTTGAGCAATGCAATCTAAGTCAGACTTGTACTTTTGATAAATCGAACCAAAATGTAAATTAAATTTTCATACATGCATATTACATGCCACGATTTTTTTTTCATGCATGACACTTTTTGTATTGGTCATGACTGGTCAATGTCGAAGAAACTGCAGTACCCGAGAAAAGCATAACTCGTAACTCGGCCAATACGAGTTACAATTTTGATAATACGGTAATACGCCAAAATAAGTCTGAAAAAATTACAAATTTATTTGTGACTCTAAAAACAGTTTACACTTTAGCCAGTAAATTTATTGTTTTATAAAAACTAGAGATGCTTACTTTTAGATGATTTTGAATTTTTGGGTGATGTTCTCATGATATAGTGGCCGAGAGATGTTGTTTATCTAAATACATTTCAGGTCTTTGCACACAAAACACTATTTTCAATATCTTCTGATCAAGAGTCTTTCTTGGAAAACTCGACAATGACTATCACTGAACCCGACATTGCCGAAGAGGAATACTTTGGCCTCGGTAACGTCAAATGGCATACGTATGTTAGTTTTCTTAGTTTGCAATGAATTATGGCATATTATTGCATACTACGTGTCCCCACCTTTTTTTAGAATCGACTGTCCCCAATAAACATTGCTATGGCAACAATTATATTTAAGGCCTAAAGTGATGTCTAAGCCGTTGGTACAAACGGTCCCTGCATACTAGGATCACTACATCAAGATGTATTTCTTTTACAAAATCCACTTCGAACCTTTTATCAAGACGCCTGCACCCCACACCATTCACATATTGTCAGCAATTTTACTGCTAATTCGAAAGTTTAAGTTCTTATCAAAGATTGTTAAATAAAATGACCATCAAAATTAAATTTCTTTAAACTTGTCGTTATATAAGTCTAAAAAGAATACTGCTGTGCAAAGATATTGTGTGATATGGTGTTATCTAAAACTTGATAATTTGTTTATGTTTGTATTATTTTAAATATTTGAAGAGTAAATGGATGATAGATTCATTATTCTTAAATTAGAAAAATATGTGACTTCTGTCTATATTGATGAAATTAGCACAAGTCAAAAGACATTCGATGAACTGGTGTCTTCTAGTACTTTCGGCAAAACAATGACGTCGATGCTGGTAATAACCGAGTACTTGACCCCTGCTGGTAGACAGGCAACTGTATAGACCATTTCCATCACCTTTATGTTTTCAACTTGAACAGACGAGTGCACTAAATCATTACGAGAAAAGCAAGGGCTAAAATTAGCAAAACACTGGTGCAACCGGACTTTTAAAAAATAACTTACGGCGGAGGACATTCTGCCATGTCGCTGTAATCCAGTTTCTGATACCAATGTCTCTAGTGATATCTGGCTTATGATAACTTTCATGGTGAATTATGACTGCCAACAAAAGTTGACGGCAAAATACGTGTTACAATGGACACGTCACAACAATGGTATGCCTATTGAAACGTTGCATTACCATAGTGGCGCGTGAATGACGCCGTATTATTATAAGCAACAAAACACGGTTTTGTTTTGTTTACTTCTGTGTCACTTTCACCTTCAAGGACCATCTGAGAGCTTTTGAAGATAAATCTTCATTAAAGAAAACTATCGTAAAATATATGTTGGATTAGTTTTTCAAAAGAGTGCCACAATAAATAATTAGCCGCGTTTTACTTTAATTATGGTATTCGCTAAACCAGATGCTGACAATTGGGTAGTAACTTATGGCGCCAAAATAATTTCAAGGATCATATCTTTATCATAAGTCGTTAACTTAAAAATCATATGAGTAAATCATATGATTCAATAATATGTGCATTACTTGTTGTTATGGCAACCAAAGGTTTATGGTCACAAATAAATAATTTTTTTGAATCCAAAATTCATATCTTTGTCATTTTCCTTTGTGTCCAAAAACAATATTTTGTTTTGTTTACTTTTGTGTCAATTTCATCTTCAGGGACGATCTGAGAGCTTTTGAAGATTAATCTACATTGAAGAAAACTATCGTAAGATATGTGTAGGATTAGTTTTCAAAAGAGTTCCACAATGAATAATTAGCCGCGTTTTTACTTTAATTATGGTATTTGCTAAACCACATGCTGACAATTGGGTTATATCATTTGGTGCCAAAATCATTTCAATGAATCATATCTTTATTCAAAGCCGCTATCTTAAAAAAATCATATGATTCAAAAAGTGTTTCCCCATACAAGTTACAAATTATAAAATTAGTTGCGTCTAAACTCAAAATAGTTTCTTTAAATCATATGCATCCAATAACACATGGCGCCATGATAATTTTAAAGAATCATAATTGTATTCCATGTAAACAAATGAACAAAATCATACGATTCAAGACATTTTAGGTAATTTGAATCACCACATACTAGATTATGTTGTTTGTATGCAATTCATTTTGCATTATGAACCGTATTCTGTCAGAACTTTCGGAGAGTCCCAGTAAACTTGCTGCAGAGGATGCGAAAATGTCAACATGGCACAATCATGACATTACTCAGAGAGCAGATCTAAATATAGACGAGTGGCTCTAAGAACGGCTGAGTATAATTATCTGCAAGCTGCATCATGTTTGGATGTCGTTTTAAAACGAATTCAGATATCTCCTCAAAATAAATCAGGAAGAAAAGTTAGTGCTATGCAATTCCAGATCAGTTAATGTTCCGTTAACTTCCGACGGTCTTATTTTACACAACGCCGGATGTAGCGACCTACTTCGCTGTGAGACCAATAAGCTCCGCCCATTCGCCTTATTTGGAATCATGAAGGTGACCTTCTGAATCTAATGTAAGGGAGTTGTAGGGTGTTAATACCGGTAGCAACGCTTAATCATTGAAAAGAAACATATTAGTAAGCCTCTAGATATATTTGAATTAAGAAAGACAGCTCGAAAGGGCCATAGTTTGCACTAAACAGGCGTATCATACGACGCTCCAGTGCCCTTCAAAATAACACCAAAGGACAACTGAGGTGAACCGACGACGTACGGCAAATGTCGTAAAAGGTTTTTACCGGTGAAGAATTATTTATTTGACTGGCCATCTGTCGTGTATCGAAACACCATACATGATTAAGGACCAAAGATAATCAAATGATCAAAATAAAACACAGTTTGATATTTCTAGACGATTTGTTGGTACTTTTATTGCGTGTTACGAATTTCACCTGTGTGAATTCGAAAGAGAAGTGGATTGGTGAACGGGTTTGTGTTGAAGCTTCGACAGGATATGATAATCATGTTCCCCTGGTATAATTTAGTCAGTTTGGGGGCTGGACACCGCACTGAGCGATCGATAATGCTCGCTATCGATCCGTGACACGCATTTCCCAACATAATTACACAGAGGGCGCTTCAATAGAAAATACCGTGTGTCTGAAAATGGTGCCAATTACTAAGATTCTCTCAACACAAGTAGACAAAACATCAACCTCTTGGATCGAGCTAAAGTTTTTTTTGACATTGCTGTCGTATTTTAAGTACCAGATACCCCAGAAAAATTGATAAGATTATAAGTCGAGTATGGGCAAACGCAGATCTTATGGCTGTCGTAGTAAGCTTAAGATCGATAGAACAAAAAAAGGCTTCCTGATCCAATATTGCGTCATAGTAGGTTGTAATAACGAAATGGGTATCTATGGGTTTAACTAGGATATTGGTGATCTTAGGTGAAGTAGTACGCTAAATATTAAATGACCGTGGTGGCGTTCTGAGGGTCGCGAAAATATACCACACCGGTACTACATACTATCTAAATAAGCATCAAATGTACTCGCTCGATATTTATCAGAGAACGTGGAATTTACCTTCTTCTATTCCGCCTGGACCAACAGTAAGATCTCTTTGGCGGAAAATCCAGTGCCTGGCCATGTTCCGTTTCTTGTTCCATGCTGGCCGGGTAGCTCCAAAGTTTTGAAGTTGTGTAGGAGGCGGCCTGGCAGTAGAGTCACTCCTGGTGGTGTTGGCGGGTCCGAGGTGACGAGTCTGCGCTGTAGCAACCTTCCAGCATACGAGGAACCGCACCGTATGTGTGTGAGTGTTGTGCCGTCTGTATGTCGTGGTGGAGCTGTACCTATATGAACCCGCGGCGGAGGAAGTAACAGCAGCAGCAGCGGTTCATGTAGCGGCGGTTGGCGGCAGTGGGATCTGCAGCGAAAGAAACAGTCGAGGGACTATACTAAATGCCACGGTAAACTTCAAGGAACTCTCTATTTAGCATTTAGGACGGTGTTGCGCGAATGTCGACAGAATGAACGCTAGCGATGCCTCAGTGTGTTCTACACGTGATAGCGATGTAAACAAGCCTCCGCTGGAACTCGCCATGGAGATATATAAGTTACTAGAACCATCTAGCTCCATCTAGATGGATCTACTCTAGATGGACTTTATGGATGCAGGCCAGTAGCACATGTGGTGAACACATTTAAACCCATCCAATACTAAAACACTTTCTTAACAGATAAGGCTTTATGTTTTATGATCCTAAAGCTTATCTTCTACCATGTGTGCGTATTGGCTATTGCAGAACTGAATCGGGGGCATCCACCAGATATAAAAATCTTGTGTGATTTTACACAACAAACAGTTACGTTCTTTTTCCTCAATACATATCTTTAAATCATATGACGTAAATTAATAACTTGTATGCATTTCAGTGTTGGTCTGAATGTTCCAATTAGGATTGTGTTGATATCATTATTGCTTCGCGTGCCATTGCAATGTTAACGCTAATGGTTGTAACCTCTACATTGCCATCTGCGGCTGCTGACCCAATTTCCCGCAATATTTAGTGTTGTCTGGGTCAATGGCCTGGATACGAGAAATATATCATTTAACCCTAACAGATCTAGGTGCTCACTTTCTAATATTAAGCTACAGGGCTTGGACACTGGAAATGTAGATCTTTTCTAAGGCAGATTTCTTTTCAGATTATCAGAGACAGATTTTATTTCCAATTTTCAGAGATTTTTTTCAAATTTTCTAAAACTTTTTTCTGAGATGAAGGAAAATATATCAATATCAATTTTTTGATAGTTTCAAAGTTTTTTCCAAGAATATGTATAGATTTTACTTTATCTAATCAAATAACTTAGCGTGGGATTTCAGATGTGATCTATTTTTCTATAATCAATGTCGATTTGTAATTGATGTGATACTTTTATAGATAATTGTGATAATGCCTTATCGATAATTACAGATTGATATCTTTTTATACGGTTGTACATGTATTTCTCTAAGAAAAGTATGCCGGGAAAAACGAACAAAATCATCTAAAAATTGACTACTTCAAACAGCGCAAGGATTTGAAAATGCGTATATGTTTTCTCCAAACTGAAAGGTTTTGGGTGTCGTGGTATGCGAGCGCGAAGCTCTTAGCTCGAGCCCTCCCCCCCCCCCCCCCCCCCCCCCTCCAGAAGTTCTAGGGATGCGGACATTCTGAAATGCATTTTCAGCCATTTCCCGCTACTTTGAATGAGAACTGAGGACATAATACTTTTAATCATTTTACTATTTTGCAATATTTTTACTAACAGCATGTCCCACTTGTAAGTTAATGTTCGGATACTAACTTATCATGAATGTAGGCCATATGTGTATTTTCAATTGTGTATTCGAATAGCACATAACTGGACGGTTGATTACATTTTAAGTTTAACTCAAACTTTGGAATCCAAAAGAAATTATGATAATTCATTTTCCGTGGACAGATTATTTTTCCGTCTATTCAGATACATCTTTTTCCAATTTCCAGAGACAGATTTGGATGTATCGAAGTCACTTGCGCTTTCTCTTTTCTTTGCAAAAGCCTTGTCGTTTTTCGATCAAAATGAATGTGAGATATGCAAATAAAGACTACGAATGTAGTGTACATTCATAAAACGTTTAAAATCCCATTTCTAAAAGTAGGTTCATAGGTTGCGCCGACTGTTGACATCTGTCAAATAAATCTCTAAGCAAGAATTGAAGCTGACAATGGGCTGAAACCTCTCTCTGGGGTAAACATTTATAAATGGATTTTTGTTTACTTTGGTACCTTTGATTTGTACAGACGTTATATAGAGATTGTTCAATTATTCCTTTCTTGAATAAAAACATGAATGAACTACTGAGTATATGCTCGCTGTGTATGCAGAAAGCAAGTTAAAAACCACTGCTGCCAAAAGTAGCCTGACAATTTTGATGTAATCTTGCAGGCAAAGTTAGAGTTAGGAAAATATCTGGAAAATGTTAATCAGAACATTGCCAGCAACTCTCCTTCAAATATCTAGTGATAGTCAATCTCAATTCCAAAGTTACTGCCAAAAGTATGTTAGAGCTAGACGACAATTTCTGGGGGCAGTATTAATGATTCAATAACGAGAGAACTGTAAAGTTATTGCTATAATACCTTAAGGTAAGGTAATCGCCTTAACCCTTATGCTGCTGGTGGCTAATCTGGTCAATACAAAATGATCCAAAAGCCCTAAAAATGACCTAGCACATGGGTACTCATCTGAGAGTACTCGGCGAGAGCTATCCAATTAATACCTGCATGACAAGGATTAGATGGTTTACAGAAATCGTACATCCTTGTGCTTTGGACAAAAGTGGCATTAGCATTGGAAGGGTTAAGGAACTTAAGGTGGCTGATGTTTTTTTGTGAAATTAGAGTCATTTGTCATTTTGAGTAATTCACATATGTGAAAGTCAACATCCTTTTTCTCATATTCAGAGCCAGTCTAACCATCACTAAGCGGAGTAAAAGACAAACGATTACAGAAGCTCCTATAGGTTTGCACACACGTGGGAAAGGATTTTGGCCCTTTTTTCTACATCGAATATCACCACAGCATGGTCGGTTCCAACATGCATTTTGGGTATCAAATGTTGGCAGATTTGCTTTGAATGTGGCATACTTATATATGAGTTTTCCAAGTGTTTGCTTTGTTCAAAAGTTATGGAAATTCAAAGTTGAAAAATGCACTTTTTCTCATTTTCAACAAAAAGATTCTGAAAGAAATGGCAGTAAGATTTCAACGGTGTAAAAATTTGAAAAAAATGTGGTACCCTTCCCTGAGTTCCCTCCCTTCCTATATAGTACGTTGTATAGGCTGAAGTGTCAAATAGAAGCAGGGCAGAGTTATATAGAGGTGGAAATAAACAACACATGACAAAGGGAAGACAGAGGTGCATCCTCCCATGTTGATTTCCATTTTGTGTAGAATAAGATTATTTGTTGCATCCCAAACTCCTTGTTTGTATGTTTATGTCTGTATTTTTTTATATTGAGTACAGCATTGACTATAAAAGTACATAACATTAAATACAAATATAAACCACACATATGAAAGGACAATTCCACTAGATAACAATGGTGGAGGTACATGGTTACAGCGAAAGAACTACATCATATACAACACATGGTTGGTTATCTTCATAATCTGATGCATCTATCCATTAATCATAGGCCATGTTTCAGTGTGGGTCATTAATAAGTGTGTTCGGGTAGGTTCGAAAAAATACGACCCTTATTAACAAAACCTGTTTGGAGCTTTCTGCTAAGTTTCTCCATCTCAGCTATTAGTCTACTGGCGTTTTGCTCGTATATGCAGACCTCAGTCTATTAGCCTACTAACATTTTCTGCCTTTATCTTCTTCTTGTTTATATATTATTGTGCATCCATACATATATTGTACACTTTGTATTACATACAGTCAATAAAGTATATATATATATTCAATAAAATTGGACTAGCCAATGCCTTCTCTCAGCCTCAGCCTATATAGGGCTGCAATGTGTTTGGCAGAGGTCAGCCAAACTCTATCATCGCATTTACAGGAACACCAGTAGGTTCTTTTCCAAGTAGAGTAAGAAAAATAAAGTTTTCGTGGCCAAAATGAGAGAGAGAGAGAGAGAGAGAGAGAGAGAGAGAGAGAGAGAGAGAGAGAGAGAGAGAGAGAGAGAGAGAGAGAGAGAGAGAGAGAGAGAGAGAGAGAGAGAGATATTTCAGAAAAAAAGATGAAATACACAATTTAGCTTTGTAGTTTAGGCTGTTTTTAGGTTGGCTAATCTCCAATGCTTCTCATAGATCACACTACGGTCAGGTACATAATGTTCCACAAAAGTACATGTGGCGGTCACCGAGAGGTCAGTTAAGGCTATGACCGACAGGTCCACGTGTACTTTTCTAGATACGTGACCAAAAGAACGTAGGGGTACTGGGTGTTTGTGAAAGTGATACCTTAGGAGGGTCAGCTGGGTGTAGCTGGTCAAGCGCTCAGGAGCCTACGTGGTCCCACGCTATGCTTAAAGTAAACTAGGTTCCTAGTCCCTAAAAAGTTGACATTCCCTTCAGTGCTGACCAAGCAGTGTGGTGTAGTACCAGGTACATAGATAGATGGCACCACCTACTCCTCCTATCTCTACTGTCATACTCAAACTGAATCCTGGTGAGATAAGTGTAAACTAAATGGACCAATATGGCCACCTAGACTATTTGGTGCTAGGTAGCAGAAAAAATAACAAGAAATACATATGACAGCCTAGAAATCTAGGCTATGCTAAAAGCAATACAGGGAGGGGTATACTTGCCAGAAACATATTCCGTTGCTATCAATCTTATATTTGTTCTCTAGAGGTAGGGGTACGTTATATGCATTTATGCGCGCCAGTTTTAGATTTAATACTCTTCATTTGGTGAAAAGTACTTTGTAACTTTGCAAAATTTAAAATGTTATTACATAAGTCTAGAGTTGATATTTCTAGTGTATGGGGTTACCATGCATGCTAGGTTTCACCTTTGTTTACATCAATTCACACGGCAACGTGTTGTTTACATCAAAATGAAAATTTCGATCTTATAAACTGTATGCCCTTGTACAGAGATTAGCAAAGACGTGATATACTAGTAGTTAAAATGTTGTAGTGGATATTAGCACACAGGAACGTGTTGTTTACATCAAAATGATAATTTCGATCTTATAAACCGTATGCCCTTGTACAGAGATAAGCGAATACGTGATATAGTTAAAATTTTGTTGTGGATATTAGCCACATGGCATACAGTCTTGTTTTCTTGAGAGATTAATATGTTGTCAGACGAGATAAGTAAACATGTTACAGACAATTAAAGTGGGTTAGTTTACACATGCTATAACCTATGATGACAAGACAGAATCTTGGCTGACAGTCAGTAAATACGTATACAAACTGTACGTTTTTGTAGTTAAGCTCAGAGCTGGTATAGACTGGAACTGTCATCCTTGTACTCTAACCTGGCTCTTTTTTCTAATTACGTCTTATCTAAAGATTGTAGAAATCGAAAGCGAAATAAACTTCATGGATTTTCTTGACTATAAGGTCAGGTTTTGTCCTTATTTCTTTTCACAACAGCGACACGTTTTGGAGGTTTTGTTTTCGTCTGAAAAATAGCAAAAGCAATTTTGGTGTGTTTGGCGGTTTATATTTAGAATTAAGAATAATGGACACGCAAGAGTACTGTTTCCCTGTCATTATTTCTAACATTTAACCTCTATTTACTGTATTTTGAAATGTTGATTATTCTCTTAGTTCTAGGTTATTTGTAACATTAAAGTTTTGTAGTGTGAACTACAGTCAATAAACTATATATAAATATATATATTTATATATATATATATATATATATATATATATATATATATATATATATATATATATATATATATATATATATATATATATATATATATATATATATATATATATATATATATATATATATATATATATATATATATATATGTGTGTGTGTGTGTGTGTGTGTGTGTGTGTGTGTGTGTGTGACTAGAGTTTGTCCCTTAAGTGCTGTGACATATTTATTTGGTAGTTTTCTTGCAGAAGACCTGTGTTTATTTATGTAGTGCATGCATACATACATACATACATACGAACATGCATGCATGCACTACACACATACATACAACACACCTGCATGCATACATACATACATGCACGCACGCACGCACACACATACATACGTACATACATAAATGCATACACTACTTACATTCTTGCTAACGACTAATCAAACATCTCCTAGAGTGCATTCCTAATAACCCCATTCTCTTAATTATATTAGCTTCGCTGTAAGATACATACCTGCAAACATTCTCGAGCGGTGCTCGCTAGAACAAGTATGATATCTAGGATATCGTTCACTAGTGACAGCGAGTTTTTCATTCGGGTGGTCAGACAACACGTGACTTTTCACTGCACCTAAAATATGACTGCTTGCTGCCACACTATGTGATGGGGCATAAAGGCAGAGGGTATTTTTGGGGTGCCAACTGAATAGATTATAGGACACCCTGTCTGCGTTTGAACGAGTATCTGTAAGGGTGACTATGTACAGTGACGACGCATGACCAATGCTCCATAGGAATACGTGGTAACATATTAGACCCTTTTATACAAAGGGATAGCTCATTCGTCACAGCCAAGGATAGACAGTGTAAGTTGAGATGTTTGGGTTCACACCTGCTTGAGTATGTATAGTGAACTTTATCATGAGATTACTGCTGTCTGACCTGCAGAAACCCCTTCTGATAAAACACTTTTCCGTGTTCAAATGCCTTTAAGACTAGCACTATAGACTATTTCAGACGTTATTTAATTTATATTTGCTTCTGCACCACACTCTATACGTCTGAGTGATTATATATATATCTATATCTATCTATCTATCTATCTATCTATATATATAAATATATATATATATATATATATATATATATATATATATATATATATATATATATATATATATATATATATATATATATATATATATATATGTAACTATGTAACTGAGTCACGCATCAAGCAGAGTTCCATTTAGTCACAGATTCAATAATCTTTCCATAATGGTTGGTGAAAGTGATTACCACAAGACTCCAAGCAACATTTACTTTGTATATATGTATGAATGCATGTACGTATGTTATTTTTCCCATTGCCACGAGCCAGGGAGGGTTATTGATAATAGAAAACTTACCATTGCCAACTGTCCCCTATTGGTGACATACTGCAAACAATCAAAACACGCCGTGCCATACAGTTATATAGGTCCCAATGGCGCTTTTTTCTCTTTTGACCTAAATCCTTACTATGTTTGGTTTGTTTTGGTGAAAATGCTAGTATTATTTTGGCCTTTAACCTAAGGCACTACTTATCACTTCCAGATGCGCCAAAACAGCACAAAACATGACCTGACAAAATAGAGCACAGGGCCCTACTAGTATCAATGATAAGGCTAATTGGGATAACATGCCTGGATCGTGTAACGATATAAAACTGATTAACCCTCATGCTGCTGCTGGCCAATACAAAATGATGCAAAAAAAAAGAATGACTGAAACCCTGGCACATGGGTACTTATATGAGAGTACTCAGTGAGGGCTCTCCAATGAATACCAAACATTAGTATTTACAGGGTTTAAACGGTTTTCAAAATCTTTGCTTTCGGGGGCTTTGGACGAAGGTAGTCTAAGCAATGGAAGGGTTAATCCTCCTTTGACTCGAATGGGTATAACTGACGAAAAAACGAATGCTCCAAAACATACCGGTAGACTTGAAAGAACGAGAACTTCACATACATACCCTGTGCGTATTGATAGTACAGGTAGGAAAAAAGTATATTTTCCCACACTCAAGTAAGATGGCGCACTTGTACGGAAGCCGAATTGAAAAAACACAAAGAATACTTACGTGAGGTAGAGTAAATAGTTGAAGTAAAGAAGAGTATAGAAAGCAGCCTCCAATCAGAGTAGTTTAAGTAAACGTTGGCGTTGGCAGGACTTATCCCGACTCTCCTTCCCGCCGCTACATTCACCACTAGACAGCGAGATATGTGTTTACCTCTTCTATATATATATATATAAGTGGGGGCATCGTCGGCGGGTCGATGACCGCGTCATTATTGCACGTAGGCACAGGCACGTCAACAAGTACGCCGTAGCACTACTTCTACTACAACTACCTGAGAGTACAATACCTTCTATACTACTACTACTACTACTACTACTATAAGTATGGATGCATGTTTATATATATATATATATATATATATATATATATATATATATATATATATATATATATATATATATATATATATATATATATATATATATATATATATATATATATATATATATATATATATGTGTGTGTATATATACACATATATATATATGTGTGTGTGTATATATATATATATATATATATATATATATATATATATATATATATATATATATATATATATATATATATATATATATATATATATATGTATATATATATATACACATATATATATATATATATATATATATATATATATATATATATATATATATATATATATATATATATATATATATATACACACATATATATATATTTATATATATATATATATATATATATATATATATATATATATATATATAGATAGATAGATAGATATATATATATAGATATATAGATATAGATATATATATATATATATAGATATACATATATATAGATATACATATATATAGATATACATATATATATATGTGTGTGTGTATCTATATGTATTTATGTATGTATTTATATACACACACACGCATATATATAAATATATATATATATATATATATATATATATATATATATATATATATATATATATATATATATATATATATATATATATATATATATATATATATATAAATATATATATGGAATATGATACTGTGTGAATTTATTCCGATTATAATTACCCATGTGGGTTAGAAGATCCTAATTGTATAAAAGCTCAATGGTAACTACCTCTGGGTAACAACTAAAGGGAATCTGTGAATATTGGTCTAATTCTTGACCTGAAGAAGTGGTCTAATGATGTTATTATCTAAAAATAACTTAGGGGAATATCCTATTCTGAATAACCATATTTTCCATGGCAGCTAAATGTAAACACGTATGAATCAATCCCAGCCCTTGACCTAAATTTCCTTGAGCCAGATATACCAAACAACAACATATGCCGTATAAACAGAGTAAGCGGTCTGTGCCGGTATAGTAAACAGAGTATATGCCACTACCAAACAGCCTCACACTGTCATAACAACAACAACAACAATAATAATATCGCCAACAACAACAACACATAACGTATAAACAGAGTAAGCGATCTGTGCCGGTATAGTAAACAGAGTATATGCCACTACCAAACAGCCTCACACTGTCATAACAACAACAACAACAACAATAATATCGCCAACAACAACAACACATAACGTATAAACAGAGTAAGCGATCTGTGCCGGTATAGTAAACAGAGTATATGCCACTACCAATAAAACTAACTTATACTACCATAACAATAATAACAACAACAACAACATATGACATACATAAGCGGCCTGTGCCGGTATAGTAAACAGAGTATATGCCACTACCAAAGTACCTCATACTATCAAAACAACAACAACAACAACAACCCTGATAATATCAACAACAACACATACCGTATAAACAGAACGGATATGGATTGTTTTTTGATGATTTTCCCCCATGCTTTACTGTCAAATTAGCGGCAGTGAGTCTGCGCTGGCTCTCTGGTTGGGGTGGCACTACTGAGAGTCTCCTCACGGCTGGTTGAGATGTATTTTTTCTTTTTTCTTAGCATGAAAGATCAGGTGATAAATTCGTAACGCCCTGTTGGAAAGTGGAATCCGGCCGGCTATCCGCCCTCAGTCATCCAGATCCCAGTCGGCTCCGCCTCGTGAGATCTGGATGGCTTCGGTTAGATAGGAGGCCGGATTCCACTTTCCAATAGGGCGCGACTAATAGTATGCGTCTTGAGGCACCTTGAAAATGGATACCGAATTATTTTCCTTGATATTTCCCGTGACAACTATCAGCATTTATATTGCTTTTTTCATTTAAGTTAATCTGATACATCCTTTGAGTAGTATGTGATTACCTGTGTTTGAAATACAAAACGATGACGCATATATGCTTAAGAACCGTATGTAATATATATATATATATATATATATATATATATATATATATATATATATATATATATATATATATATATAAATACACTCAGTTCAGAACGTTACACTATAGATTCTTCACTAATGATGTTTTATTTAAATGTGGTATTAAAAATGTCGATACTTGTTCTATATGTGATACTGTAAAAGACAGCAACTTTCATATGCTTATAGATTGTGACATAGTGAGAGATCTGTGGTCCAGCGTGGAAAATTGGATTAGATCATTAGGCATGATAGATTACCACTTAAAAGATAGGAAAAAAATAATAGGAGATTTAGAGAACCCATCTCAAATCAACATTATTCTATTAAATGTCAAAAAAACTATCTACCAATCTAAACTGGACAGCAGATCACCCACCCTCCTACAGGTACAGTTAAACCTAAGAACAGTGTTTAACCATGAATATTACAAAAGTATCATAAACGACAGAAAACTCATTTTTGAAAGGAAATGGTCTTTATTGTTGAACTTTTTCAAATACAAAGCAAACTAAGACAAATAGTCATTCAATATACAAATGTTTCTTTTTCCAACTCTTAGTATGCAAACGCAATGTATCACTGTATGTTACTCTTCGTAACTTTTCACTTTTAACAATTATGTTTTTCTCTACAATAATCATGTTTTACAAATTACCATTTGATTATATGTATGTTACACCTGTTTTCTCTCTATGCAAGAACTGAATAAAAGAGTTATTGAAAAATAAAAAAGGTTTTAGCTGACACAGATTAGAATTTTGATTTGTTACCACCCAATTTTAAATTGTGTCGACACAGATCTAAATCCTAGCCATGAAGGGAAGCAAGGATTTTAATTTGTGTCGACACAAATCTAAATCCTACCTATGAAGGGAAGTAAGGATTTTAATTTGTGTCGACACAGATCTAAATCCGAGCTCAGTATTAATAGAGGGGTGGTAAGGATTTTAATTTGTGTCGACACAAATCTAAATCCTAGCTCAGTATTAAATTAATAGAGGGGAGGTAAGGATTTTAATTTGTGTCGACACAAATCTAAATCCTAGGGTTAGTATCAATGAAGGGGAGGTAAGATGAGGGAAATGAGCAGACTAAACCTCCTTTGATAATGTTATAACAAAATGATCTTATTCTTTGTTGTGGCTGGCAGCTACTCTTTGTTCATGATTATTTAGTTAAATACTTGTAAGTTAAGTAATAACATGAAAGCTTTCTGTGATCACACTCTCTATGCAATTATCAAATATATGTGTGAAAAATGCAATCAAGTTGCTTGAGATGAAAGTGGGATGAGTAGGAGTAAGTGTGTTTGAAAAATTTTTCATTCATTCAGATAAAAGGTAAATATAACACCTGTGAGCACAGCCTTTTGATGTAGATTGCAATTAAGTGAATTTTAATCATTTAACACATATCTGAAACTGTAGTAATTGAAATTACTTAATAATTGAAATCAAAATAATTTCAATTAATGAATAACCTCATCCCATATAAACCCAACCAAGCTGACCCTGATTCAGTGACACACTAGGTTTCCTAGCAGTAACATGGATCAAAAGACACAATTCTACTCCTTACGTGATGCACATGTAACAGAGCCGAATGCTGAAAAATTCTACATCACACAGGCTCAATATGAGAAGATTGTCAAAGCACTAGAGCTTCCTAGTGGTGCTAAATGTCAAGATGGTGGAAGTTTCAAATTCTGGGCCAAAAAACACTTTAAGCTACAGACTGTTGGAACCAGCTTGCTGCTTTTGTGTAATAAGACATCCTGCCCAGTTGCTACTTATGAGACTTTTTTTGAAACTCTGAGAGGATGCCATGAACGGGTGGCTCACTACGGCCGTAGAAAGACGTGGGATGAGGTCATGTCCAGTTACTCCTGGATTAAGCACAGCCTGATTCCCATTTTTATCTCAACCTGCCAAGCTTGTCAGACTAGACAACCCGCAACACATCCACCAGCAGGTAAACTCATAGCTAGGATTTAGATCTGTGTCGACACAATTTAAAATTGAGTGGTAACAAATCAAAATTCTAATCTGTGTCAACTAAAACCTGGTAACAAATTGAAATCGCGATTTGTGTCGACACAAATTAGAATTCTAATCTGTGTCGACACAATTTAAAATCCTTACCAATTTCAATCTGTGTCATGACATATATATATATATATATATATATATATATATATATATATATATGTATATATATATACATATATATATATATATATATATATATATATATATATATATATATATACATATATATACATATATATACATATATATATATATATATATATATATATATATATATATATATATATATATATATATATATATATATATATATATATATATATATATACATGTATATATATATATATATATATATATATATATATATATATGGGTTGTCCGTTTGATAACTTTATGTTGAGAACAGAGGCATGAAGAGCTTTTAATGCAACTTATATGGACGGCATCACTGGTGACTCCCCCTTTTATCTTGGATTTTCAAAGGTGATCAGCCAATGATAGCTCATGCAAAGTTAAATGAATTTCTGACTGAGAGGTATCTTTTAAATAGACTTTCATGTTTTAGGTGTTATTGTCACCTTGTTGAATACCCCACTATGCCTTTAACCGTGTTTTTGTTGCAAGATGAAAATACGTATAATGTATAATTTTGAGGGTACGGTCAACAAACATGTACCATACCACAAATCACTATAACAAGGACAACAATAATAACAAGTAGCAGGAGCAATATTCGATAACAAAGACAACTTTGACAGGCTACAAAAATACCGAGTATGGAGACCATGGTAATTTACAAGCAACCGAAATAATAACGACATAAACAACATCAAAAAGACAACCAGAGGAAATATAAACAACAGCAATTGCAGAGACACGTGGGTTTCCGCATGTAGCTATAGTAAACCACGTGGTTAGTACCAATAAACATCACACCTGGCTTATCAACAACAACAAAAACATTTCACAAGCACTACTGGAGCTCCAAGGGCATCTCTCGTCACATAGGGCCAAGTAGACGAAACAAACACTTAACCTGTCTGCGTTCTACTTCAATCGACCTCCAGCGACCTCTCGTGCATATCAACAAAGTCGCACTACACACTATACCTCTAAATATAAATTCACTACTTGATCACTGTTATACTGTCAGTCTTAGCATTGGTATATAAGTAATATTATTGCCTAATTCATGCGTATCTTTTCGTGAAAATTGGTATATTAGTAATATTATTGCCTAATTCATGCTTATCTTTTTGTGAACATAGGTATACTGTATTAGTAATATTATTGCCTAATTCATGCTTATCCTTTCGCGATCTAAAATGCCGTTGGAAATATCTCTATATAGTGAATAAAGTTGGAATTCACAAAATTATGAAAAAAGACTCGCTGCTTAAGTCTTTAATTTTAATTGAGTATTCCCTCGATAAGTTTATTGATGCCACCAAAACGGAGGCTTTTGGGGCGCTACAGACAGGTATGAGTTATAACCTATTTGTATTTGCAGTGCACATAAGGTCTAATAACTTTGAACAGGTCTCATTTACTAGAGTACTTAAGAATAGTTGAAGAGGGATTCGTAATTCTAATTGGAACAACTTATCAGTCAAATAGTCATCAATATTTTGTTTTGTTTTTGACAATATATAACTGTCAGACCGTGTGTACGATGAAGATGTAAAGGGGTAAGCAAACATCACGATCAGCTGATTGTTTTGTTGATGTCAAAGATTATAGTGAATTAGTAGTGAAAAAGGGGCAAAGGCCAATATATATTTAAAATTGATAATTGACTGCGCCATGGCAATTTATCTCCTTGAACTATTTTGCCTCTAAGGTCACATAGGGAAAGTAGGTCATCCCGTGTGTATATCATTTCACATTTCACCCGTGGACTATACTAGTTGTCATTAATATAGGTTTTGTTGTGGTCTAGACGCCACGTGACCTGGTAATTGATACTTCATGTATTTCCTGGAATTACTGTCACTAAAAAGAAGAGTGGGATTAAGATGCTTTATGCCGTACACGGTCGAGGTCCGTAAACAGGCCTTTTCCTTCAAGCGATGAAAGGCATTGATCCATACACATATGTATTCATACGTACACACATACATACATAAAATGTATATACATACATACATACATACATAGACAGACACACAGACACACACACATATATATATATATATATATATATATATATATATATATATATATATATATATATATATATATATATATGCATAGATGCAAATACATACATACATACATACATACAAGCATATCATGGTCAATGTTTTTAAAAGAGAATTGTAAAATGCGTAATTCTTATGCGTGATGTAAGCAATCATAACAACACAAACATAAAATACAAATCTGAAATAGTTGCCAACCCTTGTTTGTGATATTATCACTAGGATTGCTTGCTGGTAACTTTCTAATTTAAGTTTGTTCTCTGGTTCATCAGAGGGTCTAGGGTACATTTCAAAAGTATGCCAATTTCGATTTGTGATGTTGCAATGTTGTCAACATGCGACGTTTAAAGTTGTAATATTATTGGAATGTGATTTTCACACCTGGTCTAAACTGGTTACTTAACTTTTCAAAAATGGAAAACCAGCTGATTTAGGAACTATCTCAGGGTTGTCCAACCTCAGATTTCCAGTAGCGCAATCTTATAAGACCATTAGCGCAAGCTTTGCAGGGTGAGGGGAGTGGGGGAAGAATGGGGAATGCAGGGTGGAGTAAGTAATGCACGGTACAACCGCTAGAGTGACATAGTTTTGAAACACTCCACCGGGGGAACAATTGTATGTATAAAAGGTATTAAATCATAACAAATGGCAATGTCTTTGAGTTCACTGTTGTTATTTCTTTTTTCAGAAAAAAAAAACATTTTCAAAGCAAAGTATACATATTTCTTGAGAAAGCAGCAGGTGTTTATCCTTATCAATTCACTTTTTACAATTAAACATTTTATCTTTAAATACAATTATTTGGCGTTCTTTGGCAACAACAGTAACTGCAAATCCTAAAAACAATATAGATACCATGTAAAAAGTATCAAACATAATAAATCCACTGTGCAGATGCAACTACACACCTGTATTGAATTCTGCATCATTTAGAGTCTCAGTGCCTTGCAAGACAATTACAGAGTTGATTATTTTGGCAGATTCATTCCCTCTGATAAAATCAAATACATTTTCAAAAATAAAACTGACTAGAAATACTTTTAAAACTTTTTAAACTTCTTTTTCCAATATCAGCTTATATTCTTTCAGATCAGTTTGTTCCTAAGTATCACAGTCCACTAGGTGGTGAACTGGGTAGTTCCAAAAAAGTTGCTAGGTGGTGTGGACGTCAGCCACCTGCCCAATAGCACAAAATGGGCACTCCACTAGCAGAAATGTGCTAAAATGCTAGTGTTGGACACCCCTGTATCTGTGAATAAAACATTCTCTGATAGATAGCTATTAAATAACATTCTAAAGCTGCACACCGAAATATAATACAACAACTCAAAATATTCAAGTCCTTGTTACAATAACGCTTTTTTACTGAACCACAGTATTAAATTTTATCGTCATTTCCAATCTGAAAATAGCAGCTGATTGGTCAATTTCTTTGTTGCACTGGATGAGATCGGGGTAAAAAATTGCTTTTCATAAATTATCAATGTTAGCACCCCAATAAATATTTTTTGAATTTCTGCAAAACGAATGTCTTTTATTTCTCAACAACACACACAAAAGAAAAACAAACACATACTGGCACATATAACACACAACAAATGCATCTTTTGGTACGATATTGGAGGACTATGGATTTAGATACAAAGATCTTACATGTTATACCCTAACCTTTGTCAGATAAGATTTCCAATCTTACCCAAAAATTTGAAGTAGATTAACCATTTTTGTTCAAATATTGGAAGTTTCCCCCCAATTTCAGCATAATACTGTTCATATTGTAACTGCACTGATAGTTCATATTTGATTGCAGCGATATCTGTCACCTTACCTTTCTGTCTGTTTTTATATATTGTTTTTACATATTTTTATATATAGTCTCCCAATATTGATAACTTTAACCTCGACTTTACAGGTCACAGCATTGTTTTGGACCCTTTATTGCAGTGCCCAGAAAAATATGGCTGACATTGCTCTTCACACCCTCCCTAGAAAGTTTTCTGGCGTTTAAAACACTATTCGCACATTATAGTCTGCCAACATGGGTAATATCTGGAAATAAAGATGACCTGAAGTAATTAAGATGGATATAGGTTTGTATATCGCAAATTCAAATGAGAAGTCCTTGCCATTCGCTCTGCATCAGGCGAGTCTAAGTTTTTTCCGATGTAATTCAAAATTTATGTCAGGATGGGAGGGGGTGGGGGGCGAGCTGATGATGATGGCAGGAAGTAATTAAGATCGATTAAGGTTTGTAAATCATTTATTCAATGGAGAAATCCTTGCCTTCAGCTCTGTTTTCTTGGATGTCTGCTGATTGAACATGGAGCTTGTAGTGCTTATTGTAATTTAAACTTTATGTTGGGTGTGTGTGTGGGGGGGGGGGGGGGGGTAGTAGCTGATGATAAATTCGTTACCCTCTTTGTAAAAAAGGTATACGACTTAATGTCTCTGCGAGAAGCTAGACATGGATGGCCTCTCTGCCAAACTACAGGGCGTCACCCTTTTTTTGCAAAGAAGATATCGAAAAGTATATACTACTCCCTGCTAATCCAACTTTCGACTGTTGGCCCATCTAAGTAGACTTGTTCAACCAGTCCTTACTAATCCATCATGAATCCATGACCATTTGAGGATAGAATACTAGTATCTGGTTTTGCAAATTCTAATGAAGTCAATGCCTTAGCTCGCCATGCAGCCCTTAAGGCAGTGTTTGAAAGATGATTGTGGCAATTTTACAGGAGATTATGAGTCTATGGCAGTTTCAAGTTTAAAGTTTAGGACATAGACATTGGTTTTGGATTTCGCGGATATTTAACAACTGTACTCTAGTGATATTTGGCAAGATCTGCTGTACGAGATGTGCAGCAAAAGAGTTTTTCCATGCAGTAGTTTCTTGTACATCAAGTGAGTATTTTCTCCTATCAGCGCACACATACCGTCCGTGATGAGATCCCATGATAGAAACAGCTGTTACTGCATCATATGTATCCTTTACTCATCTGTATTTAAGGTGAGTTTACCACATTTGGCTGCTAGGCAGCAGCAGCCATTTCGAAACAAAGCAGTAAATCTTCAATTGAAAGAGAAAGTGAACTTGGAGATTGAAATAAAGTGAAACTTCAAAGTATGATGTGATTAAATTTCATCAAATTGAGATCATTTGTGGACTTAGATCAGTTTAGAGAAAGCTTAGAGAATTCCTAAGTTTAGATCTTATAAAAGTCATGCGCTTTGTTTGTTAGATATTTTCATGTTCAGCATGTGTGTTCAATGCACATCCTATCCAATCTATTGCACAACTGATTTTGATTGGTATTAATTGTCATTGGCATAGAATTCTGTATACCTTTTTGTCAGTTATTGTTAAGTTGTTGGTAAATTTAATGTTTTCCTGTACCTTATTCTTCCGATTAAGCGCACATGCCCAAATAAGCGCACAGGGCCTATTTTTCACGGTTAGAGGGTGAATGAACAGTGCAAATGTCACAAAAAACTCGTAA
The DNA here is from genome assembly GCA_963942565.1 of Maea johnstoni. NCBI lineage: Eukaryota > Metazoa > Annelida > Polychaeta > Spionida > Magelonidae > Maea > Maea johnstoni. The sequence continues at coordinate 28,789,275 of OZ012688.1, read as the reverse complement.
AACTTCCCCCCAGAAGAAGTAAGAAAAGGAAAATTACAAACCTTTCCTCTTGCCATGTCAGAAAACCAGTGCTGAATTCCACAATTTCAGCAGTTCCGTCACGCACTCACTGTTCATATTCACCGCATGGTCGTGCTATTGACCAATTAACGATCTCACGTGCACGTTTGTAGCTGCAAACGTCTAAGCTAACTGAACAGCGAGAGCGCAAAGGCGCAATAACGGCCAATGCTCTCCGATCGGCAATCATTGAGAAATGCTGTTAAAAGGAAGATCGTCAATACCCCTACTTCAGAAAAAATTCCCAACCTCTATCCGCACCGTGCGCTTAATCAGAAGGATACAGTATTTCAATTGACAATTGCACATGTAACTGGTTTATACTGGTATCGGATGAAAGATAACCGATTCATATTGATATAACAAACGGATATTGTTTGGAACTGAGTTATCATGGTATTTTTTGCGCATCTGTCGACCGTCACTGTCATTCAAGAATATCGAGTTGGCCAAGCTTTATAAAATCCTGGCCAATTCAATTGCAACAATTGAGCGAATCCGACAAGAGAAGATGTCAGAGGGAGGTTTGGCCATTCCGGATGACTTTAATGAACAGTCACAACTTTAATCCATGCTTCATCATCTGATTGAAGTTGGCAAAATTTCTGATGGCGATCCAGAAGCATACAAATCATCTGCAGAAAAGACTTCGATTGGGGTTTCGGAGGATGTGGCATAAGAGCTGATGCAGATTACGCAACAGCTTAATCATTGGTTTGACGTGCAGAAGGCCTCATAGATAAAAAAAAACTGCAGGGATCAAGTTGGAGGCACGCATGGTCTCTGAATGTAAGAGAGTGGAAGAGCTTATGGAAAACTCGAAAAAGCTTTATCCAGGGGGGTCATCCGGGATGAAAAGCCAGTTCCAGAACCCATTCCTAAAACGCCAGTGGTTCCAAAAAATGGATACTCGTGTACGTGAGAGTCTAAACCATCTCATGATGGTATTAGCAAGGAGAGCCAACTGTCTCATATGATGGGGGATCATCTGTCTCAAAGCAACCATCTTATGATGGTAGGGATGACAAGAGAGAAACAAAGCAGAATACTGAAGATGCTCATCCTGCGTATAAACTGTCTTGCAATGGTAGAGATGACAAGAGAGGTATGAAGAGGAAAGATGAAGGTGCTCATTCTGTGTATCAAGCCAGAAAGTCTGAATGTCGAGAATGTCGAGACAATGTCTCCAACAGCTCACCTAAAGCAAAACTTCTTGAAGTGCCACATCTGTCCTCAGTTCTGGAAGCTGCCTCCTCTGTTCATTTGGTGGGTATGCTCTTACTTTGAGTATGCAAGTCACATCAAGGAACATGGCTGAACGTTCAGGATGGAAAATCATTGGCGATGGTTCAAGGAGGGAGTACAGTGGTTCCTTGAGCATGAGTTTTCTCCAGCTTGGCACTATTAAGCAGCTTTTTATGTTGTACAGAGAAGGTTTTGCAGCATAGCTTCAGGTTTCAAAGTGGAGGAGATGAATTACCTCAACGAGTTTGACTGCAGAGCCGGTTTAGTTAACTTCGCAATAGGAATGCAACTGCTCCAGATCGAGTTTCCACCTTACTTCAATGGAAAATTTACACTTGTAATCTTCTTCACTGTGCCAGACAAGAAAAAGTTCATGATTTTCGTGTGGATGTGAAGGCTCCAGAGTCTGTCAAACGAAAGCTCCCTCTAATACTTAGTAACTGAGAAACTTCCCTCCTCAGCCTTGTCACACCGTCCTTCCTCTTCTAAAAGACTCTTCATGCTCCCTGGTGAAAATTCTGTTAGTACTCACTTCATCGACGGACATATTTCATTATTCTAAGTGCAATGTGCTGCCATCTATTATCTGAATACAATAGTAGTGGCGTACATAAACAAACAAGGGGGGACCCACTTGGCCAGTTTGTGTTATCTAGCGTGGGAAATGTTGAACTGGTGCAGGCAGAAACAGATCACTCTTCTAGCGGTATTCATACAGGGAAAGATGAATGTATTGGTGGATCTTTACTCTCGCAAGGTCTCCCGCACGAATGGTCATTGTGTCTGGCAGTAGCGAAGGGGATCTTCCAGATATGGGGGAATCCATTCATAGATCAGTTCGCAAACTCGCAACGAAGAAACTACCAATATATTGCTCGAGAGAGAGGGATCCGGAAGCGTTCGCAACAGACAGCCTATCAATCAGTTGGAGGGGAATGGAAGGGTATGCTTACCCCCCAGAACCTCTAATTCGACAAGTATTACAGAAGGTCAGAAGGGACGAGAGCAGGATGATACTGATAGCACCAAATTGGGGGAGACAACCATGGATGTCATTGTTGATAGATCTATTAGTGGACATACCAAGACAGTTACGAGTAAAGAGAAAGTTGCTAAAGCATCCAGGGCAACAAACATATCATCCAAATCCGGAGATTCTAAACTTGTTTGCATGGAGGATAAGAGGTCTGACCTCCGAAAGAAAGGCTTTCGAAGAAAAGCTGGGGAGTTGGCAACAAGTGACATTAGACCAACAACGTGCAAGAAATATGGATACAAAATACAAAAATTCATTGGTTGGTGTGACAAGGAACGGATTAAGCATCCCAGGAGTTCCTCTGTAGCGAGTGTATGTAACTTCCTTACAGAAGTGTTTGAGGGAGGGGCATCAGCTCATGCTATTTCGGGATATATATCAGCTTTAAGCAAATGGCACAGGAAAGTGCATGGAAAATGTTTGTGTGAATTGGAGGAATTGAGGAGTATAAGGAAGGCGACGGCGATTCAGCGGCGGCCTAAGAATTAGGTTCATTTCAAGTCATGGAATTTGACTGGTGCTACAAAGTCTGACATTTTTGTTTAATAAAGCTAGCAGTCAGTGTAAGACTGGATCTCAAGCTGTACAGTTGTTTATGTCTTATGATATACATGGTGTCAGAAGCTTTTGTAACTCATAGCTGAGACAACTCAAACATGGAGCACTTAAGGCCTCCTGGACACATGAATGAACACATGAACTTTAAGGGAAATGTGCCGGACAACTGGAAATGTTGTAACAAGAAGCGGAAGAGCGAAAGCACCAGTGAGATATGGTGATTATGAAGTGAAAATAAGTTTTAGGGCATGGTCAAGTGCTAGTAATTACCTCTGATCATGCAATTGTGTTAAAATCCTGAGAAAAGAAAATATCGGGTATCAGTGTGTGTATGTAATAAAGCCATATGCTAGTAACCTCTGGCTATACATTAGTGTTCATAAAGAATAAGATGTGTACCAAGAAGAAGTGACATTACAAGACAGTGTTTTAAATGACAATGACAATGGATTTTGTTATAACTTATTTTCATTTGTTTACAATCACAGCATAAGATAATTCTGTTCAAGAGAATTTATTGACACTTTGTCATAACTGACATTGCAAGTTGCAGACAGAATTTGGCATCGCTTAGATAAGTAGCAACTTATCAGTTACTATAGGAAGGGAGATGTAACATATTTCATTATCCTAATTACAAGGTGCGGCCATCTATTATCTGAATAGGGCTAAAGCTTACAGGACCAGTTCCTCCTTGGCTATTTATGTAATAATAGAAAGGTGTGTCTATTGAATAAAGCTAGCAGTCAGTGTAAGATTGGATCTCAAGCTGTGCAGTTGTTTCTGTCTTATGATATACATTACAGTCATTGTCTTCTCGACGGGCTTTTCCAGGCTCAGAAGCAAAAGGGTACGCTAATGGAATATCTGCAAAAGGTTCATCATTTCATCTGCCCATATTTTCGTAAGTGTGTCGCTGTGTTCTGTGACCTGCAATATTTACAGCAGAATCCAAATCTGGTAAAGATTTTGGATGAGGCAGGCAATTTTCCATTTGATGTCCTCCCAAAAAGGCTAGGGAATGGTCGCAAAAGATTGCTGCGATGATGTTACACCATCTGAATTATTACCCAAACATGGTTGCAGTGGCAGAAATGGCACTGGACTTCTCCAGAAAAACATCAGAAGAGAGGAACTTCAAGAGGCAGTCTTAAGAGAACAGCCTTAAAAGCCCATTGTAATCCATGCCAGAGATGCCATGATCCCCTGCCTCAGGATTGTGAGTTGTGGTGTCATCTACCCAAAACATATACCTTCATGCCAACCATGAAGGGTGATCCAACATCATATCATGAATAAGGAAATTCCCTAACACCTTTTTGGGGGCAGCAGGATCCTGCACTTATCTGGAGAATGAGGAAGCTAATGATATCAACAGGTGCACCCCTCTAGCTCGCCTCATACTGGAGACAGATTTGCCACATCTGAAGCCAAAAGATGCTCCTTGAGGTATGATGATAGATCCTATTGTGGCCCAGCATATTGTGGCGATAAAGAAGATGAGACTTAAAGAAGTTCTACAACAGTGTTTCCTGAAGACTAATTATCCCTACCACCTGGATAAAGCCATTGTGAGCTCTATATATAGTGTATATAAGTTAGTTGAGAAACCGATTTATATCGACATGTGTACCTGAATTTTTTTCGTAGTTGTTCAGGGTATTCCTCCATCTAAAAACATATAGGGGAGGAATGTGGTGAATAGTGTATATTTATAGAGTGTACTCTCGCAATATTTGGTGAGATGTGCCGTACGAGATGTGCTGCAATTCAAGTGTTTTTTCCATACAGTTGTTTCTTGAATATCAAGCCAATATCAGCTCCTATCACGGCACATACCGGCCGAGATGACATCCCACGTTGGAAACAGGTGCCACTGCATCTTATGTATCCTTTACTCATCAGTATAAAGTGAGTTTCCCACAATTGTCTATCATCATTATTGTCTGGCCCATTAGTCAACGGTAGATGCAACCATAGTACGATTATCCAAATGGGGTTTTATCACTGTGTTTTGGACCTACAGAATATGCCACAGTATATTGAAATGGGCATGCATATCAGCATATACAAAGAGAATAATTTGTGCGCTATGTGCATTTATCGCGTGGGGGAGGGAGTTTTTACACCGCTTTCAATAGCTTAGGTCATATCACGACGAGATAGAAACTCAAATCCGGAAAAAATTCCCTTCTCTTCATGAATGGTTCCAAGGGATCTTTCAGTTGCAGAAGCAACATAGACAGCCATCCACAATATGTCACACATTTATGCAGCAAACAGGACAACCCACCTTTTGGGATCCAGTTGAGACTCGAACCTGCAACTCTCGCATGGGAGTCGGGTATTATAGCGGTGTAACCCTGCTAGAAAAAACTTCAATAATACATTGTAATCATAATCAGGTATAGGATCAATCCCTTGTAGTCAGAGGAGTCTATACAATTTGGGATTTAAGTTGCTTGCGCTACTAATTACAATCTTCTTGTTTTGATTCACCCCTAACATCACAGGAGGCTGTGGCACATATTGACATTGCAAAGGCCTTTAAAACTGTTTGGATCAATGACCTTTTCTACCAATTGAATAAATGTTCCTCACGATGCAAACTGGTTTGTGACATGCATCAGGGGAGATTCTCTCTCTTCTGAAAAAAGAATTGTTTTTATCGACCTACTTTTAGAATTGAGAACTCTAGCTCCTGTTAGTTATGCACATTGTCTGAATGGAAAATTGATAGGGTGCTGGAAATGTATCATGACCATGGTAAAATGTGTATGAGATGTGAAGGAAAGTCTTGTCATTATGTATGGGAAGCAGAAGATGGCGCACACCCTTTGGCTTAGTCACTGGTGTGTAATAAGGCACCTTCCGGTCAACCTTACGTTGGCGTTGCACCCTGCTCGCCTTATAAAAGAGTGGGGTTGTGTGGATCTGTCTATGCATGCATCTAAAAGATCCCTTGGTCCTCTTTGGATTTGAAGGCTCTGCTCGTTCTCTCTCGCTTTTTCTTCCCATGCTAGCTGGGCAAAATTGAAGATCATTTTCATTTCTGAAAGTCATTCTTATCAAAATTAACAGGGATATTTGAGATATTTTTTTACCATTTTGTCTTTTACATGGGTGGAGGTGGTGGGAATGTACGTTTTTAAAGACATTATTTTTTTCTAAATTATCAGGGACAGTTTATTTATTTTTCAAATTTTCAGAGACCGTATACTTTTGTTCCAACTTTTCTGAGACAGATTATCCTTTTTCTGAGGTGAAGGAAAACAGTAAATATTAAGTTTTTGGTGGTAACTCGTTTTAAGTATTCTATTCATATTTGCCTTATTTGTATTTTATAAATTACCTTTTAATGAATTCCAGCTCTTGGCAAAAGTCAGTTTCAAACTGGCTACTTCAAATAGAGACTTAGCCAGGAATTGTAGGCGTTTTTTTAAAAGAGCTGAATGTTTTGGACGCGTGGTATTCAATCACGAAGCTCTTAGCGGCAGGGGATATAGAGTACTGTTTTTACTTAAATTTAAGGCGACCCTTAATTGATTTGTAGTTTCCCGGATCTTACCCGGACCATTTTTGCAGAGTCGGTAGGGAGGCAAATAAAAATAAAATAAAAATCCTATTTTTTTATTTTTTTTCTGAACCCAAGCATTCATGAGTCGGGAAATAAAATAAAGCTATTAGGTCAAGTTAGATAACTAAAATATTCTTTTCAGTTTCAAACTTTTAAGTGTGAGGTTTTCATGTCATTTTTTTTTATTTAGAAGGCATTCTACTATGAAAGTATACATTTGTATAAATATATATATATATGTATGTATATATATATATATATATATATATATATATATATATATATATATATATATATATATATATATATATATATATAAATATATATATATATATATATATATATATATATATATATATATATATATATATATATATATATATATATATATATGTATATATTGACAACAACAAATCGGTTGCGGCGAGGTTTCTAACTGTTTTTTATTTCTCATCGGATACTTTTAAGTTGGGTCGGTCGTCTATAATAAAATAAAAAATAATACTGATTTTTTTTCTTCAGTAGAGTGGTTTTCTTTTAGGCCGGAGGATCCGGGAAACTACAATTCAATTATGGGTCGCCTAACTGAACAAAATATTTTACTCAGTGATCGATTTCCTTTTTTCTGAACAAAAAATCTTACCGAACGAGTTTTAACTGAACAAAATATTTGTTGAGTAAAAAAGTACTCAACTAAAGGGAAAACATTTTTTTAAACAAATGTGAATTTGGAATTTCACTTACTGTCACCTTCTCTTCCATAATTAGGCTAGTTCGTGACTAGCCAATTGTAAGTAGTGGAGGATATCTGAGTACCAGGCGAAAATCACTGCCTATCCTCATGTATTTGACATCCTTCTTTTAACATACCCCTGCCGGGATTCGAACCTGGGTAGTGGTGAGAGACAGCAAACAGTTAGTGGCAACGCCTTAGACTTCCCTGCAAGGTACACACCTTATGATGTGCAATAGGAGTTGGCACCTCCCTGGGAACCCGAAGCTGGTGTGGCACCCTGCCCGACTTATAAAGCAAGGGGAATGTGTGGATCTGTCTACGGATACCATGCATCTAAACTTTCCCTTGGTCCTCTTTGGATCTGAAGGCTTTGCTCTTACTCTCCCTCTTTTTCTTCTTTCACCTAGAACAATTAAGCTTTGTCATTATTCTTCAACAATGACAAAGGACCACCTTTTGCTAATATCTAATGCCACTTAATAACCTTTGTTTGTCGATGTGCCTTTAAACACTTATTCATTTATTCATTCATTCACCTTAGACTGCTTTCATGACAGGACCTTTTCCAGTGAAATGAAAATGAATGAATGAGTTTCTTAATGAAAGGAAATTATTTTACTTGCCGTCTTTTTCTCTTTTGGCTTGCCATAGTTAAGTACAGTATCAAGGCGTGACAAGTCGCTAGAAAAATCTGCGTACACCATTGCAAATGCTTTTTGCCAGAGTAATTTGGTTTGAAAATAAAGTTGTATGTCATTTTTTTATTAGTGATTCCGTTAATCGGGTTTCAAACTTCACAATGGTATTTTTTCATGTAAGGAATGAATTGTTCTTTAACAATTACAAAGGAAAACATTTGGTAAAATGTTATGGCACTCAATGGTTTGTGTGTGCCAATGTGCCTTAAATCCCTCATTCATTCCCGCATTCATTATGTCACATCTAAACATTACAGTTGCCCCAATGCGAAAGTTTAACATGTTCAAGATGTAATCTGTACTCTTTTGTTACAATGCTGCATGGTGATCACTAAAAAGAAAGGCTACAAAAGAGCATAGGTAGATTGACGCCATATACCTTCGCCCGCCAGTTGAACCGTGTCCTGATTGACCGTGAAAGCACGTACTTCTCCTTCATCAATGTGTGTATGTGTGTTTAAAAGGCGTGGGACGGCATTCGACAAGGTGACAGTGGTATCTGAAACTTAGCAAGAAAGGGAAAGCCAGGCTTCCCTGTTACTGCTATCTCTTAAGCACTGGTGACAGTCAGCTGGTGCCTAAAAGATGCCAAAAACAGAGTGCATCTTGGGATACATGGAGGCCCCCATATGGCCGCCTCAGGCCTGTTACATGGTCACTTCTGAAAGCTATAACTGAGTAGTGCCGAAGAGGACAGGTTCGGGGGAGGTCTTATTTGAAAGGTGACATGTAGAAGCTCATTTTGAAGCTAAATCATTCTGATGGTGCATTTGCCCTTTAAAGCATAAATGTACGACTTAGAAAGGTGCTCGTACAATGCTTCTATTTCAATAAGTTGTACCGTGGTCCTTTTTATTGTCATATATGTTTTATTTTGTACGAAGGACCAAGTTTGAAAGAGCAAATTAAAAACTTTATTTTTACGACCGTTTGGGGGGGGGGGGGGGGGGGGGAGAGAAAATAAAACTGTTTTTCCCGGTCACTCTTAAAGGAAGGATTAGTAAAACTTAATTTTTTTTCATGACCAGGTGAAAGAGAAAATAAAAGTTTTTTTTTATTTTCACGAACGCGTTTTGAGGATAGAAAATAAAAAAGTTATTCATTTTCTCTCCCGGTCGTGAAAAATAAAGTTTTTTATTTTATTTTCTCTTTCACATTTGGTCCATCGTCACGGTAACTTCGTATCTTACTATATGATATTTCATTTTGTCGTTTAAGTGCTTTTACTCGTCAACATTTTGACATGCTTTGTGTGGCTCCACTTATCTACTGAACTCGGGGTAGATTAGCCGTGATTCGTCAAAAAACATGTCGAAGCAGCAAATTCATGGTTAGTTGGAGTTTGTTGACAGCTGATTCTGTTAACATGATATATCACTTATCAGGTTGCGGTGGGATTAGTTTAACAAATTTGAACCTTACTGCGCATCTGATGTTGTTACTGGCGATGCCTATTTGATACAAGTATCCACATGATCCATATGATAGCAGAAATGGGGAAATAGGTAGGGTTTTTGTCTGAACTAGGGTAGGGTTTGTGGCCAAACCATGGACCGTTGAGTGTCCGGATTAGTATAATATTGAGCAATTCAAACATAACTGTTATGTTATGAGGTCTAAGCCATAAATACAAAATTTTCCTTGTACAGGTGAACTTGGATATGACGGACTCATTGGGACCAGGAAAATTGGTCCGTCATATGCAAAGTCCGTCATATACATATGACACATACTTGATATGCATGGGACTGGGACCAAGCGTATCGTCCGTCATAAACAAAAGTGCGTCATACAGTGATCCGTCATATCCAAGTTCGCCTGTATATCCTTTTAGCAGTAAAACTCATAAATAGGAAGGGGCGAAGGCGATGCTGGGCCCAGGTATCCTCTGGACTACCAACTTCTTCGGGTACCCTCGAGCCCTGTAAATGCCTACCTGTGCCCACTAGAGAGATGCTCCTACTGATAACTGGAGCTAGATTTTTCTCCTGAAACCAGGGTGCTTTGATGAGGCTCTGCAAATATTCAAGTCCTGGAGCACAGCAATATCAATATTTAACTATTGTACACGTGGAGTGCGCACTTGGTCTGATAACTTAGATGATGGAACCAGTATATCATTAAATATCAGACTCACCTGCGGACTTAATTGAATTAGAGTAAAACTTGAAACACTGATATTTGAAGAGATGTAAACTAGACAAGAACTACAATTTTCAGACATTTCTTAAACATAGATTGCTTTGTAGTCAATTTATGGTATCTATCTGTGTCTTTAAATGGGTAAAAACAGCTTCTTCGAGTCGTTGATGGTATCTATTGCTACTGAGAAGCTGGAGTGTGTGTCTACGTTGTACATATCTCTGCCAGAAGGTACTAGTACATAAGGCAGTCCGGATCGGGTTGGGAAGTCTGCCAGTCACAGGTCGCTACACCCTTTTCCAGTAGGCAGAATGTGGAAGGTGTGGAATTCACAATAAAACAAGTCTACCTCAGGTATTTGCGACAAAAAAGTGATGAAAACTAATGTCCGTCTGGTATGTGTATAATCATGAAATGGAAGACGTTGGCTGAGTGTTTCATATCCGTTCATAATGCATGAGCAAATCTATAGTCTCTATATGTAAGACTAAAGTATACATGAAAATCGATCGTTCCCATAAGTACTAATCAAGATAAATCGATTTCCTCATATCATTGTTGGTACGAACGTGGTTCAGTGCCGAAACCCTCAGATTCTTTTTTTTTTCACTTATTTCTGATATTATATAGCGGCTACATGAGTGTGCAACACAGAACATCGACAATAAGATATTGTTACATATAGTAAGGTTAAATATTATTGAACTAGTACGAACGTAGAACGTGGCTTCTTTTCATATCACCATAAATACATCCCATCTCATCTTCATTCTTCTGCGGCAAGTGCTTGTCCGTGACCTTGCCATCAATGCCAAGTACCGCGGCACCTAGCCAAACTTGGTAATTCTTACCTGGAATCCACGTGTACTAGAGTCTTACCTGTAAACAGGAAGCCTGGGTTATACAAGTGTGATGAACCACAGGCCTTTGCCAACGTGCAAAAAGTTATTTTAGTATATAGGGATACAGGGTTTCAGGGACTAATTCTTTGTTTTTTCTTTATTTTTCAGGACCAGGACGTTGGCAAAGGCCTGTGGATGAACACAGGATGTTGTCCAAAAACTAAAACATGTAGGATTGGGTTGGCCTACTTTTTTGACAGGGAGGGTTATACAACAGTGATGAGCACGTGGTGTGTTTCCCAATAACTGAAGCATGTATGATTAGGTTGGCCTATTTTTACATGACTGCATAGGTTATTAGGTGCACAACTTAACAAGTAGGGAGTAGGGGTCAATAAGTACACCTTTCTTTCAGAACCTCCCCAGGGGGCCTACCTGTATTATTAATGGTTAGGAGCTAAATACCCAACCCTTATACTGAAGGGCACATTCGTTCATTTATGTCATTAAATATATTCAAAATCAATAGATAGCTACCGGTAACTTGTATGGAATGTGAACATTCTTTCATCCTCCACCAAGGATTGCATATTGCTATATTCTTACTTGCATGGAGGTGTAGATTCTAGTTCTGATTTGTCTATTGTCCTTTTAAGTATGGATAAAGAAAGGTTTTAAAGAGATTTTTGAGATAGAATCCCTCATGCTTAGTATGTTGTTATAAAATGAATGTGACAAAATACCCTGTTCATATGTAAGGTTAAAAAATATTTTTTTCAGAATATTTAGAATAGAATGAAAACCCTAGACAGGGCTCGAAATTAAGAATTTTTCTAGGGAACCAAATTGCATCTTCACAAGCTTCATGAAAGTGTTCTGTATGTCAAACAGTACATATTTGGGCTCCCTGCAGAAATTTGAGGGAGCCCCAGGAGTATTCAATGGAGCCCTCAGCACCCCCTAATTTCGAGCCCTGCTAGGGATGAGCGGTCAGTGGTAGCGCTAGCTTTTTTGACCATGTAGTACCACTAAACCAGTATGTTAACTGCTCCTGTATTCTAATACCAGTAGTAGCTTTAGTTATTAGTTCAATTTCCTCATAAAATGGACCCCAGCTTAAAACAATGGAAGTGTGGTATCTAAATTAACATGTGATATATATGTGCAAATGCCAAGTTACAATTTATGTTTCTGTGACAGCAGACTTTTAATTATGAGTTATGTTTAAATGGGTTTAATTTTTAAGAATCTGCAAGATCATGTTTTCTCCCATTTAGTGTAACTTCCAACAAAGAAATTAACCTTTTCTTACACTTGTTTTGCCCAGGAAATTATCTATATCCTTTATGAGAATTGGGTCTTTTTTCATTCTACATCAATTCATGTATAACAACTGATTGAGTGCAAATTGCATGCTTGAATTGAGCAATAAAGAGAAGAGACATCATAGGTTGATTATGCAGAAGTTTATTCTTTTATTACTTCTATTTACACAATAGCTCTAATGTTGGGTAAACAACATTTTAACAGCATGTACTGATATATCAGGATAATGATACATTCTCTTTGATGACTGTACATTGAATAATTGATTGTATTTAACTTAACATGTACTTTATTTCCTTTTAACTTGTGCAAATGGCACAGTAGGGTGTAATGCACATTTAATCAGATATTTATTGTTGCAAGTTTCACTTATGTCATTCTCATTCAGACGAACGCTTAATAATCAGTTATCATTCAGGTACTAGATGGGAGGGTTCTCAGTGCATTTTTACTTAGTTCACCGGGAAATCATTCAACAACACTTCACCCTAGGGGGTTTGTAGTCAATAGGTGCATAACCATTTGCTTCTTCTTCTTGGGCCTTACCTGCCACTTATATGTGTATGCCTTGCCATTTTTTACATTCTGTTATTTTCCTCTTTTTACAAAGAAAGTTGATGTTGCGCTAACCGATGGCCATAACATATGATTTTAAATTGTAAAATGTGACAGACAAAGAGATTCATTCAAGAATCATTCAATTAGTTCATGAAGTGAGCACCAGGAGGCATGGTTACTAATAGTAGGAGAAAAGTGGTGTTTTGGCAACTCTCCAATAAATGCTTAAACACACGAGCAACCTTTTTCTATAGGAAATTAACTCTGATCAAGTCATACTTGAAATGCTATGAATATGAATGTAAACCCTTCCAATGCTAAGGCTACTTTCGACCAAAGCAAACGATTTTTGAAATCCATCTAAACCTGGTCATGTTGGTATTCATTGGATAGCTCTCGCTGAGTATTCTCAGACGAGTACCCATGTGCTAGGGTTTCAGTCATCTTTTAAGGCTTTTTTCATCATTTTGTATTGGCCAAATTAGCCACCAGCAGCAAAAGGAAGCACTAAGGATAAGGTGGAGGCCAAAATATGGTAATACAGGGTGCTCAGAGTAGTTTCAACCGCAAGAGAGGCAATAATACAATAAAGTCAACCCATAATGTGGTTATGGTAAGTTATCATCGGTAAGGTCTTGTGTTGAAATATTCAATACCAGGGATCGACATGGGATTTCAGATTGATTTTCTTTACCGAAGTATTATTTTAATACTGAAGTTTGAAGGTTGACTATATCCAAACAAAGTTTGGCAATATAAATATGCAAATGAGTCTTAGTAAGTAGAGCAATTGCTCCATCATTGCTGTATGTCTATGTGGACTATGCAGGGATTGACATTCAGGCTTGTCTGATATTCTAAGCAAAGAATGAGTATAACTACAAGTAAACAAGAATTCCTACTGATCCAAGGGACAAGTGAATCTTATAGAGCATCAGTACAGATAGTTCTTCCATTTTATTATTTTCTTCAATGGTGTAAGAGTAAAATTCTGTGTTTGATTTATTAATGATTCAACAAAACATGATTATCATTCCAGAAAGTAAACAGGGATTCCTATATATATGATCAACAATTGAACCTAATTGCAATACAGATGTATGAACCCCATTTATTACTATTGTATTTGATTGATCATTACCATTTTCTATCATAAACAACATTAACAACAACTCTCCATCAAATATGTTGTGAATTGATCTGTTATTTTCATAGGACTTAGATATTTGGTCGACCCTGTAATGTCAAGCCCTGAAAAAGTGTGTGCGTCAGCAGCAGTAGCAGCTCTGGAGAGGTGTCCTATCAGCATCCTCTTCCTCCTCTTCCTTGTCATCATCGTCATCATCCTCCTCCTCTTCCTCCTCCTCCTCATCATCAGTATCAGTGGACTCCTGCAGACTCCTGTTCTTTATTGTCCTCTATCACAAGCTTATTGGTGCTGTACATATTGCCTATTATCACCTGAAACCACAACAAAGGAAACAATAAGAAGATATACAATGAATTATATAAGGGATGTTCCATCTCACCCTTGATGCTGGTGGCTAATTTGGCAATTACAAAACGATGCAAAAAACCTGAAAAATGACTGAAACCCTGGCACATGGGTACTCATCTTCTTTCAGCGAATACCCACATGACAGGGTTTATGTGGTTTTCAAAAATCTTTGCTTGCTTGTGCTTTGGATGAAAGTAGCCTCAGCATTGGAAGGGTTAAAAGAGTGGTAGGAGGGGGGGATAAGTTCATGAGATCGCATGTGAAGATTGACCACTGATTTACGCCAATGACTCTGTTCAAATAAATTGTTAGCTGTAGCATCAGGATGTAATTACCTTGTTCAACAGCAAATAAGGCTAATAGGGATTAAAACAATAAGGAAAAGATGTTTACACAAGCACTGACATGGGCTGGTATTAATAGCAAAAATATACAGTCAATTTCGGGGGTTTGTTTTGCATCCTCCAATAACCATTTCTCATAAAGAAAAAGTGAGAGGATGCTTCCAGTGATACAGCTGTGCTGAAAGAAGATTCTTAACCCTTTCTATGCTGAGGCTATTTTCGTCCAAAAACAAGGACGCAAAGATTTTTGGAAAACATCTAAACCCTGTCAAGTTGGTACTCATTGGAAAGCCCTTGCTGAGTCCTTTCAAATGAGTACCCATTTGCTAGGGTTTCAGTCATTTTCCAGATTGTTTGCATCATTTCGTATTGGCCACATTAGCTACCAGCAGCATAAGGGTTAATCGAGACATATTTCAATGTCAAAAATGTGTGTCAGGCAGAAAAGCAGTACAGAGAATAAAGTGTTTGAGTTACTGACTAGACCTTATTAACAACCAGTAGATCATTTTAAGTGAAACCTTTTGCTGACATTTCTAGGTTGTTTTAGTTTGAGTGAGTATGAAATGAGACATCCAGACACCACTAACCATCCTAGTTTTCATACAACTCAGAAATTCTTAGGAGTAAACATAAAGAGTATACAAGCTTTTTCTCTAAGAGACACTGACATTTACCATCTTAGTCATATTTTTGCACAGACATTTCTGTGCTTGACACTAGTATTTCAAAACAAGTTTTTTTGTAAACACCATACCCATCCCCTTTTAGAATGTATAATTTCTCATCCAAAACATCAAGAAAAGAAAAGTAAATAACCTATTTCCCATTATACATTGATAGGAGCCCAGGGATGACTTTCCCAGGGGCCCAGGGCATATGCCCCTAGATTTTGCAGTGGGCCCCTAGAATTTTCAGACGAGGGGCCCAAAATAGTATGTATATTAACCAGAAATCCTGTTTTTGACCACTATTTTTCATCAGAAGACCTTTTCGGGCCCCTAGCCTAAAATCTTAGTGTCAGACCCTGGAGCCTGTCCCATAATGAGGTTCACAATAATATAAATCAGGGGCTCAGCATTATCTTTTGAGGACACTTACCTGGTAGGGTAAGTGCCATCAGGAACTTACTTACCCTGAGGAAAAATGTGCATACCCTAAAAAAATATATTTTTTTGGGCCTGTTGAAAGTAGTATTTATTTATTTATATATTCATATATTCATATGTTTTTATATATCTCAATAATTATACTTTAGGTTTCTAATTCAGAACCATTAAGAAAGAAGGGAAAATTAAATGTTAGGCCAAATTTTAACCCCTGCACATAGTTGTTGATCAGGTCAGCCTGGCTTAAGTACCGCTGAATGTAGCTGACAACAAACAAATCAGGGCTCAACTTAACAGATAGCCCCATAGCCATGACTATCTTATCATGGAAAAACTGCATTTCCGGCAAGCTGAATAAGCCGTCAACTGGCCCTGGAAATTGAGAGGCATATTTATGGAAATCATCACCAGATCTTTTGAAAAACAATATAGTTGACAGCAACCTTGAAAAGTCATAATACGTGAAGGCGGAAATAAAAGCTCTAAAAGTCATAAAGGGTAAAGGCGGAAATAAAACCTCGAAAAGTCATAAAAGGTAAAGGCGGAAATAAAACCTCGAAAAGTCATATAAGGTAAAGGCGGAAATAAAACCTCAAAAAGTCATAAAAGGTAAAGGCAGAAATAAAACCTCGAAAAGTCATAAAGGGTAAAGGCGGAAATAAAACCTCGAAAAGTCTGACATAAGGGGTAAAGGCGGAAATAAAACCGCGAAAAGTCATAAAGGGTAAAGGGGGAAATAAAATGGGCAAGAAAAATACAGAAATACAAGTTTGAAATTGATATTTCAAGAAATTACTTTAAGAAAAATGAGGGTGTCCTGCAAAGGTGATTTTTGAGGGTTAGTGTGTCAAAATGATGCCCAGACTAGGTGAGGCACCCTTCAAAGTGTCTATCATCTCGGTAACAGAAGACGGACTTCTTATGCTGTTAGTGAATGACCTTCATTTCAACTGTCTACCTGACAGCTGGCTTACAGACAAAAATGCAGCATTTTGAAAACCATAATAGCTAATCACTCACTAGTCAAGGATCGATTTAAGGTATACATATTTCTTTGAGAAGTGGTATTTTCCAGTTAACTTTGGCATGTATTATGTTTGTAATAGCTCATCATTCACTAGTCAAGGATTGATTTAAGGTAGACATTTTTCTGTAAGAGTTGGTATTTTCCAGTTAACTTTGGCATGTATTAGGTTTGTAATAGCTCATCATTCACTAGTCAAGAATTGATTTAAGGTATACATTTTTCTTTAAGAGTTGGTATTTTCCAGTTAACGTTGGCATGTATTGTGTTTGTGTAGTGCCAGACGTAATGAGATAGCTGCTTAAAGAGAGCCAAATGTTTCTGTTTGTCTTACAACTTAAAGGAAAGAAAACATACTTTCACATTGGAGTTTAAGCAACTATCTCAATGACAAATGTCCTATATACCAAAACAATGAAAGTTGTCCTTTGTTATCAGCAAAGTTGTTTAACCCATGGATACCTTAACCCTTGTCATGCTAAACCCCCATATGGGAGAACCTATCCCCTGGGACCAGGGATATTGTGGGTCTACCCACCAAATCAGAAGGATTTCCATAGATTTCTATTACTGTTTCAATAATGTGCTTCACAAACTGAAATAGAAATATAGCAAAAGGTAAAACCTTGATATCTAGTATAATTCAATACACCTTAATCATCCTATGTAGTTTTTATTTTGTTAAGTGCAAGGGTGCCCAAAGACTGGATATATCCGGTGTTGGTCACACAGGCAAGAAATGTAGCACCGGATATATCCGGTGTTAGCAAGAGCAGGGTTAAGATCTCCTATGAAGGTGTCGTCTACATCCTATTCTTTTTAAAATAATATCAGTCAAGACAGTCATTATCAGAATTAGGCATGAATTGGTAAAATATCTGAAGGAGAGTTCTTTGTTAGTTTAGAATAAAAAATATGACTACTCCTTAATGCAATAGCCGCATAAGCCAGCAGGGTTGTCTTGTGCCACCTCACTGACCTCAGTCATAGAAATGCAAAGGCCTTGACACCCAAATATTTTGGTCAGAATTTTTTAAACGTGTGCATAATTCAGAAGTATCACTTAATTGTAAATGCAAGGATATTTAATAGAGCTGCACTCACCACTCACAAACTCGAGTGGCTCGAGCCCTGGAGCAAAATCCCCGAGCTCAAGCTGAAATGTTCAAATCGTGAGCTTGTCTATGTTGGGAACACAAACGTAACATAGAGCACCTAACATACATTATCAACATACATAACTGCTTATCGCTGTCATGTCTTCTTTACAATCTCCAATGTACATATTCAAGCGGTGTTGAGTGTTAAACTGACTTTGTATCTCGTCAGCACGTTTTGAAATGAAATGAACATGGCAATGTTAATAAATGTCTGCCAATAAATATTTATTTCTTAATAGCTTGGCTGGAAACTAAGTATTTTTGGGATAAAATCGGAATGTCCGTGAGCTCATGAGCTCACGAGTCAAACGGGTGGTGAGCTCATGAGTTGATCTCCCTCCGTGAGTGCAGCTCTAATATTTAACTATTTACTTAATGGTATCATATACTTTCTTGGTAAGTAGATTCATGTTTATGATAAATATCTGACTTCCTTGCTGTCTTCCTCAAAATGTATACTGGTCACTCAAAATTCTATGAAGGCCCATTTTGAGACTAGTTCATATCTTTACAGTTATTATTCCAAACAATTCTCAAATGCAAATGTACACTGTTTGAGGGCCTATTCCCTTCACTCATAGTTGAGTATGTGTGAAATATTCTAGACAGATACCTAAGCATTTATGATTCAGTGCTGCCATCTATTGCTCAAAAGAGAAGGTAATATCACACTTGCAAATAGAAGTCATCATCATATTACCAAAAATAAGAAAGATACGAAATTCACCCACAAAAATATTAAGTACACAATCTTAATAAATACTTAATGGAAATCTGGGTAGAGTAACTCTCCCAGGATTTCCAAACTTCCTGTCCTTTAGTAGTACGGTATCATGAATTCAATTGTATTGTGAAAATGTAAATGTTTATCAGATACCTGTCAACATTTAACCATCCAAAATCAGGAGATTTTAAGCGGTTCACTATTGGGGCTTCTTTCGCGGCATTTTGTTAAGTTCCAATTTTGGCCACTAGGGGTCAGGTTAGTAGTTTAGCTCGGGAGTGGGCTATTATATTTCACAGGCGTTGGCAAACTGATAGCCATGCACATATGCTAAAGAAATAAGTTCAAATAACTGTTATTTTATGTAGCATATCACACTTGTGACATGATGATATATTCACAGTTTATATGGAAATACTTCCATTTTCAGCATATTGTGAAAACCCTTTTTTTTTGAAGACTGAAAATATTTTAGCAAGGTGGTGAATTTTCCTTGTCAGCCATTGTAGATTTTTCTTGGGATGCTATCTGATAATGCTAGCCCACAATGCACCTTTCCCTCTTAATCACATAGAACAATACATGACGAGAAGTCCAATTAGTTTTAAGGGATTAGCTATGAATACCTACTGGTAGGAATCAATTACTACATACAGTAATTGGGTCAGGTGAGACACTGGATAGAAGGGAGTAGACTGACCCTATTGCTGAGAAAAAAATGGAGGGTTTTTAAAAGTCAGCAAAATCAGTAGCTAATCAGTAGATTACTTCAAATCAGGAGCTCAATCAGTAGACAGCAATTTTGGGGTCTGAAATCAGTAGAGTACTGCTCAAATCAGTAGAGTTGACAGGTATGTTATCTTAAAGCAGAAAAAATGGTGATGAGGATGGTGTTGCAGTACACATGCTTTCCAAAGATGATATCAAAACAAATTGATTAGCAGTATAAAGTCTGATCTGATGAGATACTCTAGAACAGGGACTTAGCCAGGACCCGTCCTGCCTGTCTTTTGGACAGGCAGTTTCCTAAAAACCTCCTGTTTGGACAGGCAAAAATTTCTATGAAGATTTTTTAATTTTGACTTTTTTTTTGGGGGGGGGGGGGGGGGGGGTAAACACAAGTAAGACAGTAAGACATTCTCTGGTTAGACTAGCCCTGTGGCCAAAAACTCCTATGTAGTTTTATGCCGAGGAAACTAGAAAGTGCTGCTACAGTTGTGTATGCTTGCAATAGAAGCCAATGTGCTTGTTTAGATCTCAATGTAGTGACAATTCTTCGATCCTGCTTTGTGAAATTTTGGGTAGGGATAGTGCAACTTTTGGTAGGGCTAGTGAAAATGAAGGTCCACTAGCCCTTCCAGACTGATAAATGTTGAACCCTGGAAGGAGATGGATGTCTGGCCAGGGTCTTAGCCAGGATTTCAAAAGTGCCTGTCCTAATAGTCCAGTAGCCAGATCAAGAAAAGGGCTCTATTTTAGAAGTTAGGTTAACCCGAGAGCTAGAAAATTTCCGTCGGTATCATGTTTTAGGCCCACACTTGGGGCATACCGCCAGGGTGGATGTAGACTTCAGAAGTGGTGCACATCTTTTTTATGGGGTCATGTCTTAGACACCCCAATATATGTAAAAAGGCCCCAAAATGGTCAAAATAATAGGTATAGGGGTAGGAAAGGCACCCTAAAACACTCATAACTCAGCTTAAACCAAACATAGGGATGAGTGTTTGGTATCAAAATGTTGGTATGAAAGAGAAGTATCTTTTGAAATAGTAAACACATAACTAACTCAATCCCATGATGTAATAAAGGTCATTCAAGGTCAAAATGGCTGCCAAATCAAGAATCTGGGATTTTCCCATATTCTATAGTTTCCGTTTATAAACTTCTCAGTTTTTTTGAAGGTATGTATTTCTTTTTTGTAGCCACTTTTTCTATAGGAATGTCTTTTAATGGAATTGTTGAACATTTTAGAAAGTTCATTGACTAGAGTTTTAAGTCCAATTTTGAGCTGTTAGGTACAAAGTAGGGTACTAAGCCCACCTGGAGACCCCAAAAAGTGCCTAAAATGGTAAAAATTTGAAAACTAAAATGATTGTATCTTAAGTTTTATAAGTAGGAAGGGAGCAGATGATGCACCAAAATATCAGGTTTAATTTTCTCCTCAATCTGGAAGATAATGGAAAAATAATATTGAAATTAAGGGGTCGTTGAAGGTCAAATAAAGGTCAAAATATCATTTTTCCCCTAAAAAATTCAAATTTTGATCAAGAGATTTTGATGAAGTACTTGTGTTTTGTCATTATATAATTTCCAAACCAAGTTACCACAATAATTGACAGATAAATAATCTCAACTATGGTCCAACAAATCATTTTCTACCATTTACCGGTGAAAATGAAGTAGTTTTAAGTCAATATGGAGGTGTAGAATGTGGCATTTGGCTATTCAATGCTTATGATAAGTGTTTACGGACGGGTTATGAGAAAGTGCTAGTATGGGACCACTGTTTAGGTCATAAAAGTTGTGAGCACCAAACATATTAGGCATTGTTTGGTATCAAAATGTTTGTTGTAAGACAGTCTTTCCATTCCATGCAACCAGTCTAGGGTAGGGTCTATTGTTGTGATACTAGAGGTCATTCAAGGTCAAACTAACCCCAATTTCATGATTTAAGGCATTTTTTCTTTGAATTTTCCATTAAGCAGCTTATCAAATTCTCCTAGAATACATATTTTATCCTGGAAATATTTTTAGGTGAGTAATAATTTTTAAAAAGGATTCTGAGACATTTCTAGGTCATTTCAAGAGAAAGTCTGGACCAATCTGGAATATTTAGGGACCAAATGACAAAATGACTGATTACGGCTGCACTCAAATATTTAAGTGAGGCAGCAGAAAGTCGACATAACAGATCGAGTCATATCTTATGGTATGTCAGCTTTCATTTTTAATGGGGAGAATAAGTTTTTTAACTTGCGGCATTACTTGCTTATTGTGTTTGTCATGTAAGATTTTAAAGGCAGTGTAAAATATCACTGAGATTTAAGGAAAAAATGAAGGTCAAATAAAGGTCAAAACCTCATTTTGTCTCTAAAAAGTTCGAATTTTGATGGAGAAATTTTGATGAGGTACTTCTGTTTTGTCATTACATAATTTCCTAACCACATTACCACCATTATTGACAGACAAGATACCTTAAATATATTTTACTAACAATGTTTTACCCTTTACCTGTGAATATGAAGTACTAGTTTTAAGGTAATATGCAGATGTGGAATGTGCTATTGGACAATTCATGCCTAAATTAAATGTTTAAAATCGAGTTGTTAGAAAGTGCTAGTAACCACTGTTTAGGTCATAAAAGTTGTGAGCACCAAACATTATAGGCATTGTTTGGTATCAAAATGCTTGTTGTAAGACAATCTTTCCATTTCATGCAACCAGCCTAGGGTAGGGCATTTTGCTGTGTTATAAGAGGTCATTCAAGGTCAGACTACCCCCAATTTCATGACTTAAGGCATTTTGTCTTTGAATTGCCTGTCTAGTATCTCATCAATTGCTCCTAGAATACATATTTAATGATATTTCTTCCTAAAAAATATTATTTTTAGGTGAGAAATATCTTTTTAAAGAGAAACTCATGCCTTTTAATGTTATTTCAAGACAAAGTCTGTGCTAATTGTGAATATTTAGGCATCAATATAACAAAATACCTGATTTTGGGTGCACCCAAATATCAATTTAGCAGCGGAAAGTTGACACAACATTTTTATCATATAGTATGTCAGCTTTCATTTTCAATTGGGCATATACGCCTTTTAACTTGCCAATCTGTGTTTGCCATGTAAGGTTAAAGATAGCGTTAAATATTATTGAGATTTAAGGGAAAATGGAATGTCAAACCAAGGTCAAAAGGTCAAAAAGAGCATTTTCGACTTTGAAGAAAAGATCGGTATACTGCAGTTTTATTTTGGTCAAACGAGTAATGCTCATTCGCTTGGAAGGAATAATTGGTAATCATGAAATTAATTGAATAGTTAGTATGCAATAATAAGAATAAGTTGCTTTGTATCTATTTCGAGGTCAAAGACTGAGACTACTAAGGTTTTCCCTAAGTGCAATTTCTGATTCAAATTCAGTAGTAACATAATCAAAGGTCAAACATGGGAATAATTCAATTATTTACGAAATTGAAGTAGATTTTTTAGTCTTCCTACTGTAGTTTACTTGTCAATGGAATTTATTACCAATCTCTGTGCAGAAAATTGGGAAGTCATTCAGTTCAAGGATAGCTTATTGATACTATTGAGCAGTACAAACTTTAGTATTTTTGTGAATAAAATTTGGAGGTCAGCTAGATTAATTAGCTCATTTCAAACCTAGGATAATTTCCACAACTCATGCAATAAAGCCAACTTCAGCCATAATTCTCTTAGGTTTCTTTGATGCATAGAAACAGAACTTTGGGGGTAGAATTGTTAACACAAAGCTAGCTTCTCCTTATAATCTCTAAATTGTATGTACAATTTCTTGTGTGACAGTCCCTGTTGTGGTTTAGAGGTCATTGAAGGTCAAGATGAGCTCTGGTATAGGTTTTTGAATCTTTCACTTCAGAAGATGTCCGCGTTTTTACAAATTCCTTTGATGTGCACATATTGTCAATGATTATATAATGTCTTAGATAAGTCAAATCTCTCCCAGAAGTTATAGTAATTGCTATTTAAACAATTCTTTAATCAGTTTTTTTAGCTGTTTACTGAAAAAATCCAAAAGGCTACCACTATTTATGAATGCACATACAATAGTCACAGATAGCATGACCGTCAGCACAAAATGGATTGGATCCTAAATGGAGATTTTTAAATTGACCAAGTCAGATAGTGGAGTGTGTAAATAACTAAATAGGCTTGTTTTCCAAAATAGATTAAAGTATGTACACATATTTTATGTACTCTAGGTCGCACGTGCTGGAGGTCAAATAAAGGTTAGATATCTAACAATCAGAGAGGTTGGTACTGAGCTAGGAATTAATGTTATTGATAATAAAAGATGTATACACCAAAATTAGGTAAAATCATTTTAGATAATGCCGAACTATTCAAAATTACAGTTATGGTTTCCAATTAACGAATGGAACCACTTACAGATACATACCTAGTTTATTATATGAAATTCATTATACTTATTTCTTTAATTTGATTCATGATCTTCTGCCTTAAGCTTTCATCAAACAACTTCGAAAGCTTTAAAAAGAGACATTTGTCACCTAAAGGCTTACAATGTACTCAATGTTTGGTGCAGACATATGTAAGGCAAGAATGTGGAGTTAGTTATTTTAGCCAAATGCAATCAAAAGCAACTTATTTCATCTGGTAATGTTAATATGTAGTTGTAAACTACCTCAGTTCCTCCACTTTATGATTGGAAAATATTCCTTTCAGGTGAACTAAGACCCTGGCTTTTTTTTTTTACCAAAGTGTAACTACTGCATTAAGATATTTGCTTCAAAGTCACAAATACTCTTTTTGACCTTAAACTTTTACACTATCTATATTTTAGACTGGCTTTAATCTTAAAATGTAACATGATTTTTATACTATTAAACCTTGTATATAAAGTTTGGTATGTTGAACATGAATGACACTAAAAGTCAATATTGGTCTTGTTTTTTTAGAACAATTCAGAAGTTGCTTCTAGGAAAAATCCTGGCAGTCTCAGTCTTCGACCTCTAAATAGAAAGCAACTTGTTCTTATCTGAAAATGTTATTTAATTTAAGTTGTAAACTAATCGTTTCTTTAGTTCATGATTGTCAAATATTCCTTCCAGGTGAATATAAATTACTCATTTGAACAAGATGCAACTGCAGTATTACAGATATTTTCTCCACAGTCATGAATACTCTACTTGACCTTTTGACCTTGGTTTGACCTACATTTTTTCCTTAAATCTCTAATATTTTACAGTCTTTACTTGTTTGTGAAAAACACAAAAGGCAAGTTAAAAAGCTTATTTCCCCCAGTGAAAATGAAAGGATGTACCATAAGATATGAATCTATCATGTCAACTTTCTGCAGCTTCACTAAATATTGGTTGCACAATCAGACATTTTGTCATTTTGACCCCTAAATATTCAAGATTAAGCCTGACTTAGTATTCAACTAACTGCAAAAGTGTCTGAGAATTCTTATTCAAGATATTTCTCACCTGAAATATTTGCGGGAGTAAATATGAATTCCAGGAGAATTTAATAAGTGGCTAAATGGAAAATGCAAAGACAAAATGCCTTAAATCATGAAATTGGGGTTAGTTTGACCTTGAATGACCTCTAATATCACAACAGAATACCCCTTCCTAGGCTAGTTGCATGAAATGGAAAGATTGTCTTACAACAAGCATTTTGATACCAAACAATACCTATAATGTTTGGTGCTCACACTTTCTATGACCTAAACAGTGGTCCCATACTAGCACTTTCTCACAGCTCAATCTTAAAGAATTAATTTAGGCATGAATTGTCCAATAGCACATTCCACATCTGCATATTACCTTAAAACTATTTCATTTTCACAGGTAAAGGGTAAAAATGTTTTGGTAAAACATATTTAAGGTATCTTGTCTGTCAATTATTGTGGTAATGTGGTTAGGAAATTACGTAATAACAAAACACAACTACTCCATCAAAATTTCTTCATCAAAATTTGAATCTTTAAGAGAAAAAATGACGTTTTGACCTTTATTTGACCTTCACTTTTTTCCTTAAATCACAGTGATATTTTACACTGCCTTCACTTTTACACTGACAAACACAATAGGCAAGTAATGCCGCAAGTTAAAAGGCTTATTCTCCCTATTGAAAATGAAAGCTGACATACCATAAGATATGACTCGATCTGTTATGTCGACTTTCTGCTGCCTCACTTAAATATTTGAGTGCAGCCGTAATCAGTCATTTATTTTATTTTGGTCCCTAAATATTCCAGATTGGTCCAGACTCTCTCTTGAAATGACCTAGAAATGTCTCAGAATCCTTTTTAAAAATTATTTCTCACCTAAAAATATTTCCTGGATAAAATATGTATTCTAGAAGAATTTGATAAGCTGCTTAATGGAAAATTCAAAGACAAAATGCCTTAAATCATGAAATTGGGGTTAGTTTGACCTTGAATGACCTCTCGTATCACAACAATTGACCCTACCCTAGACTGGTTGCATGGAATGGAAAGACTGTCTTACAACAAACATTTTGATACCAAACAATGCCTAATATGTTTGGTGCTCACAACTTTTATGACCTAAACAGTGGTCCCATACTAGCACTTTCTCATAACCCGTCCGTAAACACTTATCATAAGCATTGAATAGCCAAATGCCACATTCTACACCTCCATATTGACTTAAAACTACTTCATTTTCACCGGTAAATGGTAGAAAATGATTTGTTGGACCATAGTTGAGATTATTTATCTGTCAATTATTGTGGTAACTTGGTTTGGAAATTATATAATGACAAAACACAAGTACTTCATCAAAATCTCTTGATCAAAATTTGAATTTTTTAGGGGAAAAATGATATTTTGACCTTTATTTGACCTTCAACGACCCCTTAATTTCAATATTATTTTTCCATTATCTTCCAGATTGAGGAGAAAATTAAACCTGATATTTTGGTGCATCATCTGCTCCCTTCCTACTTATAAAACTTAAGATACAATCATTTTAGTTTTCAAATTTTTACCATTTTAGGCACTTTTTGGGGTCTCCAGGTGGGCTTAGTACCCTACTTTGTACCTAACAGCTCAAAATTGGACTTAAAACTCTAGTCAATGAACTTTCTAAAATGTTCAACAATTCCATTAAAAGACATTCCTATAGAAAAAGTGGCTACAAAAAAGAAATACATACCTTCAAAAAAACTGAGAAGTTTATAAACGGAAACTATAGAATATGGGAAAATCCCAGATTCTTGATTTGGCAGCCATTTTGACCTTGAATGACCTTTATTACATCATGGGATTGAGTTAGTTATGTGTTTACTATTTCAAAAGATACTTCTCTTTCATACCAACATTTTGATACCAAACACTCATCCCTATGTTTGGTTTAAGCTGAGTTATGAGTGTTTTAGGGTGCCTTTCCTACCCCTATACCTATTATTTTGACCATTTTGGGGCCTTTTTACATATATTGGGGTGTCTAAGACATGACCCCATAAAAAAGATGTGCACCACTTCTGAAGTCTACATCCACCCTGGCGGTATGCCCCAAGTGTGGGCCTAAAACATGATACCGACGGAAATTTTCTAGCTCTCGGGTTAACCTGAATCCCAAAAATGGGTGGCTGGCTACTGTACTATAAACAGCAATTCCAAAATTTCTGCCCATCCAGATTTAGCTACTAATCAACTTCAAATCCTTATATCAGCTACAATTAATAGCCAAGTGTGTCAAAAAGGGCAATTTACACTTCATCTATGTCCAAGAAGATGGTTTGTTAGGAAAATATTTGGTTATTACACCCCTAAAGTCAAATTAAAAAATCTTCATAGAAATTTTTGCCTGTCCAAACAGGAGGTTTTTAGGAAAATACCTGTCCAAAAGACAGGTAGGACGGGTCCTGGCTAAGTCCCTGTGTCTGGCTTGTAATAGTTATCCCTAGTTCAAAAGAGGGAAGAAATGGTCAACTCCAGTACTAGGCCTATCTTACCTGGCGCTTTATCATTTGTAAGTCTTTATTTGCCTTCTCTATGAGTGAATTTAATTGCTGAGTATCTTGCTCGGTCTTGTGGTCCCTGAATGCATCCTTGATCCTGCGAGCTGCATACATCCTAGCAAAAATAAAAGAAAGAACAAAGGAAACCAGGTTACTTGATGAGAAACTCTAGAATTATAGCAGTAACATATTGCCGAGTTGGATACAATCAATAGGAGATATGCTAGTGATTTGCTTACAATCAACAATATTCAAATTAATAACTGATATTAACTATTAACATCAGTAAATAATAGTTTTCTATATTTTGTATTTTCTCTAAATGTGCAAATTGCAGACAGAGAGTTAAACAAGCTTGAAGGGGCACTAAACCTTGCAATAGTATACATGCCACCTTATAAAAGGAAAAACACTTTTTATGCCATCAATCAATAGGGCCTAATCCAATTAAGTCCCACTGGGCAGAAAAGTGTGTATTTCCAGTAGCCCTCTCCGTGGGCAGCCAGGATGTAAGTCACTTTGTGGGCATGACAGTGATAAGCTAGTATGCACTCAGTGTATAAATTCTGGGTTTCTACTCTCAGTTTCCAGCTTTTGGCTGAGGTGAATGAACTTGCAGTTCTAAGCTGATGATAGCAAAATCAAATTGATAAATTCATGTGTTGCCAAAATGGGGTGTTACATAAAAAGAGTCTCACAGATTTCCCCTCGTAGAAGAAAACTGAGTATAAAAGCAGTTTTAATGGAAATGACTAATTCTTTGGGTTATTTAGGTAGGGAAGTATATAACACACCGGCTTGCAGCTTAATATAGGAGTTTTAGCGTGCTCTAGAGGGTTGAAAGTTGTATTTAGTGACTTTCAAAGGTTCTATGTGACCATTTCCTGTCATGGAAATTTCTTTGTGAAGCATGCTTCACAGATCACACAGACCTTGCAGAGGATAAATGTATATATCTTGCCTGATTTCATATGCAAGAGAATGACCAGTAGACAACATACAGCGCCACATTTCTGAGTTCAAGTTGCTCGAAATATTTACTGTAACTTAAACTGCTTAGCTATGGGGGCAGCCCTCTCCCCAGCCAGAAAGAGCCTCAACTTCGACTATAATCAGTAAATCACGTGACCTGCCATTGAACAGGATTATAAATATAGTCATTTTGACCTGAGCTTGGCTGACCATTTTGTCCTTTTTTTTTGCAGAAGGTTAGTGTTTCCAATCCAAACTTGGCAAACCTCTTAGAAGCACAGACTTCTGTATGTATATACCTATTTTCCGTCTCAATTCTGAAATGTTGATTTTGCTCATTAGGTCCCACTGTAAAATTTTCCCAAACAGTACAAATACATACATGTGCACAATTTTGCGTGGAAGTTTACAAAGGACACCTAATGATCAAAATCAACATTTTAAGGAGTTGACAAAGAAAGTAGATATGTGTACATCAATACAGGACACATTGATCCTAAGAAGTTTGCCAAGTTTGGATAAGAAATACAAAATAAATGTTACAAAAAAGAGGAAAAACAGTTAGGCAAGCTTGGGTCAGACTAGACCAGGTTTGTGTCTCTATCCAGGCCATCCTTTTTGTTTATTGATGTTTCTGTTATTGGCCTTTCAGTAGTGTTGGGACGATCATCGATTATTATCGACGCTTACTCGGTTGCATCTTTCATAATGATTTATCGATTATGAAACTGGTTATCGATGATAATCATCAGAAATTATGACACCTAGCGGCGAAACATGAAACTAAAAGACTGGCAAGTTGTCAGCTTTTTCGCTATGAAACAAAACTCCAAAACACGTGAAAAGGAAGTAAAAGTGTTCCAAAATGTAGAAAAATTATTGGTCTTACGAATCATGTATTGGTATTCAGGTACCAACCCAAATTATGCATGTTGGGGATGCAAGCTGGAGCAGATCGTAAGAGCTTATTTGGTGCACTTTCACTCTTTCTAAGGAGTGTTACGAAAGGTGCACATGTTTCAAATTCATGTCTTCAAGTTATCAGACGTTTGAAAAACAATAAAGGAACAGAGATGTCCAACAGGTACTTCCCAAGCCTAACCCAGGCATCTGGAACACCAGGAACAGAGATAAAAGGTAATATTATATAATATATCACTAACCTGGGATGCCGCCAGGGGGGTCTATGGATTTTGTCATGCATAACATGGGTTTAAAAATAATGCATGTTTCTTGCCCCTGCCCTTGATCAATGGTGGTGGGAAGGGGGGATGATCTGTGATCTCATTCTTATGAATGAGATTGTGGTCTGACACACCAAAGTGCCCAATTTTTTTTTCATGCTAAAAAAATAAGTTATATCTAGCACGTTTATTTATTATTGACATTCTTTACCTTCACCTTTTAATTAGTAATAGGCTAATAGCAAGCAATTTTCATATAGTCTATCACATAATTTTGCACTCTAGACCTGTACCCAATTACCGAAAAAGTGTGATGAACCGATTATGATCGACAATCGATCGGTTGGCTGTAACTGATTATCGATTATGAAATTGCAACCGATTCCCAACCCTACCTTTCAGAGACACGGTACCACACGATAGTAAAAATCTGCCGTCAGTCCGGTGAATTCACCGGAGTGGATTTCTCGTATAAGGCGAGTGTAACGGCCAGACTTATACCAATGAATTATGTACATGTTTGACTAGTTTATTTGCCCTAGTCGGCAGGTGACAGTGGTTGAAGTGTTTTATAATCTTAGAAAGACTGTAGCGGCAATTCTGCCATGTACATAATTCAGTGGTATAAGTCTGGCTGTGACACTCGCCTTATACATGCGAGAAATCCACTCCGGTGAATTCACCGGACTGACAGCAGATTTTTACCAAGCTGAATGTGGATTTACATGATGTTGTCATGTAGCATGCCCTAAGTCAGTCTATATAATATAGACTTGTCTTGACACTTGTGTAACTCAGACAAGACCTCAAGAGGTTGCAGTTTCCAGTCCGAACAGAAGATTCAAATTATCCAGATGCGTTACTAAGGCCATCGCAAAATGACACCACGTTTTTGCCTCACACTTCAACTAACCTGTAGTTATATGACTCAAATTTTGCGCTTTCACGAAGCATTTGTTTGTATAAGCACAACACGCTGCTCCGAGTGGCCATCTTGCAATTTTGTTTGTGTGCAATGAAAGTTTCGTAGAGCATATTCAAATTCTAATGACTGTATTCTAAACCTTATGAAATTGATAAAATATCTGAGATTTAATTTTTGATTAACGATTTATTTTTTATTGTCTAGATGGAATGTAGACGATGGAAAATTGGATCTTCTAGAAGACGAACATGCGGCTAAGGTAGCTCCACGTGACAAGATCTGTCTTTGGGCTTGCTGCACAAGGTCAGTGTAAACATGTGATTTATTTATGATTTTCGCATATTAGATCGTAAAAAAGTCATTAGGAGAAAAGAATCAAGCAGGTTCTTTTACATTCAGTATGCAACTTGAAGTCAAACCCGCTGTCTTGGGTAGAAAATAGTCACAATCTCAAGTTTACCCTATTATCGCCCACCTAAACTTACCTGTCAAAAATCAAATTGAGATGATTGAGTGCACACCTCTAATGGAGAACTGAGCCACATACATGTAGCAAATGGAAATGGGGAATGATTCTCATTTTAGTCACTGCTATTGTGTTTTGCTTGTCTTTTTAAGATGATGTTATCTTCACAATAACTTTTTCTTTAAATATCCAAATTCAATGAATAAAAATGACACTGACACAAAAAATAATTTTCATTCAAAAGGGTTTTTATTTTATCATATTTATATACATGTATATATGCAATGTCTATATACAGAGCAGCTCCTTAGTCAGGGTCAATTCAGTTGCTGGGTTCAGAGCAGCATTCCATTCATGATTAATTTATCATTTAGGAAATCCTCTAGTTCTCAGTGGTAAAGTTATTTGCGCCTCTGGCCTGTCGCTCTGGTCCTAGCCCTAGATACAATGCGCTCAAGACTTTCTCTGGACTGGAGGCAGTGGTCCTTCTGCGTAACAATGTCAATCCAGGCACTCTCGATCAGGGCCCCAGCAGCAGTGTGTAAGTTGGCCTGAGCATCCTTCTTCACTCGCACCTTCAGCTTAGTGTTCACGAGGAGGCCTGGGTCGCAGGGGTGGCAGTGGTCTCTGGGTCCTGGGGTGAAGGTACCGTTGATTTCGATGACACTAGCAAGGCAGATCAGGGTCTTTGATCTCACACTGCATCGCCAAGACCTGCCATTCTTTCTCCCGCCAACGCGTAGAGTGTATCCGTACCCCCCACTGTCTATCAACTTCATCCGATTCTGCCGAGAGCCCTGCATCACAATTTCGTAGGTAGTTGGATGATCTTCAATGTGATATGTGGGCATCTCATCAGGGAGAGACCTGAAAAGGAAAAAAAAACAGTGAGAGAGAGAGAGAGGTGTTCGATTTTAATCAGTTCACTTTCTTTAAATAAATTATTTTAAGGAAAGTTACAGTGATGTAGAATAGTTATATTAGTATTCTTATCTAAAAAAAATAATATGAAGAAGCATGGCTTTGAGGGTGATCGAAGCTGACAGGGCGTGGGAATTTGCCCACAACAATGCACGTTCATTCATGCATGTGAAGCATTCCACGTTTCATCCAATAACCGGTTTTGTTATAATGTGGCATCATTGACAACCAATCAGATTGGTTGTTACTAGTGCTCGGACGATTACTCGTATGGTCGGGCATTCGGTCGTCACGCCATGCTCGACCCACGGTCGACCATGCCAAGGAATGGTCGACCGAAAACGAGTATAATGAATTAGCGCTAGTCTGTCAAAAGTACAAAAATATTACACAATGCAAGTAACTTACCACGCCGCCAACCTTCCTATCTATCGAAATATCTACCATGAAATGAAAATAAACTTACCTTTATGTTGCTGTTGCCGTTGTTTCCTCACCTACAACTACGCAGCGCTTCGGCGTTGTAAACAACATGGCTAACTGCGCACTGCACATGTACTTATTCTATTACTTTCGGGGGACCGGCGCCGCTCCTGAATTGTCCCGACATGGTCGACCATGGTCGAGTATCGGTCGGCAGCTTCTGCCGATTACTCGACCATGAAAATTCCAACGATTCCGAGCACTAGTTGTTACTTCAAACATACAAAACTGGGAGTGGTCCGCACGTGACATCATCAAAACTTTAGGGGTCCCTTTGGTGCTCTCCAATGCTTCAGCAGCTGCACATAAGTTGGACTTAGCATCCTCCTTCATTCTCACCCTCAGCTTGGTTTTCACAAGGAGACCTGGGTCGCAGGGGTGGCAGTGGTCGCGGGGTCCTGGGGTGAAGATGCCGTTGATTTCGATGACGCTGGCAGGACAGATCAGGGTCTTCGATCTCACACTACATCGCCAAGACCTGCCATTCTTTCTCCCACCAATACGTAGAGTGTATCCGTAGCCCTCGCTGTCTATCAACTTCATCCGATTCTGCCGAGAGCCTTGCATCACAATTTCGTAGGTAGTCGGATGATTGTCAATGTGATCTGTGGATACGCAATCAGGGAGAGACCTGAAATGATAAAATAAACATGAAGTTATCACAGTGAGAGAGAGAGAGAGAGAGAGAGAGAGAGAGAGAGAGAGAGAGAGAGAGAGAGAGAGAGAGAGAGAGAGAGAGAGAGAGAGAGAGAGAGAGTGAGAGAGAGAGAGAGAGAGAGAGAGGGTGGGTGGGAGGGAGAGAGTAGATTTTAAACAGTTAAAATATTTGTTATGATTAACAAAAATCTCAAAATTATAACAAATAATTGCATAGATTCGAATTCAATTAATTAGCAAAATCATTTTCCCTTCCAAATTTTACTGCCAAACGTATCATAGATCCAAACGTCAATTTCTAAAGGATATATAGAATTTAGAATTTCGTTTTTTTGTCACTTTTTCTGCCATATTACAGCTATGTCGTGACTACCCAATTGTGACTGGTGGAGGAAAACCGGAGTACCCAGCAAAAAACACTGCCTAACCCCATGTCACTGGGAACTTTCTCACATATCCCGGCCAGGATTTTAACCTAGGCAGTGGTGAGAGACAGCTAGCAGTCAGTGGTTATACCTTAGACCACACAGCTATCAGGGCTGGCCTTTTCTAGAGAAAATGTATGTTAAGAAATACTAGTTATTTAAGCACCTTTCTAGTAAATCTAATGGACGAGCTGCTGCCCTATCTGGGAGGTCCAAGGACACATCAAGGGGGTCATCTTCCTTCTCCATCACCTTGCTGATATCCAGTGGGGTGGTATCTATATCCCCATCCCCTACTTCGGTGCTCTCCAACTGTGGGGCTGACGAAACGCTGTGATGAAGGTGACAGGTCCACGGGAAGGTGGCTGTACCATCTACCACTGCCTGATAAAAATGGTTTGGAAAAACTTGGTTGAAACAGGATAGATGCTGCCACCTATCACACTCATCACAGCCAAAAGCCTGGTGATGGTCCAAAACTTCTAGATCACAGACTATACAGTTATCTGCCATTTTAAGTGTAGGAAATGATGTGTAGTAACTAGCTTCTCAGAAAGTGAATGAACTCCTGAATGTGAGAGCCCTATTTGTACATGTATCTTAACTTGTGTATGTTGAAAACAGTCAATTGCAATTCAATCATTTTAAATTGAAATTCAATTGAGGAACATGAGGTTTTGATGTTGTAAATATGATTGCAATTCTTAAATATCACTTAATAGCACTTCAAAAGGGTGCGAAAACAATCAAGAATTGGTAGGTATTGTAATTGAAATACTTGAAAGAACAACAAAGGAATGTGGAGAAAAACAACAAAATTTGGTGACAATTATAAATAGAAATTTATTTCAAAACAACAACAAGATGTGGAAAACTAACAATAAAGCTAATTTGATAACAATTGTAAATGAAAATTTATTTCAAAACAACAAAAGGTTGTGAAAAACTACAAAACTTTAAAGGAGAAATATTAATCACATTTCCTTAAGTAAAAGTAATGTTTAGTTTCAATACCAGGGCTCGAAATTAAGTGGGTTTTTTTCTCAGGAAGCCCAATTGCATCTTCAAAAGCTGCCTAAAGGAGCTGTGTATAGAGGGAGCCCCAGGAGAATTCAAGGGAGCCCTCGGCTCCCAACACCCCCTAATTTCAGCCCCTGAATACTCAAACACTTTCTAAACCAAAACACTTCCATGCCTTTATTGTATTTGATCATTATTCTTTACAAATCATTTGAAGGTGAGTTGTTGGTTGGATTTTGATCACCATTTTTCTTTCAAAAAATCTGAATTTTCCTTATATTATAGAAATATCAACAAAAGAGTGAGACAGATTGGGTGCTACAGACATGAATCAAAAGGTTACAAATTTATCCACAAAATCTGACTTTAACAGCAGTTTGTCATTATGCCATAGACCTTATCAAATCACTTATAGAGCATTCTTATCTTCTGTGTCAAAGACCAGTAATTGGGATAGCTGGGAAGTATGCACAAACAAATACGGGAACAATGCTAAATAGAACAAACACTATCATTGAAGGAAGAAGGCAATCACAGCTCTATCTACTTCTAGAGGCACTAGATTGCCATTGTGTTTTCCCTAATTGGTGGGGTCAGGTGTTGTTTGGTGGTAATTAGCTTTTGTCAATTGTAATTGGAAGTTTCCTGCGTGGCTTACCTCACTGTGACTAGCTATCACTGAGGGATTGATTGATTGATTAAATTGGTAAATGTCTCCTCCATCAGGGCCTGAGCCAGGATTTAGAAACTCGGTGCCCAGAACTGGCAATTGTGAACTTTTTGGCTGTCCAAATTTTTAAGGGGGACCACAATATACTCAGACTTCAACCATGTTAACATGTATAAATTGATCAAAATAAGGCATAATATCCTTATACAATGTAATGGGAATTATATGGAGATTGTCATTTCAAGAAAATTCTTCAAAAGAAATCTGGGTGTCCTGAGGGTTCCCTGCCTCCCAGACCATATTTAAATGTCCTTCCTTGTGGATAGATGGCACTCCGGTATACTAGGATGTCAGACTGAAATATGCGATACAGACTAGAGCTAAAGTGTGTCCCCCTTGAGGATTTATTCAAAACTAAACCTGGAATGAAATCAACTCAGGTCAGATCAGTGAAAGAGCCAGATATCACAGGCTTGTAGCAAGTCTATTCTGAGGGGTGCTTTTCAAGGATTTTGGTGTCCAAAAGACGCCCTGCTGGCTAAGACTATGCCTCTGTAGATATACCAGAGGTATCAGTTACCTAGGTTATTGATATCGCTGGTTTTCTGAGTGTTATGCACTGCATATTACAGTCTTGTTGAAATGCAAAGTTCTGCTCATTTATTAGTGTCTCTTTCTTACCTTTAAGGATGAAGATGCTGCTGAGGCTACGTCCCGTATTTTCTCACACGCTGAGAAGGTACTGCAACGCAACAAAAGTCAAGAATTCCATCAAAATCGGCAATGAAGAATACCCGATGGACAAATGGACCAACATTACGCCAAGAATCGTCTCAAAAATAGGAAAAAACCTACACAACCAACCTCACCACCCATTGAACCTCATTCGCCAAAGGATACAGAACTATTTTTACGGTGCATACGCGAACACCAGAGGAAATCCTCTATTTGCAGTATTTGACAATCTTAGTCCGGTCGTGACGGTCCAGCAAAATTTTGACAGTTTACTCGTTCCCGAGAATCATGTCAGTCGATCGGCATCGGACACTTATTATGTGAATCATAATCAACTACTAAGAGCTC
This sequence comes from Maea johnstoni, assembly GCA_963942565.1. NCBI lineage: Eukaryota > Metazoa > Annelida > Polychaeta > Spionida > Magelonidae > Maea > Maea johnstoni. The sequence continues at coordinate 28,753,121 of OZ012688.1, read as the reverse complement.
ACACGTCAGCCCATCAGGCAGACCTAGTGAAAATGGGCTTTGATGCATTTCTTGCGATTGGGGATGTGTATCGTAGGGACGAAATCGACGCCAGTCACTACCCCGTCTTCCATCAAATAGAAGGCGTTAAACTATTTACTGAATATGAGGTAAGGGCTTATTCTGATGAAATCTTGCAAGCAAAAGGAAAATTAGCAAAATATTTGAAGGAGAAATGTCATGCTGAACACTACCAACAACGCTCCTTTAAATATTTTGTATAATTATGTTCAATTCCAAAGTTATTGTTAAAAGTATTATAGATCCAGACAATTTCAAGCGAATCTAGTAAGCATTAATGGGTTAATGTAGTTTATTTTCTGTTCAGAGTGGCCAAAACAGCTTCACTGATTTGGGGATGTCTGTTCAATAAAGACAACTGATTTGGATGTGAGAATTTCTCATATACTTACTTCATCTGTTATATTGAGGCTAGATTGTGGCGAGCCATTTTTACTTGCCAAGAGGTAAAACACTACCTCAAGCCTAAAGAGCAATAGCAGAACTTATTAGATTTAGATGTTATGACTTCTGTATACCATGTTCATTTTTCGCATATGAAATAATGAGCTCAGGATGCAACCGCCTTTGTTGCGTTACTGATGTCAAATGATAAGCTAATACATCAGCGTGTTGTACAATACTAGCATAGGGATTAGGTGTCCAAAAAATGGTGCAAAGTTTAATAAATGCGGACTGCAGTGGTGCGCAAGGTACACATTGATTAAACTGCAGCAATATTAACACAGCATACAGTATATCATTTTACTTTAGTCTGAGAATGAAAATGCAAGAGAGTATTATTCTTATGATAAACTACTGACTAAGGTCATAATACTTTTCTTTTTACATCTCTAGGTCTTCAAGACAGTTCGGGATCCATCTGGTCTGAGGATATTCGAGGAAGGGAAGAGAGTACCGGAGAAGCAGGCATGTCACACTCTAGAGGCTGTCAAACTTGTGGAGCACGACCTGAAGAAGGCTCTCCTTGGCATGGCCCACAAACTATTTGGGGAAGGTAACTGTTCTTATAAATGCTAAGATGAGATGCTATTGAGTAAGCCAGGTTAGTTGTGCAGTTTCTGGAAAAACAACTTTCCACCCAGGCAAAATGTTCCATGAGGATATATTTTCGGTACTTCATGTGATCATGATCTTGATGATATATCACATGTTGTAAATATAAGTTTATATTTGATTTATAATAATTAAAATATTATTTAATATTAGGTCCCTGAGAATCAGGAAGTATCATTAAGAAATATCATTAAGGTATTGTTTTGTAAAGAAAATATCAATATTGTATCGTATCACAACAATCTTAGAGGTGCCCATCTCTAGAGTTTTTGCTGAACCATCCTCTGTCTTTGCAGATATAGAGTATCGTTGGGTGGAGACCTACTTTCCCTTTACGCATCCTTCGTGGGAGCTTGAGATTATGTACCAGGGAAAGTGGTTAGAGGTACTGGGATGTGGTATCATGGAACAACCCCTCCTTGCTATGGGTAAGTGTGTATCAGCGCCTAGTTACACTTTAACTCTTCAAATACTACACACAAATAAATATATTTGTGGTCACATAATCTTGAGAACCATTCATTCATATATGCTTGCAATATAATGAAATTCAAAGAGCCTGGCTCACCAATGTAAAAGATTGCCTGCATAGCTAAAAAAAATTGGACAATTGACTGACAGAATGGTGTTCCAGATTCAAGTCTGAAGATTCATTTTGGTAGGTCACATAACTATGGTTGACCAAAGCTTTGTGATATTTTCAAACATGAACAACCTAGTACTTTATTTTGGCCCATAATCCCCATTACAATTTGGCATCAGACATTTGTGGAAAAGATTAAAATTTGGAATCACAGTGGTCAATTTCCTTTTTTCTCTGCACACAGCTGGAGCAGAGGATAAGATCGGCTGGGCATTTGGTCTCGGTTTGGAGCGACTGGCCATGAAGCTCTATGATATTCCCGACATCAGACTCTTCTGGAGCGAGGACTCGGGATTCCTCTCGCAGTTCGAGGGCCAACCGCCAGATGCACCAATCAAATATAAGGCAAGTACTGTTCAATGACATACCTCCTCAGAATAGTTATAATATGAGTAGAAGTTCACTTCTTTCATCCTTACAAAATGACTAAAAAACAACAATCTTTCATTTATCATTTGAATACTAGGGGAAAGAGATCTATTTTATTAACATTTGGTTCTGAATTTTTACCTGTCCTGTAAGTGATTTCTTTCTTATGATTTTTTGAACATTCCACAGAGGTTATACATGTTCTTGTTTAAGGCATATGGGTAGACCTTAGTGTCAAGCCCTGATGTAAATTAGCCCTGATGTGTGTGTATATATATATATATATATATATATATATATATATATATATATATATATATATATATATATATATATATATATATATATATATATATATATATATATATATATATATATATATATATATATATATATATATATATATATATAAATAAACATACATGTGGTATTTAATGCTAACAGTTTACTATGCTGATAATGCATTCAGGAGTGAACTCATATGCATGGTCACTTACCTGCTTGACCTTACATGTTTGTAGAAGAGTAAACTGCCCATTGTTACTTCACCATTTACCAAGGTATATACCTAACCCATTAATTCTTTAGAGATTCTTTTGAAATTGTTGCCTGGATCTATGTTACTTTTGGTAATAACTTTGGAATTGTGTAAATCTTTACAAAAAATTTAAGGGAGAGATGTTAAAAGTGTTCTGATTTATATTTCTCCTTCAAATCTTTTTCCCAAATACACTTTTGCCTGGAAGATGTTGTTAAAATTCTCAGGCTTTTTTGGGCTGCTGTGAGCATTAATGGGTTAAATCTTATATTATATTATATTTTATTTATGTAAGGTTTGTTGCTATTTTTAGACGAAGGTAAACTATCTACTATTTTATTTTCTCTGCAGCCAATCAGCCAGTTCCCTCAGTGCACCAACGATATTTCATTCTGGCTCCCAGAAGGCGCCACCAGCAGTAGCGCAGTATCAAGCGATTTCTACGACCTTGTGCGAACAGTCGGGGGCGACTTGGTGGAACAAGTGACTTTATTTGACGAATTCCAGCACCCAAAGACCAAGCGAAGAAGTCACGCCTACCGCGTGGTGTACCGACACATGGAAAAGACTCTGACACAAGAGGAGGTCAATGAAATACACGAGGAGGTCGCGAAAATGGCCATCCAAGAAATGGGGGTAGAGATCCGGTGATGGGGTACACTGGCAGGGTGTCTGGGCATCATTTGGACACCCAAACCCTTTAAAAATCACACATGAGGAAACCTTTAGTTTTTCACCTCTATGAAATTACCATGACATGGTAAAGGACTATTATGCTTGTGTCTCAATAAGGAACACCTCTTAAAACCCTTCAAGTTTTTCACCTCCATATGATTACCATGAAATGGTATAGGACTAATACGCTTGTCCCTCAATAGGGGAACACATGATAATCATTGTTATCTGAATATATTCTGGTCTCTTTTTAAAAATGGGACACCCAGAAATGTGCAATTGCTAATTTTGGCCACCCAGTTTCTAAATCCTGGCTAATACGTTGTGCTTAAAATTGTTTACAGTATGTCACCTTTTAAGATGTGTTTGTGTTACTAAATGATGTTAAAGTAGGTCCATTTTTTTCTGAGGGCCACAGCAAAAATCAAATCTTGTATTTGACTGTGTACCCCTCATGAAATAAAGATTATTATTATTATTATTATTACTATTATTTGCCACACTAATAAGAACATTTCTTTTACTATTGGTGTTGTTATATTGTTCCTGTAACATTTTTTTCCCACAAAATAGCTGTTCACTTCTAAAACTGTGAATACTGTTGTGAGAACAGAGACATAACACTAACACTAATCTTAACAGATGACATGATCACCCAATGGCTTTAATATATGACTTCTGTGTTCAACTGGTTCTCCTGGAATAAGGCAATTTCATGAAATGCAAAGGAGAATCATTGGTTGGTTTCTAATCAGCATTTCTATTTAAATTCATTTCCTAACGGGGCTCGAAATTAGGGGGTGCCGAGACCAGGGCTCCCTTGAATTCTCCTTCGGCTCCTTAAAATTTCTGCAGGGAGCCCAAAGATGTACAGGTTTCTATACGCAAGATCTCTAGGTAGCTTTAGAAGATGCAATTGGGCTCCCTGGATTAAATCTTAATTTCAAGCCCTGCCTAATACTAGTATTGCTTTTATTGGGAAGATATCAGCTGAGTGTGGGCATTACAAGCATGACCGGGTTACAAATCAGTAAATGGTTGATTTTTACACATTCCCCTAATAATGTGTCATGTGGGGTTGATATTCTTTTATTGAGATTTGAATTCAACCCAAATGTATTTGAAGTGGACACCTACTTAAAATATAATTTATCAAATAGAAAAATAAGTGAAAAATATTTGTAAAGAGAGTATTAACCTAGTGGCATCAGCTAATTTAAATTGAACATCTTTCAAAATATTACTCGGTGATAAATGCCATGTATGTCAGACCATACAGGAGTTAGGGGGGTATGATCTTTGCTTAATAAAGGAACTGTACCTTTCCAAATGTACTAGCTGCTGGTGTTTTTTTTTCAAAATGATGTACACAATTTCAAATAAAAAGCACTTTGAAATAATACCATTTCAGGTTTGATTAATTGAAAGCCAAATATTAAGCAAATATTACTGGCTTTTACATTCGTTCTAAGATTTACTTGATTGAATTACAAAGTTATCTAGTTTGAATTGCCAACATTCTATCCCAAATATGTAACTGCAGAATGCTCTTCAAAACCCAAAAGAAATATTTAACTCTTAAACAAATTTATTTGCAGAACAATGTTCATCAGTTAAGCCAAACATATGTAACTTATATTAAAATAAAGGAGCAAGGAAATCTAAGGCAATTGTCACCCATTACTTCACCTAATGACATGCCCTCAGGTCTGCCTTATTACTATCAACATACTTTTGGGGAAAGTAAGCATAACAAGTCAAATTTCTCATTTTATAAATACTCAGAAGCCTTTTTATTTGCATGACAAAAATAGCTTACAAAGACAGGACAGCACAAGGTTGAAAAATAGAAAACTACACAACTGCGGCAAAAAACAAAGATGCTTTGTATAAGAAACGCTGCTTCACGGTCCAACTCATATATGCACTACGACCACAAACGAAACATTCTCACATGGATAAATCATAAAAATAAAAATCGGCATACACTTACACAATTTCGACAAAATTTTCAGTAGAAAAAATATGTGCACTTTGTAGTTGAAAAAACTATACCACTCACTTTTCAACTTCTTCCATTTAATACCATATGCTTTGCACTAGCTTGCTCACAAGACCGGAACTTAGCCTAGAATGCAGTGAAGTCCTAGCTAAACTACAGTATCATTCAAACTTCTAGAAAGATATCCTGCCATATTGCCACCAAAACATACTAAAGGCCCGTGTGCCACACATTTAAGGGAATTACTAGCCAATCAGCATTGCTCCTGGAAATGACTGCGGAATGCTTGGACCTCGGTGTATTACACTTATAGTGCATTTGGAACACATCACAAATGTATAAATACAACTCTTTAGGTACAGTTTACCCATTCCAATGCTGAGGCTACTTTCGTCCAATGCACAAGGATGCAGATATTTTTGAAAACAATCTAAACCCTGTCATGTTGGTATTCATTGGAAAGCTCTTACTGAGTACTTTCAGATGAGTACCCATGTGCTAGGGTTTCAGTGATTTCTCAGGATGTTTTGCATTATTTTGTATTGGCCAAATTAGCCACCAGCAGCACAAGGGTTAAAGGTGAGATTCACATTGTTGCACCTTTTTACATTTACATGTTATTGAAATGGGAGTGAGCAAAGGGAAGGGAGGGTAGGATTCAACCTGTATAAAAAATGTTTGGCCATCAGCGCTGGATCTCCCTTGCTGCCTTCATTTCAATGGCATGCGCATAAACAGGCCACTTTATTTCCATCAATTCAGTAAGACCTACAACTACCAGCCCACCAACTGTGAATGTCAAATGTTGAATAATGAATGGTAACAGATGGATCTTTGATACCTGAGAACTGACAAGAGCAAGTGCAGCCAATCAGTGAACTCCAGACCCCTAGTGGCGGTTCCTGGAACTAGTGCGATGACATTTCAACAACTTTGTGGGACTAGTAAAAAGGTATGACTGAATTGATGAACGCGTAGAGTTGGCGAACAATTGCTGATCGCTGGTTCCCTATATAACTAGGCTACAACAGGGCCAATAGTTGTCTAACAAGTTTAACTAAGTAGCACCAGTTAGTCACGAGTAACGGAAAAGGGCTACCGAATACATAAATACAATGGTAAAAAGTTACAATCTAGAAAATTTGGTGTCTTCTGTACAGGCTGGGTTAAATAAAGCTATATTCTCCAGTTAATAAGTATAATTAAACGTTTCTATCCTTTCTCAATTGGCCTTGAGAATACAACCATCCTTAAAATGCTGATCCCTAGAACCTAATATTCTGCAACGAGGCTGAAATTGTTCAAAACCACCTTTTTATTTAAAAGCAGGCATCCAAAATGTGAAAACATGTTATAAAATACATAGCACACAAAATATTCCACATCGCTACTGACTGGAAGAAATTGGTTTGTATTCAAAATGGTGGTTCTGAATAGTGACAAGCCTGTAGATTTTTAATTCATAGTCATAGTCCAAATTCTCATTCATAGAAGAGTTGACCTTTTAAATAATGGTAAAAACAGTCATGTTAATGAGATTCTAGAACATTACTTCATGTTACAAATTCCAAGGAGAATGGATGATCATCACTTCTGTATGCCAGATGTACGATAAGAGATGTTAAAAATCATCTGAATTTCTGCCATAAACAACGCGATACTACAATCTAGACGGATCTACTTTTTTCACTTGTGATCACATTGGAAGTTGATGACTAACACGACCGGTTATTTCAGACCGGTCCTAGATGTGGATGAAGCGTCAAAGGTGAAAAAAGTAGTCCCACTACGATTTTGTTCACCTCTGCCCAGAGATTCATTGTATGATATGGTGGTATGTGAAATATTAAATAATCCTTTTATAACTAAACTACGCGCTAGTAGACTAGATAGGGTGTGTATGTGTGTGAGCATGGTGAACACTCTGGGTATGTATGTAGTGATCTCCCAGTATGTGTATCACCAGCAACTTCACACCCTCTAGTGATTCTGTACAGAGACTGCAGATATGGTAACTACAGTGCCACCACAGCCCACGTCCCACTTCTCCAACGGCATGGCCAACACCGCGCCCCGTGGAACCAGTCTCCAGAAATCCTAGGGATTTACCACAAAACATGATAGGTGATCCTCAAGAAAAGGGGGTAATAAATTCTCAACACGTCAACAACAAACATTTAGTTTACGCTTCAAATTCCATTTGAAGTAACAGAGATATTTTGGGACGAGTTGGCCAACGCGGAGAAGTGAGTCCAGAGGGCTGCGTTTCTCGTCTCCTCCTCCGCCTCCTGGTGGTGCCACATAGAACTAATGCTAAAGACACTGCAGGCTGACTTAATGTACAACAGGGGTGGGCACATGAAGACACAGCATGAGAGGGGGGGGGGACATTATCTACACCATGGTTAAAGACACGGTCTTCATGCCACATGATAACGAATGAGTATTCTTTCAAATCGAGATCGCACATACAGAGATCTCTTTAAAGACATAAATAGGACCGGCAAACAATGGTCACATGACTAGGGGTTGCTAGGCAACCACACATATTTGATATTTACTGCAATATCACAGCTTTCGCATACACTTTCTTAATGTAAAATAATCGCACAGCACTTGAATCATTTTAGCGTTTTTTCTTTAATAAAATAGTGCTTCATTGCAATTATTCACTTGCCTATTCACATGACCATTCCTAGCTCGGCCATTTTGTTCCCATGGTAACACTTAAAAACTGGATGCCAGATCCATGAAGTACCCACGATTCACTTGGGGAAACTAACTTCCTTTCGCCCCAAGTGTTTGTTCCCGACACTTTCTAAAATATTATGCAGGTTCCCTCTTTCTATCTATCAATCTTTCTCGACTGCCGATTCACGTCTCGCCATTTTCTAAGCCGTATTGTCATTTTAACTTGTTCCCACACCTTTTCCTCGTATTGCTTTTGCTGCAAATTGTGTATGATCGGTTCGGGGGTCAATCAGTGCAGATAGCCTGCTCTCGGACCCTGTGAACCATTTTTATCCAGTCCTGTCTGGTTTCATACATCAATCTCGAAGTAGGCGTACCACCTGCCATGCTGGATGCTCTGAGATATTTCTCACTTTCCATTATCAATAACCAACAACTGACTTGAAACATCCTTTTCGTCAGTTTTGGCAGTGACGTGGTAAAAGATATGTTATAGCCTCTCCATCGAATCCAAGCAGCCTCATTTGCAGTTTGCAGAGGGGAACACTGCAACAAATAGTTTTTTATTTCCACTTTTTTTTTAGTAATATATCTCTTAATCCTCTTCGGGGTTTTCCCCGGCACCGTACATATCCGCTAGTTTGGCGAAGCGCGGACCCCAATCGTTGAGATAATCATAGTTCTGAGATCCGCTGCTACTGGTGGAGCCTAGCGAGCTTAGCGATCCCGCCGTGCTTCCGCCGCCCTCGTACGCGTATTCCCGCACGCTGTCGTGAGGCGGCGCGTTCGGGTCGTAATCGGCGTCGTCCAAGCGATTGTTGATGAAGTCTCCCACATCGGGCTGTTCTCCTGGGGCACCTGATAGAGAGAAAAGCACCATGAGTAAATTCAGGGATATTTGAGAATTATTAGAAGGGATTGGTACCTTTAAAATGTTTGCGATACAATACGATAGCGATATTTCCTTGACGATATGGTATCTTAATAACAGTTTTCAACGATACTGCCTCCCAGAGACCTTATTTTCTTAAAGGACAATTATACCATGATTAAAACATAAGCCAAAATTGTTTCTTAGAGTATTCTCTACTTAAACACAAGTTCCCACCACTATCAACTTTCATACAAGAAGTATATTGCTGTTTAAACACATTTAATTTTTCTTTCATTTTTCATTAAGAATCTTGTTGAGTAGTTTTTTCCGTTATATTTTGAATCTTTATTTTTCCATAATAATTTTTAGTATCTTTTTTCGATTCAATTGGAATATTTGATGATGTTCTTACCTCTTAGTGGTCGGTCTCGCTTCCTAGGTATCTCGTCCTCTACTATGGGGGGTGGTGGCGGCTTCATGTCGTGATCTATGGGTTTCTTCAGGCGATTGATATCGTACGCGTCCTGGTCTTCCTCACCTGAAAACCAATCAAAACACGCAAAATGAACGGCATGCAGGTTTTGAAATTCCAAAATATAAAAATTGCACAGAGCGGAAATGTTCATCTGCTCTTACTCATATCATATCCCCCATACATCAGGTCGCAAGAAATAACAAAATGCCTTGAATAACAAAATGGTTGTCTTATGCTTCACTAATGTTCCTAACATTACTTTTTAATTTCATTGAGTCTCTTTGTAACAAATCATTCTCCTGGTTACATACTGGAAATCATTTTGCCGCCATATATGGTAAATAGACCTACATGCTGCACAATGGCATGTCATGGCATTTTTGAAACTTGGCAGTTTAGACAGCTTATTTCTAATTAATTTGCAAATTAATCACCCCAAAGAGAATTTCTATAAATTTTCTAATAAATTTGTCTTGTCAAAAAAAAACCTTATGAAATTCCATTAGCAATGAGGCATCTTCAATCGTAGAGCTAAATGAAAATCAACTAAAATAACAAGCTTATGGCAATGCGATTAATGTATCATGCATCATTGTTTTATGTGCTTATCAATCTTAGATCATTTTAAATAGCAAATCTTTAGCACTGCAAGCTAATGGAGTCTAAAATTCCATAAAATTTGCTAAAAGCCAAAATGCTTGCACAATACACTCTCTACATTAGAAACTTGGCAAGACATGAACTTTTTAACTACTTTTTGTTATTGCAATAGTCACATGCTAAATATACTGGCTAAGCACTATCTAGAATTCAACAACATGCTTTGAATAGCTTAGGAGAGAGAACATGTGCTCATGTCTTGCTTGCTTTGCTTCTGAGAGCTGACATGCAGCCCCCTCCATCCTTTCCTATCTGCAAGGAAGATTTCAATCTCATGCTCAACCATGATGCAAAGGCGAAGGACTCTAATCGGCAAATAACATCAGTTGTTGAAGTTGATGTTGTAGAAGTAGTAGTAGTAGTAGTAGTAGTAGTAGTAGTAGTAGTAGTAGTAGTAGTAGTAGTAGTAGTAGTAGTAGTAGTAGTAGTAGTAGTAGCAGCAGTAGAAGTACAAGTACAAGTAGTAGTTGTAGTAGTTGTAGTAGTAGTAGTAGTAGTAGTAGTAGTAGTAGTAGTAGTAGTAGTAGTAGCAGCAGTAGTAGCAGTAGTAATAGTAGTAGTAAAAGTAGCAGTAGCAGTTGCAGCAGTAGTAGTAGCAGTAGCAGTAGCAGTAGTAGCAGTAGAAGTAGTAGTAGTAGTAGTAGTAGTAGTAGTAGTAGTAGTAGTAGTAGTAGTAGTAGTAGAAGTAGTAGTAGTCGTAGTAGTAGTAGTAGTAGTAGTAGTAGTAGTAGTTAAGTAGTATTAGAGTTTTAGTAGAAATATGCTTTTTATTTCAAATGGAATCATTAGTAATTTGTGCCATGAATCATTCCTAAGAGATTTCTTTCTCACCAACACCCTCCTCATCATAATTGACGATATTCTCGCGAATATCGTCATCCGCGTCCACGTCTAACATGTAGGCACCAGGGCGGCGCCTATGCTGAATGATGATGAAAAGAAGAACCAACACTGCGGGGCAAAGAGAGAGGGAGAGACAACATTAATGACTTTCATAAATGACATTTCTTACCTACGCCCTCTTCATCGTAATTTATGATATTCTCGCGGATGTCGTCGGCTGGATCTACCTCGAATATCGTGGGTTTGTTTTGACGTCGCCGAGAGTACAGGACAAACAAGAGTATCAAAACTGAAGAGAAAATACATATCATGGATTACAGAGCAAGATTAACCGATTGAAATCAGCTGAACAATAAGCGATAAAATACAGACTATATTAAAATTGGATCACAGGAAAATGTACCAATGCGGAATGAATTGACCAAATTTTCTCCAATATTTTTATAACTTTCTCTGCTAATTCGTAACTTGCTGCTCTAATTATTTCATTACTGATTAAGTGTGTGCGTGGCCTGAAATTGTATCACTCATCACTTGAAGATATGCCTACATAGTGTCACAATATGATAATGGGAAAATCTTTTTACACAATTTGCCTATTTGTTTATTGACTGTTTTACCAACATTATCAGGCATATTATAGGTGTCCTAAAATCATAACGATAATATAGTCAAGAAGTGTGTACAAAATGTCCTAATATGGTACAGGGAAAAATATTTATTCAAATCAATTGCCAATATTACCTTCTATATGGACCATTAACTTCTGTCCACTGCCTTTTCTTTATAAAGCACGTTTGAACATAATAGGTGGAAAAGGCGCTATATTGAATATCAATTATCATTATTATTATTATCATTATTATCATAATTATTATTATTATCATTATTATTATTTTAATTACTATCAACACTCATTAATTAAAGATATTTGCACCATATCATAAATGATGATAAAATCTATGCTGTCTGACGATTTTCCTTTGCCGCGATGTGTACTTACTGAGTAGGATGATGAGGCAGATGACGATGGCGAGAATTGCGCCCGTGCTGAGAACCGCCGCGGCCACCAGCTTCTGACTGTTACAGACCTTGCCCTCCCAGCCGTCGTGGCAGTTACAGTTAAAGTCGTTCACCAGGTCCACACAGTCGCCATGGATACAGGGGCGGGCCGCACACTCGTTGATATCGATACAGGTACCAACACCAGTAAGCTTCTGTCCAAGTGGACACCTGGGAGAGAAATGATAACCATAAGTTGACAGGGTACAGGAATGATACAGGGTAGGATTACTAGTAGACGGGTAGCACAGATAAACATATTCTCAATCCATTCATATATTCATATGTTCTATATGTTTATACATGTATATTCTGATATCATTTTCTAATGTGTTCAACATTTTCAATCTTGATGAGTCAAACAGTGTGGGAAGGTGCTTTGTCACAAAATCAATTTTTAAAGTTGAATTCTATGAACTGCTAGCAACAAATTCTTTCATTTTAGATTTTGTTAATTATCACTTATTACACAGTATTGTCTAAATCATGTTTTTTTTTTACCAGTAGTAAGTGGAAAAAGTAAGATTATAGGAGGATAACAAGATACGTACCTGCATTCGGCGTATCTCCAGAGGTCGAAGCAGACGAGTGGGGGCGGGCAGGGGAAGGAGGCACACGCCGTGCTGACGCAGTTCTCGCCCAGCTTCGGGCTGGAGCGCACGTCAGCCGCCACGCTCATCTTATTCTCAGACACCTCCATCGGCATCCACTTCCCGTCAAAACGAATGTCGTTCATGCAACCTGGAAAAAAATGATCATGTCAGAATTCGTTTTAACAACTGTTATATACATTCGAACTTTCCAAATCAATCAAACTGGCGAATAATCAAGAATTTTGTTATAGTATATATTGTTATAGCATCTCAAAAAGCATGCCGTCAAGGCACATGTCTTTCATGTAGCCTGGAAAGCCAAGATCGCATCAGAAAATATTCTAGCTACTGTTATTTTCCATGGAATGATTCAAATTAAACAAACTGGCAAATAATCTAGAATTTTGTTATATCAAATAACTGAATCTGAAAAAGCATGAGGTGATTTACTATTACATCTTTGGAGATGGGACTTGTCCTATAAAAGCTACTGATCTTTAGATTGGATACATTTTTAGGTATTGTTGATACTAGCTACAGTAGCCTTATCTTAATGATTTCTATATAGGTTAAAATAACTTGGGAAAATTATCTAAACTTACTATCAAGTAAATCGTCATCCACAATAGGATCGACGTTGGCGCCAGGGAACTTAACATCTCCGCCTGCGAACACCTCTCGCTGACTGACGAGGATTAGACGATGGTCGGCCATTCCTCCGATACTGTAGTTGTAGAAGCGTCCCTCGCCGCCATCCAGCTTCATGAAGACGTCCTTGCCATAGCGCTCCAGTTTGAGCATGTGCCACTCGCCGTCCGTCACGTTGGCGTACGTGAGCTCCAGGGCGCGCTCTCGTCCTGCGCCCAGGTTGAAACGTAACTGGATAATGCGGTCCTTGATCTGGAATATATCGAAATCATTTATAATGGTGCATTACATATATATGAAGAATTCGTTCATGTAAAATCCTCAGAAAATCAACAATCACAATCGACTCTAGACAATTTGATTTTAGTTAATCTTGGATAAACATTTAATTATTCAATTCAGAGAGCAAGTGAAAAATATTAGCAAATCATCAATAATTTGAATTGCTAAGGGTGATTCATAGACATTTCTTAAAGTTTCTCATCATGTAAGCAGTAGTAGAGCCAGATAGATAAGACCCATTTGTGGCCAATGCTCAGGATGCAGAATTATTTAGGACCTTGGTATGAGTGTGGATGTGACTCTTTTTTATTTTTGACCCTATCGCTATCACGGATGTTCAGTTTGAGAGGAAGCAATGGTTCTTACCTCTACATTCAGGTACTCTGCCTTCATGGCATTCTTGGTTGTAAAGAGCATTCCATCGGTCTGTCGCGTTCGGAACATCAGCTGAATAGCTGTCTTCCACTCGTTGATATTCCTGTAGAAATCTGCTTTGAACGTCCACTCGATGTAGCTATCCTTCTCAAAGTCTTTCACAGTTGTACCTGTAGAAAACAATGCATGTGATTACTGTGAGCCAGGGTTCTGCACAGTTTGATCAATACAGAAGATTTTACACAAAAAAACTTAAGAATTGTATCTACCTCAATCCATTCATGAGTGATGCACCAAAAAGGCATAACACTTTCAAATATGTCGCACGTTCTTGAAGAATGAATGATTTATAATAAGGCTATAATAAATCAAAAGGAAGATTCTTCAAATAATACAGAAATATTTCTCTTATGAGAAATAATCTTTTAATGTTGCCAGAATGTTGACAGGCATGTCAAGCCAACTGGTAAAGATTAAGGACTTGCACGCCTCCAACCTGTCTGATCGGATGCTAGTTTCCAGAACTTCATTTCACCAGACAGCAAAAGAAAATCCAAATAGAATCCATACTACGGGCCTGGTAAGGATAGCGCTTTTTTTGACTTACTAGTAGTACACTTGTCTCCCCTCCATCCTGGCTTGCAGACACACTTGAAGACGCCGGGTTTGAAGGAGCCGATACAGGTGCCGTTGATGCCACAGAAAGGTCCATTCTTGGCGTCGTTGGCGCCACACACGACAGCTTCTCTCGGGCAACCGTCTTCACTGTTCAGTTGCATACCCACAGAGCCTGAGTGCAAGTCGTACAGCTGAAACAAAGAGGAATTAGTGATATCAGTGTCTACATATCAGAGATGTGCATATCAAAATATGATCATATTATATTATTCAGGAAAAGGAAGTTTTTAGCATAAACAGGGAGTTTTATCTAAAGGGAGAGGCAACGCGGCATGCAGTCCATTAGCTTTACACTGTGGAAGGAAATCTTACCTAGGAGACCAGTTAGATAAGGAAGGTGGCCATCTTGCCTAGCAGGTTTGGTAGCAGGTTGAATGGACCTCTTGTACTTTCAAACATGTAAGACATGAATTTTACTTTTTGGAAAGGCTTAACAACAGAGATTCTGGGGATGAATGTAGGAACTATTGTTTACTATGCTTAATTGATGTTAGTGTAATAGCAATACACATATTTGGGGTGGTTCAATCGGGGACTCTATTTCACTTGTGATAAGACTAAACATCAGTCATGAGTCATTTTTAGTAAATTCCACCTTCTAATTCTCAGAAACCAACACTTTCAAGTTTGTTTATAAGGTGAAATAGATAAATAAAGAAGTTAATCTCTAGCGTTAAACTATTTTCAAAGAAATTTGTTCACCTGAAATAGTATTTTTTCCCGGTTTTCTGGACCTTATGTAAGGTAATGATGGGATTATATGTTCTGCCATTTTGTATGCTTGATGTTGAATAAAACTTTTTTTACATATTTTTCTCCCATGTTAAGTTTTGAAATATTAATAGATTTGTATTTCCTATCATCAAGCTATTCTGTGCTGCATTTTCTAGTTTCCAGGATTTTGAAGTCTCAAATGTGAGGTCAACTTCAGGTCCAAGGAATCAACAGACAAATAAACTAGAAATAGGCCATCACATAAGGGGTTATTTATTGAAAATGTGCTGATGACACATACCTATGTTAGCATCCTGAAGATACGTCAAAAGTCTTAAACTGAAGCAAACATATGCTCATTGCAACAAGGCTAACATTAATTAAACAAGGCCATTCAACAAACAAAATATCTAACAGTACTCACATACATTCCTAGAATGCCCAGGTTGTTAAGCCTCCCCATAAGGTAAAAACTGAAACTATCTAGATGTTTGAGAGGTTGATGAACCCTCTCCCTCCACCAAACATATTTGAGGTTTTCCAAGCTAAAATGACACTTCTTTGATAAGTCTGCAAATCAAATATCTAGACTGTAATTCTGTTTCTGCCTGTTGGCAGCAGACAATACCCTCACTCAGGATGTTATGAGGCCCATCCCGTCTGACACCAATTAGCTTTTTGTCTTTTCAAGACCTGAGGAAATAAAAGAAGCCCAACCTGGCCAGTGGGGATTGCAATCAGACAGGTGTGTCCTGTACTGCCCCTGACAGATGTGGATCTGAGAGTAAAGGCAATCCACAACAGTAGAATAAGACTATACACTGAGACAGGAAAATATCATGTTTTGTCACTGCATCCTGTCTGGTGTTATGGACCTGTGAAACCATGAAATAGACAAACTAACAGATCTCTTCTACATTAAGCTAATGCCATTACTTTAGGAAAACTTCATGTATCCTTTTTGGACAACAAAGCTATCATACTGTAAAGAACTCGGGGAATATAGGCTTATTTACAGCTTTACAATGTATTAAAATAGATGAGTGTATGGATTCTTGAATTATCTTATTTCAATTTATGAAGATGTGAAGAACTGAGGAATGGTACAATTTACAGAAACATTTTTGCTAAAGCAACTCAAAGAAACACTTAATCATCATGAGTTTTTGGATTAGCATCTTTTCTCAACCCATTCATACCATAGACAACTATATACCCTGTGGTACAGCCTACACAGGAAGTGGTGATAAGTAGAGCAGTGCACATGCCCGGCTGAGCCAGGATGAGCTCCTGGGTATGAGTGGGGTGCAGATAAGAGCTCATTTGCATAACAATAGTGCATGACAGGTGTAGGAGCTTTTACTATTTGTATCATATCTCCTTAGTCTATATATCTCTGGCATAAATAAGGAATAAGCGACACCAGTTCTTATCTGTCAGAGACATACTATGCAAAATAAGATGCAATTATAATAATTAAAGATCCGTTATTAAATTTTTCATAAATTCCTCAAGATAAGCCAAAAGGGTTTTTAGCACACAGGAATGAGTCTCATAATGCAGCAAGACTTTAAAAAAAAATTTTTTTTGAATAATGTTAAGGAAATAGATGTGTGTTTCATGCATGTTTTATAATAATTGGGAGTTTGAAGCGCAGAAAAAAGGGGTATGGATTTATTTGGGCAGAAACTTGCTAGGGTCAGGTCACAGGAAACAAAAAACTTATTTTTCAGGCCTTCAAGTATTTTACACAACTGTGCCCTATTTCTGGTGCACGTTGAAAAAGTACTGGAAAAGGCGAGACCTACCTTGCCATCATGGTAGAGGTTCTTGATGCAGCCGTTGAAGCCCTTGCTGGTGAGCTGCTTGGGGAAGGGGATGTTGGGGTTGGCGCGCCCGCCCAGCTGTAGGGGTGCCTTGACGTTGATGTATTTATTCTCACCAGGGGTCACACCCTCCACCTCGCAGCTGCTGCGGTCCTCGCTCGGGTCCTTGCTGCGACGCGACGTGCTGCAGTGGTCAACTATCATACGGATTTTCTGAAAACAAACAACAAAACAACGGTTAATAATGGCAATATAATGAAGTACAGTAAAATCTCTCATTGTAAACATCCAAACAATGTCAACTCCTCCTAACGTGAACATAATATACCGGTCCCACTTGCATCTTGTGCATTGTAAGAAGACTTCTGAGATGTGAACACCTCCTAAGATAAAAATGATTATGGAGGAGGTAAATAAAGTAACAGGGAAGGACCAATGCATTAGCATATGTCACTGGCTACTTCCTCACATGCCCGAAGACAGATTCTAACCTGATGCTAACAGGTCGCAATTTTTCACGCTGCTATTTGGGATACCTGTCAAATACAACTCCATGAAAATATTTCGAAGTGTATGTTCAGACTACATATATTTGTAAATAGAATAGGTAGAGTAAACTTCCTACCTTGCCTGTCCTGAATATATCGATTCTATGCCAGACGCCGTCCGCTAGATTTTGTCGTGGCAGGCTGACGCTAGTCTCCCCACTGCCGTGATCGATCCGCAACTTGGGGTGTCCGCCAACCAACTCCAAGGAAATAAAATCAGTCGGGTCGTCTGACTTCAGAGCTGAGATCGGTCCGTTGTACATGATAAGGCCATTGGGGTCCTGCGTCAGGAACTCGATGCTGGTGTGACTATCCTCGCACTGTGCCAGAGGCTCGAACCACGCCCAGCCTTTGCCGGCAAAGCTGTGCTTGGTCTGTTGGCAGCGGGGTCCATCAAAACCAGCCAGGCACTCGCATCTGAAATAGCAAAGAAAAGCCATATGAATTTAAAATAACGATTCATCCAGAACCTGCATTGAAATGTAATAAACTTCAAGTAAATTGATTGGGTATTCCCACGGAAATGTCCTACAGGGACATAAGTTGCTGTACCCCTACTAATAGTCTTGGACTGTCAGCAGGACTTGTGAAGCTACAATGCATATATTGTTTCGTTTGGAAACACTTTGCTTGGCTTAAGAATGTGTGTATACTTGGAGAGCCCAGATTTTCAACACAGTGCTTTAGATTGTTTTTAAGTCAATGAGCCATAAATGACCCACAGTCTTTTATTTACGATGGACCATTCAAAACGGTCATGGGACCTTGATTAAGAACTACATGTAATTTCAAAATCTCAAAAAAGGATGAGCCTCTCCCCTGTTCAAATACCAATCTATGAACCGTCAACAAAAACGATGCACAAATTGTCTTTGACATATTCCAAATATGGACATGTGTACCCACCTGAAACCTGTTCCACCAATAAAATTGACACATTTTCCGCCGTTGAGACAGCTTCCTGTTTCGCATTTAAGGGGTTCGTTGGAGAAGGTCCTGGCGGCGCAGACACACTCGGCCACGATGTAGGAGGTCACGCCCACGAGAGACGTGCCGTTGGTCTGGATCAGAAGCGGCTGATTGGTTGTTTTCAGGACGTTGGTGCATCCTCCGCTCTCGCACACCTCCTTGTAGCACTCGTCCACGGGAATCATCGCGATCTTCAGACCCATCTTCTCAAACTGAAATATACAGACATTCTCAAAATAGGGAAATAACAGAGATACAAAGTCTTAGCCAGCAGGTCTTCTGGGTGTCTTTTGTACACCCAAACCCTTAGAGAGCACCCCTCAGGACATCCAATTTTTTGTGAGGAATTTCTTAAAATGTTAATATAGAGAAAATAGCGAAAATGACAGATATTTAGTCTTAGCCAGCAGTGCATCAGGGTGTCTTATGGACACCCAAACCCTTAAAGAGGACCCCTCAAGACATCCAAAATCTTTGGTGAGGTATTTCTTAAAATGTTAATCTTAAGCATATAATTTTTACATCTCCATAAATTCCCATGACATTGTTTAGGGATATTATGCCTTATTTTGATAACTTCATACATGTTTATGGTTAAAATCAAGGTATATTGCAGTCCCCCTTAAAAATTTGTATGCCCTAAAATTCTACATAAGCCTAATTTTGGGCACCTAGTTTCAAAATCCTGGCTAAGACCATGCAGCGATATACAACGCAATTTAAACCATACACAGGTTTCCACCGATATCCGGGTTCCAAAACCACTAACAAATGGAGACTTAATATATATATCATTTATGGCATGAAAAGTGAAGAAAAACAGAAATCTCAAATCCAACATACCTCATTCTTGTTGCTCTCCATCAGACCGTTTAGTTTTGAGGGTCTGTAATAGGGGGAGCCATGAGCCGAGAACCTCACATCCACCATCTTCTCCATGCCGGGCACGTTCCTCACGGTGAAGATGTCCACGTTCTCCTTGGGTTTACCGAGAAGGCTGGCAATCTTGGCACGGAACTTGTCGTACATGCTAACTCCGTAGGCTTTTGGATCCGTCCCCGACTTAGGCTTGTCAACAAACTCCTCAGCAGTCATACCTGCAAAAACGAAAGAGAATACACACTGAATTTCATAATAGCACACTTGCATTGATATCATAACCCAATAATGCTTAAGAGTTCCTGTAGAAATTGTCATCTGGACCTATAAAACCTTAGATAATGATTTTGAAATTGATAATGGCTATACAAAATATTTGAAAGAAGAATGTTTATTATGTTTTAAGTAATATTTCTCCTTTTTTTCCCAACTATGCTTTAGTGTGATTTTTTTTTATATGTATGTATATATGTTATATGTATGTATGTGTATACATACACATACATACATATGTGTGTGTATGTATGTATATGTGTATGCATGTGTACATGTATGTGTGTGTATGTATGTGTGCATGTGCGTGTGCGAGAACCTACCAGATAGTCTTAAAGAGCCTGAGTTGTGTACTGCCTCGTCTGAGATCTCCTTGACGTGGATGGTTACGGTGGCGGGCGCGCTGTGGTCGTGTATGCGATCGTACACCTCCGCAGTGAGGGTGAATGTTCCCTCGGGCGTGCCCTTCTTCATGTAGATCATGCCCGACTGCTTGTCCAGGGAGAAGTACTGCTCGGAGGACTTGGATGTCATGATGAACTCCTTGTCGACCACGTCCCAGTCGTCTGGGTCCTCAGCGTGGACGCGACCCAATGGTGCGTCCGCAAACTCTCCTAAAATAACACAATGCACACATTGTCAAACAATGCTAAACAAAACAAAACAACACCATACATGCTATATTGCTCTACATATAAATGCTCCTGCATCATCTGTCCAGAAGTCAAATCTGGAGTGAACCCCCTTAGTGGGTATGAATTTTTAAACCTGTCAGGGCTCAACATTAACTTTTGAAGGCACTTGCCAAGTAGGGCAGGTAAACTTTAATTTCTACCTGCCACACACAATATTGACCTGCCCTGCAAAAGGGGTGAAAGAATGTACACTAAAGTGACTTTTCTGTATGTACTATGCTTGTCCCAATTAACTATATCTGCTATAGCTTTATCTGTACTGCCCATGTACGACATGCAAACTGATTTTTACCCACCCTTCAGTATATTTGAATTTTTTTACCTGCCCGGGGCAGTAGGGCAGCCCTTAATGTTGAGCCCTGCCTGTTTATCTTACCACTATAATATCATGCAGCAGGGCATGCATGCAAGGTGTTATGACATATAAAGGTTTGGATAGTGAGTAGGGTTTTTGTATCGCTTTATGTTAGTAAACCACTAGCCTAAATCTAAAACCACTATGTGTAGTTGTCAAAGGTGTGGGTAATTGGAGAACCCATGGAAAAACCCTCGCTGACATGTCTTAGTCAGTAGGTAACTTTCCTACTTGTCTCAGGAATTATACACTAATTGTGTAATATAAAGATCTAATAGTAGAGTGTAACACTTCTTGTCATAACACCTTGACAATCTTTTGGTAGATGCAATGTCAACTTACATATTGAACCCAAATAATGCAATCATGACCAAAGTACTATGGCATTCATGACATCTTTACTCCATACATTCTCAGTAATATAACTTATATATAGATTGTAAAAGGCAGAATTATCTTATCAACCCTCCTGCATTATTTGCGATACAATACATTATGAGGCCAACTGCATATAAGGGCAATTAATGATTAGCCATATGATATTGTAATCTTGATTCAGTAAAATATTTTTGAGCCTTACGAATAATTTATGACGGAAGGTGAAATTTTAAATCTTTTCAATGCATTTTCATTTTACTCAATATAAAAATATCCAATGTTGCATGGCAACAACATCAAACATCGACATCTTAACTTTGACAAAAAAAAGAAATCTAAAAGAACTAAAATGGCGAAAGACAAGGACACACAGACGATCCATGTGAAGGTCATCGTTTCACATTTGCTAGCTTCATGGTCATCTATCATGACCTTTGACCTCTACATGACCTTCGCGGTTAAGACAATCAGTGCGTCAAACACATGCGTCCATGCTATGTGCATGTTATTATACCCAGGTGTGGAGCGGAATAGACTAAAAGGAGATATGCAAATCATAAGGAAAATAATCAAATATCACTAGCCAAATATTTGGTAATGATTTTTGGAGAAGCTACATAAAAAGACAGACCCTTAGCCAGACAGATTGAACACTTTGTACATGCGCAAACATGGTGGTCAAAATAAAGGTCTTCAATTCATTTTCACACAGTGGAGAAGGTGAGAGGATTTTCAAAAATATACTGAGAAGAAAAAATCATAGATAGTGGGTTGATAGTAATAGGGGACGATGGGTGGGTGTGACATGTTTGAAAAGACCCCTTTTTGAGCACCACTTTTGCTTTTGAGAGAGAGAAAATAATTAAGAATCCATCGCTAAGCTCTGTACCTGACCATAAAACCGGGAACTTCTGCCCAGACTTAAGCCCTGAAATTGGTGGATAGAAATTATCGAATCATGGTCGACTTCACAAACTCTTCAATTGGACAGTGGTTTCATAAACATTTTCAGCACATAATTTTCAGCACACACTCCTTGAGACAGTTAGAGACAACTAAACGGTTTCCATAGACTTTCAATTTCTAAAATCTTTTCCCTAGAAGATTTATGGAAACCTTGAGTAGACCATCGTGAGTATTATTCCTTTATAGAATATTCAGTCCTCATCTTTATTTTGGTAAAGAATAACAGAATGCATGCAGTACTTGGACCCCGATTCAATCCATACAGACATCTACTATACACGCATATCCTCGTCTCATTCACTGCTCAACATTGTATACATGACTACATCGGGGCAAAAAATCTTACTCCTTACTTATCTCATTCTACATAGGAGCTTACTAGTGGTTCTGAGGTATCATTAACTATTAAATAATATATTTCGGACAGGAGGAGAAATGTGGGTGATTGTTACAAAGGGAAGGGTCACAGATTATTAAAACTAAATTATGAATATAGATGAAAGATTTTCAGTGTGGTGGGATTTCATAATAGAGGAACTAGATGAAAACATGTGTGTTTCAAAATAGTTCAGAGTCAAAACAGTGGACAAAAACACAAGTTTGCATGCATTTAACAAACAACGGTGTCACCACAGAAGAAGATAGAGAACAATGATCAATTGGGTTTGGAATTTGTTTTTTTATGTAGGTTCAGGGGAAAAGGCAAGTGAGAGACTTCAAATAAAAGGACATAAAAAGATGCCTCATTGCCCTAGAAGAGGCTGACTAAAGGGGAAGATTTTTTTAAGAAATCATCCCATAAAATACTCAAAGGATTAGTGTTAGATCAAACACATTCAAAGGATAATTGTTAAATATAAAGTAACTACAAGTTTGCTTTATACAAGAGCAATAGTTCTAAGTACCGAGAACATTGAAGGAAAAGGGGTTAGAAAACACACTGCTTCAAAATATAATAATGAAAGAAGGAAGAGTTTCCCCTTCCTATAATACAAACAACTCATGAAGAACATTCAAGAGGAATGAAAATAACAATAACCATCAGTACAAAAGGGTAAACACGCTAAACAACGAATGAATGAAATAGTACCAACAAATATTTCAAGAAGGCAGGGTTTCGGATGTTGCCAACAATCAATGGAAAGTAACAGCGATAGCTCATACCTTTCTAAATTGCACCCTAATATCATTAGGGAAAATTTCGATGTTTATAAGCAGTGCATCTAGTTCCTAAAATCTGCTGTAGAAGAGCCATCGGGAACCCAAATGGATGACGCCTTTCAGGGCTCAAAACTAAGTGTGTGTTTTTTTCAGGGTGCCCAATCACATCTTCAAAAGCTACAAGAGTGTTGTGTACATCTTTGGGCTCTCTGCAGAAATTTGAGGGAGTCCGCAGGGAATTCAAGGAAGCCCTAGGCTCTCAGTTCACGCTAATTTTGAACCCTGCCTTTCTTCTTATATGTTCATCAACATGGCTTTATAAATTTCTTGCTTGTTTTAGGCCTCGGAATGAGAATATCTGGTATGAGCCATGCCATTAATTAACTCACACAATGAAGGAAACACATGTGAAAAGGAGTCTTAAGGTAAAGATCAGAGAGAAGGACAGATATAGATATTCTATGTACAGCATACTGTCCCCACACAGCCTTCCAAGTGACACCAGTGTGTAGTGCACCTTCAATAGACGTCTTCAGATCAGGGTGAGAGAGAGAGAGAGAAGGGAGAATATTCTACTGCCCCCTCTCCCCTGCCCCCTAGTGATTTCAGGGTATAGAGGGTGTACAGTGGCACATCCCAGTTCAACAGCATGCTTCAACAACAACAGACTCTACTTACCTAAGTCCCAGCCTGCAAGGGTGGGGGTACCAGGTTATAAAGAAACACATGTTAAAGAGATGCAGTTGTGCTGCTAAGAGTGCATACTTTAAGTTCAACCTCCACTTCAAATGAAGGAGATTCAAAGATAACCTAGGAATACCCTATACCTAGCGACCATATTAATTTGAAGTAAGTAAGGTATATTAAACCAATATTGCCAGCACTGTGGCTGTACTGCAAGTGAAAGTGCAAGCACAGAGAGCCTCATCTAAAATACCTCCCTAAACTTACTTTAAATAAGTGTGGCACTTTAGTACAGAGAGCCCTCATTAACCTTTTAATCTCTTTCATATGAATTGGAGAGCCAGCTTTAAGGACATTAGCCAATGAGGAGCATGCTAAAATATCCAGTGGCACAATGCCAAATTTAAATACATCCCTAAAGACGACCACCAAAACCATCAAATGCTTTCTTATCCTTACCTTGGTTGTTAACAGCAAAACATTTTTATCTTTCATTTTATTATATAAAGTAATTAAAGAACTTTTGTATAAATTTCATACAAAAATTGTTATCTTTTATTTTGCTTGGGTCAAGAATTTTAATTCAGCCATTTTTGCCAATAAGTATCTTTAGACCTATTGACAGCATTTTGCAGCAACAGTAAAACTCTTATTGAGATCCACTTTCATCACATGCTCCCCATTGAATCATTCAATACTTTTACTCAAATTGTACGTAAAAGTGGTATATCATAGTCTACCAGACCGGTTTACGTTGAGTTAGGAAATATTAGTGCTTACAGAAAGGAAATGGGATATACAGGTAGTTAGTATGACAAGTGTTCCTATTATCTATATGGTGCAAGGTTTCTGTAACCCTCTCATACCTAGAGTAACCTTGTGGTCGAACAACTTGAGATGTTAACACCAAAAGAAACAATATCACAAAAATATCAGGGGTGCCCAAATATTGAAGTCCTGGAGCTCAGCAGGTGAGTAGTGTGCAACTATCATTTTAGATTAGATTTTTTTTATATAAAATTGCATAGAGGATAGATCACCACAGCACTCTAGGTACAGAGAGGGTAGTAAAGCAGTTTGAGAAATTAAACATTTTCATTTCATTCAGTATCGTATTGACATCTGTGCTTGTCTATCTGTGAAATTAGCTTATAATAACCCTTTCATACCTGTTTCCAAAGAAAATCAGGATATATGAGTTTTTAAAAATATTTCAATAATAAAGTTTTTTATCAAATTATTTGATAAAAAAAAGTATTATCAAATTATTTGATAATAAAGAATTTATTATGGAAAAATTTGAAGGAGAGATGTTAATTGACTTCTAATCAACACTCTCCTTCATACATGTTCTAAAAACAAACTTTGCAAAAAGTTGATGACAAAAATTGACGGTACATTTTTGGAACCCTATAGGCATGAATTGGGTTAAATTTACAATCCTCAAATCGCATACATCACAAAGCTCACATTATCTGTAGTGCGGATTTCGGTGTCGCAAAACCTACCTCTGTAATTGTAGACCGTGATATCCTTATGTCCGGGGCCGTGGATATTGTCGTTCTTGTCGCCAATGGTGATGGTCAGGGTATTGGTACCGCTCATGGGCGGGTTGCCGGAGTCCTGGATGATCACAGGCATCAGGTAATACTTCTGCTTCTCTCGGTCAAATCTCGACAGCGTCGTCACATTAGCTGATCCTTTGCCTTTATCTCCAGCTGAAGAAACAAGGGCAAAAAGTAAGATAAAATGTATTTTCAATTTCATGTGAAATTCTTTTATCAAAATATTTTTCAGAAATATTTCTAAAAATGAGTTTTTAATTTTCTTTCAATTTCTTTTAATTTTTCAATTTTTTTTGTCAAAGTATTGTTCAATTTTCTTTACTTTTACAAAATTTAAAATCATTTTGTCAATCTATCAATCCTTATATGTAATACAAAAATGAACAGACTATTCTGAAAGTTTTTCTTTAATTTGATATATTTGAAGGGGGGAAAAGGAAATTTCGATTAGAAACCAACAACATTCCATTAAATGCAAGTATTTAAAGTTTTCTAGTTTTTCGTTTTTTACAATTTATGATTCTTCTGATTCTTCCTTTGCTTTATTCTAAATCTAAAGATCTTTATTCTAAAAGTTGCGGTCTTGCTACTTACATTTAAGATAGGTAAGCCTGAAATGAGGGCAGGTTGGATCCTCGGGACAGGAACCGCATGGCCGTCCCCGACACGGTGTCCAGAACGTGTACGCTGGTCCATTCGACACAGTGTCCGAGTCGGTTGCAGAGAGACTGACAACGAACTTGGGAGGATCCTCATTCTCCCAGACGATTGGTCGATAGTCTTTGGCAAACTTAGGAAAGTTATCGTTGACATCTTCGAGTGTGAGAATCAGCGTGCCCGAGCCAGTCTGCTGTGGAGAGCCTACGATCAGAATAAATTACAAATTTACAGATGATTCAATTTAAATACTGTAGAGGGGTACACAGAAGAAAATATATAATATACTGATATCAGAAACCAGCTAAATTTTCTTCATATTTTCACACAAATGAATCATCACAACTTTTAAGAAATGAAAGGGTTACAGTAAAATATCAGTATTAAAACTAAGATATAAATCAGACAGATAATTAAGGGACCACTGATAAATAAAATTACTCTGAAAATTGACCTGTTATCTATGTTTGTATTCATTCTCATTGCCCAATGAAAACAAGCTCATTTCATAAACATTTTAAGACAAAACTCGATATATAAAAAAGAAATCTCTTAGAAAAATTAAGAATTGATTATGCAAAACATACCTTCATCGATGGCAAGGACGCGAATGTAATGAACATCTAGTGTCTCGCGGTCTAACTTTTTGGCTGTCTTCACTACCCCAGACTCATCAATGGAGAATTGCCGGAGTTTGTCAGAAGCTCGGTCGATGGAATAACTGTAGAAAAAGAGGAGAAATTACACATTAATATACTGATGCATATCGAACCTTGTTTATTTTTAAAATAAATTTCTTTTAACACAAATGTCAATCACCGGATATGCAACCAGCAATTCCCGCTCAACAACCTCCGCACAACTCATAGCCAAGATGTTGACCACAATCACTTAAGAGGTGCATTCTGTGCATGTGCGCGAGCAACTTACTCTATAATGTCAACAATACCAGAGCCCTCATTGACCTTTGTCTCCTAGTGACGTCACACTGAGACTTAATTCAGCATGATTAGGTGTTTCCAGGGCTTTATAATGGATCCAAAAGTAATTTGACTATGGGTACCAATCCATGTTCTATTCATCTAATATTATAATGGTAATTCTATATACTAATTTTATTCGAACAGCCAATCCTTTTACATCATGCTTATGAGTACACATAATTGAATAATATTATAAAAGTAAGCATAATATACTTTTCCTATCACTAAATCAAAAACATACTTGGCAATCAAAGATTAACTTATCCTGTTGAATTTATTACAAACATACATGTATGCAATATAACTACACTACTTACTGGAATTGAGCATTTTTGCCGGAGTCTATATCAGTAGCAGTGAAGGTGGCCAGATAGGTGTCAACTGGAATATCCTCCTTTTTGGTCTGTTTGATGATGGGAGGATCGAACTTGGGCGCGTTGTCGTTGTAATCGACGACGGTGATGAGGATGTGCGCGGTGTCTCTATGGGCACTGTTGCTGTCCTGGACCGTCACGGTCAGATTGAAGAAGGGATTCTGACGCGTCTTGATCAGATCATCGTAATCCACCATCTACAAGTGAAATAAAGAGATCATGAAGGAACAGAATTTCAGATATTTTCGAAGTTGATACTTTAATACCATTGTCACAATCGTTATTATTCAAGACAGCACTTTCAAGGGAGGGAAAGGCTAATTGCAAGGATACCTTTAATAGAGATCACATATATTCCTTCAATTCAAGACTTTTTATTGACACCATGATAATAGTCTCGGACTTCACTCAATGTAACTGATCCATAGAAAAACTTTTCATTTCTCTTTCAGATTTTTTAAAAGTAAATGGGTTATCATCAAGTTATTGTAAAAATAATTCTCACTATTTGAGACATAACTTTCTAGGCTGCAAAAGGATCATTGAAAGGAAACATTGAACAGGTATCACAAGTATTCTTTTAAGATTTTTTACCGGCAATACTGGTATTATTCTCAGATCTTTTTTTATATTTCTCAATGTAGGAAAAATCATTATATGCTTTAATTTTATATTTTAAGAAATTCCTAGCAAACAAAGTTGTGTGACATGAGGGACGATATTAAAGTGTTTGTGTGTCCAAATGAAGCCCAGAAACCCTGCTGGCTAAGACTAAGAGTGGATGGCAAGTTAGTTACCTTGTAGATCTTGACTACTCCAGTATTGGTGACGAAGATACTCTCAATGTAGAACTGACTTCTGTCGGCCTCCGAAAGGCTGTAGCGTAATTTGGCGTTTTCTCCAATGTCCTTGTCAATGGCCGACACTGATGTGACCGACGCCCCTTGGGGAAGAGACTCTGACATGGTCGCGCGGTAGATCTTTTGTCGGAACACCGGAGCATGGTCATTCATATCCAGTACTCTGATGGTCGCAGTGGCCGTGGCTGTAAAGCAAAACAATTGTTCCATTCAGTTTTGGGAAGGCAAAGTAACCTGGCAAGTTGAAAAACAACACTTAACTTATATGAAATGTACAATACTAAAGATTTTCTTTTTTAATTCCGTTCAACCTTAAGGGAAAGCAAAGTAACCTTGCAAGTTAAAATATAGCTCTTTACCTAATAAGAAATGAACATTATTGAAGATTTTCTTTTTGTTGGTTTGAAACCTAATAAGTTACTTGTATCCCGAATGAGGCTTGAGTTTGAAATATTGTTGCCTAGGTTCTCTTCTATTTTTCCTCTATAATTTTCTACTGCTGAAAGAATGCTGTATACCGTGTTAAAATTGCGGCAGTTTATTTAATACATATTTTGCACACCCTTCAGTAACTTTTCAGGTGTTTTGCATCATTTTTATTTGCCAAATAAGCCACCAGCAGTGTAAGGGTTAAGCGCATCATTTAACATGTGCAAAATTAAGTCGGTAAACAGTAGGAGAAATAGCAAGAAGCAGCAAATCACAAGACAGGAAAGGAGAACCTCAATCTGTGACAAAAGCATGTATTATTCCTGTCATTAGAATATCAATCTTCAATATTGGCTCTTTGGAATAAAAAAATCAGGGGAAAATCGAAAATCACAAATTTGCTTAATTAGCACCTTGTATTAATTTTCTATTCTACAGTATAATTCAGACACTTACAAGACAGTGAAGGAGAGCCCCGGTCTGTGGCTTGGATGATGAGGTAGTAGTACTCCTTGGTTTCGCGGTCCAGCTTGGCCAGCGAGGTTGTGTTGATCGCGCCGGACGTGGTGTTGATCTTGAAGAACTTCTCCGCCTTATCGGGCGACGGGAGAACAGAGAAGAGAATCTTCCCGTTCATGCCCTCATCTGGATCCTTAGCGATCACTGTCATAACGTTAGTGCCTGAAAAACAAAAATCAAGAAATTCAATTTGCAATCTTTTTTTTTAATTTTCCACCTGTGTAATCATAGCATGTTTACACAATGGTCTTAGTTGACAAGTGATTAAATAAAACTAAAAATTCTTTTAAAATCAAAAAAAAAGTTATTAATTTTTTCTAGTGGGTATGGTGAGAGGGTCCTCCCTCACAAGGGAGGGTGTAATTGAGAACAGAATAAATATTTTAAAGATGGGAAATAATGACCAGTTCAGGTTTAGATTGGGGAAATGTATACTGAATAAATTTTGTGAAAAAATAATAATACAAATAATAAAATACTGAAATAAGCTTCAGGACCAGTTTATATAAGAACCAGTTCATGCCTGTGACAGCCATATAAGGTTGGAAAGTTTTGGTGATATCATTATGACCAAATCAAAGATTTTAAGAGCAATCTTTTCGTTTTTTCTTTTTTTAATTCAACAAATAAAAATAACTTAGTAAAGATGATTACCTGGGGCAGAATTCTCATTGACTTCTCCTTTGAGCCTGGGCTGGTCAAATATCGGCGCGTTATCGTTGATGTCCTTGGGATAGATTCGCACCTCGGCATATCCGGTCAGCGCCTTGGGGCTCATGGGCTCATCAGTAGCGAGAACGTTGAAGTTCCACACTGGACGCCCATTCGGCTCATCGCGGTCAAGCTTCTTCTTCAGGTAGATTTGACCGGTGATCGGGTCGATATCGAACGTGCCGTCCTTGGCAAACTGACCAGTCAGGCGGTAGCGGATGTTGGACTTGCGATTGTCATCGGGATCGGTCGCAGACACCTTGAAATAGATCAGAAAGAATTTCGTTGAATTCAAGAAATATCTTAACAGGTTTCCTGTAATAACATTATTCCGACTTCATGGTGTTTCCTTTGTTTTGATTTTAAGTGATTCACTGATGGTAAAGGTGGACAATAAATTTGTAAGGGATGGGTTTTATGGGCAGCATGAAGATATCAATCGTGCCAGATGAGTTACCACGTTTTTGTGTTTATTTTCAGTACGCATCAATGCGGCGTCAATACCCAACTTAATTTACATATAATCGATATCTTGGGATGTCCAAGATATCGCTAATCTGCAAAGACTTCTTGCCGGTTCATCGATACGAGCCGAATTGATGACAGCCCTTCTATCCGGGGTATCAATTAGTACTGATGACAGTGCTACTAGAATGTAAGTTTACCGTAAACGTGCTATCCAGGGAATCACATACTATCTACGACAACGTGCTGATGTAAATGCTACTAGGAAAATAAGCTTACGGTCGTGAGGTACTTCCTCCCCATGGGCAGCTGCGAGGGGTCCTCCTCCTCTAGTATGTTGCGGACCTCGTACAGGTGCTGGGTGAAGACGGGGGCATTGTCGTTGATGTCGATCACCGTGATCTTCACCTGTGTCTCGTTGGAGAACTTGCCGTCGAAGACACGGTACGTGAGATCATACTCCTGCAAGACAACAAGGAATTTTAATTTTTTTTCATCACTTTTTCTGCCATATTGTATGTGTGGAGGAAACTGGAGTACCTTGTGAAAACCACCACCTAACCCAAAGTCAATGGAAACAACTACCCGACTCAGCGGAAGAATATCTACTGCAGCTTGGTAACATCTTTTTTCAGTACATTGACTCCGAACATCATTTGTTCCACTCACTATGAGTCTCTTTGTTTTTACCCCTGACACTTTCCTTTACAAGAACCTGGACAAAACTTGCCGTCCAAAAAAAGAAAGCATTTAAGATCATATTTTTATGTATATAAAACACTAGTTTTATATACATGAATGAAAAAACACTTTCTGAAACACATGTGCGTATATAGGATTTCTAAGGATTTCTTTTTTATCAGCTGAAAATCTGAACTTTTCTCTACACTAGAAACCACCCTACTTATGCAGAGGTATAAAAGTCAATATCTTACTTTGGGTCCTTTTTCAAAATCCAGGTTTCCTGCTACATAGATGTCTCCAATATCCTTGTGAACAGCAAAAGCATTTCCCAAATTTCCAGCCGTGATCGAGTACTGGAGAATATTTCCTGGAGAAGAGCAAAGCAAAGATTAGAAAAATCTTGGTTTTAATGGAAGGGAGGCTAATTTTTTTATTTAGAAACAGATGGCGCGCAAGGGTTAAAGATATAAGAAACTAATCAAAAATTCATAAGGCACAAAAAATGTCTTTCCCTACGAAGAGTTTTTCTTATGGATGGTAAAAAAAATTGAAGGAAAATGGTAAAAAAGATCCATTCTCAAAATCAATGAATATTCATGGGAAATAGGACAGCACAAAAATCTCCTTTCCTCCCAGAAAAACTTGTCCAAGAGCTTGATGGGTGGGGACTACGGGATGGGGCGGGGGTTGGGGCTGGGGTGTTTTTCGGTACAAAAAAGGGTATTCCTGTCATATATATGACTGATGATCTGAAGTACATTCAAAAGAGCAATCAGGGTTCGACAGCTAGAAATGAAGAAAGACATGTTACAGAAGGAGAAACAGTATAATTGTGATGAATGATTCTTGTCAGAGAGAATAGTATACAGTTCAGAATTACTACGTACATCATCATTGTTGTTCCATTACTAAACTAGTTACTCAAAAGAGAATGAATATCTTACTTGATTCTGGATCTGAAATTAGGTCTTGAGACATGCAATATTATAATGATGACTGGAGAAGTCTGTTGTGTGGGCAATCTGTGGTGTGCATATTCTTAGCACTAAACGGTAGGGTTTTTTGGTGATCTGGATACAGGGAGATTGGGGGGTATCTAAGCCTACACTTATCAACTGTGAAGTCTCGGGTGAGACATGAGGCCCTACAAGTAGGTATTCGGATTGCCGTAGACAGCATGAGAAGTAGTAGTAGTAGCGAGTGAAGTCAGATAGAAGTGGAAAAGACAGATCACAGAAACACATACAAAGAAGTGAAAGTCTTACTGTAAGTTCGGGGCCTTCAGCCTTTATAGCGTCGGAAAATCTTGAATTTTGCGTTAGATCTTATCGATGTACTTCTCTCAACTCTTTGGAAATGGGAATCAAACTTATACAGTTGTGCATAGACTGGTCCAGTCCCTCCTGCACACTTGACAGACTGTATTGGGTCTGGTGACAGTGGGGTGTCCGGAGTGGAGAGACTGGGCCAGTCTAGACAGTGCGGTGCAGCACACACATGCATTAGGATAGTCTCCGACATCCAAGGTCTTTAGAGGAGGATAGACGGTCTATTATAGAGTCACTTAGAGCATGGAGTGTCCACATGGCAATTAGGGGGCCCCCTCACGAGAGGAGAGGGGGCAGACACAATTAGGGGGCCCCCTCGCAAGAGGAGAGGGGGCAGACAGATTCAGAAGAATGGATCCAGAAGATGAGGTAGCAAGGCCAGCCTCAAGGGCAATCACAATGGATTAGATGTTCAAGAGGAACAGAGGTATATATATATATATATATATATATATATATATATATATATATATATATATATATATATATATATATATATATATATATATATAACAGTCAGAGGCACAGACAAAAGGGTTTTTCTTCTAGTAGAGTATGATTTAGTACAGAAGCTTGATAGAATCATCCCAGGAATAAGAAAATATAGAATTTTTTATCTCATGAAGATCGGAAAATTTTTGAATGCGAAAAAAAAATGCAAAATCGGTGAAGCTAGTAAAAAGCTTTTTTTCTCATTTACGTTAAAGCAAACTAGTCTTTTGATAGACATGCAATGTGTCTAGTCTAAAACTGAGAATTTACGGCCAGATGAGAAGGCGGCGAAAGAGAGGTGAGATCAACTAGATCTAGAAGAAAAGACGGTGAGATTCGAGAATCGAGGCACATGATTGGATGTCCGAGCACTTCCCAGTTCCAAAGGCAGCTGATTGGACTAGTGGTCACCATGACAACAACCGGCTGGTTAGTACGGGACACTACATGTTATGACAAGATGTGCGTGGCTAGTCTACCGTGATTGGACGATTTTTGTGCCATCTATCTACATACACGTGATGTGGACACTACATGGCGGACTTGATCCCTATCAGTCGGGAATCTGTGGTGTACGTGTGGGGGAGGAGACTTGGGGGACTTTGCAATAATAAGTAAACTCAAGTAAAACCAAAAAAATTATCAAAATCATAAAAAACACAGCAAACTAAAACTGCCCTCCCAAACCTAGCTTGGCAAACGTAAAATGCTAGTTAGCTACGAGTGCTCTTCTGATGGTTCCCTTTCTCCTTTTCCCTCCTGCCGGCACTGCTGGGGGCATTGGCTTCGTAATAACTCGAGCCGATCTTACAAATCGGACGTCTTAACGCTAAGAATAACTTAAAACACTAAAAAAAGTAAACTATAGATGATACAGGTTTGTCAGCGAAAGTCATCCAAACCAAAAACTAAAAGTATCAAAAATAGTAAAAAATCAGATTTTTTCTATGAGGCTAATAATGTACGTAAGAGAATGATCTAAAGAGTTGGAAGAAAAAACGATGAGAAAATGATATGGACTTGAGAAATAGTGGTGGAAGTATAGAGAAGAGAAGGAATTTCTCCAGCAGTTCTGCCAGGGGGGTAGATACCATCATCCAAAGAAAGGTTACAGTGCTGATGATAATAAAAACTGTGCCGAGTGTGGGAGACGGTAACGGCAGACTGGGCTGACCAGTTGTTACGCGGCGCGTGCAGCTCACCAGAAAAAAATATAGATAAATATATATATACAGGCGGTAAAAAATAAAAACCCAAAGAAAAGTGTTATAAGTGTTATGGTGGGCCACAACAGCTCATATTCAGTGAGGAATAAGATGCTGTTATAAAAGCTGGTGATGTGTAGATATATTCTCGATCAATCGGAAAACGGCAAACCTGCGACTCCGTGCATACTTACGTGTGGTAATACTTTCTGTAAGATTTATGAAAAAGTTCAAAATGCAAGGCGTTAGTGCCCCTAGAGGTTGCGATAAACATGCAGATAGGGAGACTGCGATCATGCGAACATTTGCGAGGATAGGGGGCGCCACTGCAGGAGAGAACAATGTCGGCAAAGAAGACAATGCGCTGGTAGATCGGTGAACGAGAGCGAGCGAGCGAAGGAGAGTATCAGGCGGTGAGATGGCGGCAATGGAAAAGAGGCTAGCTTGGGGGAGTACTAGAACACTAGAACTCGACGGTGAGATTGAGAAAGAACGCTCTATAAAAGCAATGACATATTGAAGCCCTGACGTGGTGGTGAGAAAAGTTTCTCTTAAGCCAAGATAAACCTGACAATGACCCCCAAATCCCAACAACTCTACTAGAAAAGTTTGAAATGCATGGCAACTGTTGCTGTTATTTTAAAATTGGCCTCGTACAATAAAAACA
This sequence comes from Maea johnstoni, assembly GCA_963942565.1. Classification (NCBI taxonomy): domain Eukaryota; kingdom Metazoa; phylum Annelida; class Polychaeta; order Spionida; family Magelonidae; genus Maea; species Maea johnstoni. The sequence continues at coordinate 28,718,210 of OZ012688.1, read as the reverse complement.
ATGGCAGACAGTAAAGGATTTTATTGCTTGGGATTGCAAGTTGAACCAACCTACCTGTAACTAAAATACCTTCATAAAACTCCCACTTCTTTCCAGTATACAAGTATTTTTCAGAGCATTCTCATAAAAACACATTAGTTAGGCACAATTTATATCATTGACATTGTGAAAAATGCTTTTCGTACGAGTTTCGCGAAGCATTTTCTAGCCAGAAAGATTTGAACATTTGAAAAAAGCAAAAACGAAATAAAATATTACCCTCTACTCATTACATTTAGGTAAAATATAATTACACATTTGAAAGAACTAGCGATAGAGTGCAAATAACAAAAAAGGCTATGAAATAGAGAACTCTGTACTGCCAATTTCTAAAAAGTTTAAAGAATACCTAAATTAGATGTTTTGAGATAATCTGCTTTTATATATCCAACCCTCCATAATTAGCTTGTTTTAATACCTCCGACATATCTCATTTTTATATGGCAGGCATGCATGGGTCACCATATAAAACAGCATACAGCTGTCTTCCTCTGCTAACGCCATGCTATAGGGTATGGCAATTGCTGGACCCCATAAGACCTGCAGTGCCACCTATAGGAGGTAAGTGGTATTAATTCTAAAGGGGTATCTGCTTTAGTGGCAGATATGTGCCTAAAAGGCAGGTCTGGTGGAAGGTCTTTGCTCTGAAAGAGGGAAGGCTTTGTGCCAGCTATTGCAGGAAATCTCTGTGCAAATCTACATAATCTTTTATCATACTCAGAGGAATCCGGTGAAGTTTTTTTATTATTGATATTTCAGTATCTATTTGTGTATGGGAATTGGATGGATTAAGGCCGTTAAAATACAGTGTTTCTCATCACCTGCGCCCAGTAGCATAAAACATATCAAGTATCCAATAGGGCTTCCTTAAGGACCAAGGTTTTGTTTTATTTCATTCATAGGGTAATGTTAAACTAAAGATTTCCCTCAATTTCGCCCTTAAGGCAACATCAAAGGATTAAATTCTGGGAAACGTTGACCTTTAAGAAAATAGTTAAGAGATTCCAAATCCTAAAATAGTTTATTCAACCAGACCTAGAGCTGAAATACATCCAGGACACCTTATACTTATGTTGTATATATTCCTGTTTAGGATCCTGGACAATCTCTAATAAATGATAATTTTACAGCAGTTAGTATCGTTAAGAGTACTTTTAAGGAATGAGATGTCCAAAACACAAGAATGAAAAATTTTTCTAAACCCTGTCATGTATGTTGATATAATTTCATAGCTCTTGCTGGGTACTCCTAGATGAGTACCCATGTGCCAGGATTTCAGCCTAATTAGCCAACAGCAGCATAAGGGTTAACGATATCCAACCCTGGGGATGCTTTTTTTTACTACAGCATGTGATGAGAAACATGATACTTATTACCAGCCTGACATTTAGTTCTGTATGCCTAGCAAGCTTTAAAGAGTTCCTGAAAACCTGTGTGTTCAAAGCTTTGCATGATCGTGAGAAATCAGGCGATTTCTTCAAGGGAGTGGCACAAAATACGGTATATATATACACACAAATCAACTACAGTTCGGTTGCTGTGACTATCATAGAGATATTAATGTATTACTTTGGTAAAAGACATTATTTATCAACAGCTATTTATCACACTTTAGTATTTAATGAGATTTAACTTTAAGTCATGATTAGTAGAATGTCTAATTAATAATATTTAGCTTGGTGGCAATGTCTGTTGTTTAATACTTAAGCTGGCTTTTCTATCTAATTTATCGTAATAATTTAGACACTTCAAATCATGCCAAATGGATAGGGTTGAACACCATGCAAATAACTCTCAAAATGCATCAAAAATTAAGCTAGATCACTCAAACCTCACTTAGAAAAATGTTAAAATTGAAGGCAAAATGCACACTTCAACTGAGCAAAAATCTTCTATTTTCACCCAAATAAGAACTTGCTATCGGGTAAGCCAGCAAACTGATGCCAGAACTGAGTAAAAACCAACATAAAAGTCTACCTATATCCACATCCAAAGCCTGTACGCGCAAAAGGGTTTTGTTCAAAGGGGCGTTCTCCTCCACGCTGGCAGAGTAACTCTTCTTCGGGAAGTAGGGAGAATTGTCGTTCTGATCAGTGATTTGGACCGTCACCATGACAGAAGCTGAAAATATCAAAAACTGTGTTAGCAACATTTTCATAACAATCAAATCACACTTACCAAACTAATGATAAGACACTTATGCCGAAGCAAAATGTGAATGTGGATCCATTTAAGAAGACTGAATTGATTTAATATTAGATAGAGTTTCTAGTTTTCAGCTAAATTTAACTTTGGCAAATGATTATACTGTCCAATTAAGCCTTTTGAATCACAACTAAATACACCCCCAAAAGGATTCAACATGATGCGATATACTAAAATGCGGTATAACTACTGTGAAGTACTTTCTAAGTGAGTTTCCTTGTCATACAGTTATTGAATAATGCAAGAATAGGACTATTTGATGATATAAAAAAGATCGAGGTAATAAAAATCAACACATGATATGCAACATCTATCAAAACCCTTTTAATGCTGACTTGCTGAGGCTACTTTCTTCCAAGGCAAAAGGATGCAAAAAATTGATAACAATCTAAAACCTGCCATCTTGGTTTTCATTAGAAAAAGTTCTCACTGCAAACTCACAGATGAGTACCCATGTGCTTGGGTCTCAGGTTTTTTGCATCATTTTGTATTGGCCAAATTTGCCACAAGCAGCATAAGGGTCGTGGAGAAATCATTGGAATGATACTTAACCCTTCCAATGCTGAAGCTAAATTCTTCCAAAGCACAAGAACAAAGATTTTTGAAAAACATCTACACCCTGTCATGTTGGTATTTATTGGATAGCTCTCGCTGAGCACTCTCAGATAAGTACCAATGTGCCAGGGTTTCAGTCATTTTTCAGGTTTTTGCATCATTTTGTATTGGCATAAGGGTTGAAAATTCCATCTCAAGAAATACCTCTGTTAGGTGGTCCATTTGGATCAGACTGACGGTCACTTGGCGCTCCATCTTCGGCTACGACGCTGAACGTATAGAACTCGGTTTTCTCTCGATCAAACGTGGCTCGTGTCTCCACCATACCAGTCTTAGGATGGATGTAAAAGAATCTACCCCAGTACCTTGGATCCTGTAGACTATAGGTGATCTGAGAGAGAAAAATGATGAATGAAGGTACATTGAACATACAGTAGAGAAATAATACACCTAATGTTTAAAGTGATATTTAAGAAGTCGTGATATAGCTTTCTTACAGGCAAATATTGTGATGGAGTTGTCACTGATATAGAATTCAGACCCTAGCATATGCTACAGATAAGGTCAGAATGGCTCTAGATAATTGCTGATACTTTATATTTCTATATCTATCTATGTATGTATGTATCTATATATATATCTTCAATTTATCATTATTCAAGACCGAACAAACATATCTTTAGCCAGGGTTATCAAAACTAGTTAACACAAGAAATGCGCAATAAAAAAGAAAACGATTTTTCCAAAATGATAAAAATATCATTTAGCAGGACCGTTACAATGTGTAAAACAATACAGTACTTTTACCAATTTGATATTTGTATTTGGTAATGTACCAAATACAGTATCATCCTCAGGCTACTTTACCTCTCTGAATTTTGGTGTGTGATCCTTGTCGATTGCGGTGACAGCAATAACTTGTTGTGGTGGCATTGAGTTTTCGGCCACACTTCCAACGTATCCGCCATTTTTGTCTCGGCCGACGAACTGCGGAATCTCGTCATTCACATCGATCAGGCTGATGTTGAGACGAGTTACGTTCACTCGGGGAGGGTCAGCACGATTCTGAAAGCAAAATGTTATTTTTTTTCAAATTTTAGTGCAATCAATATTATTGTACACTTGATTTTTTATTAACCCTTCCAATGCTGATTCTTTTTTCTTCAGAAAAAAATCTGCATTCATGTGACGAAAGCCAAAATAATTAGTCTAGTGAAAAAATGAATGTTTGGGTTTATCTGAATGGATCATCTGGTGGTTGATTCTAGTTGATAAAAAAGCTATAAACCCCATTCTTAAAACACAAGTCAATATACAGCTTTATTTTGGAGTGCTAAAAAATTTTCGCTTTACAGTATTTGTGATACTTTAAATTTGTGCAATCAAGCACTTAGACTAAACCATATATTAATCAGGATATTTATTTGAAGGATATTATCTTGGCACTATCATGGGGAGATCGATTAAAGCGAAAAATTAAATGCCTGTGAAAAAAAAAACAGTTATACAGTGTGCATGCATCATTACTGGTGAATCTTTCTGTGAAGCAAAAAAAGGCAATACATACGGAAACACGAATAGTCAGCTTGTAATCCGAGGTCTGCTCGAAGTCGAGGCCTCGGTAGACCTTGAGTGCCATGGACATGTTGCTCTGTATGGTGGTCGAGTAGAAACTACGGGGCTCTCCGTTCTGCTCGGGCGTATTCCCGGGCTTGATGAAGTAGGTCACCTCGGGATCGGCGATAGACGAGAGGGCCTTTAGGGAGTAGATGACCGTATCTACGGGCGTGTTTTCGCGGATTCTGATTGGGTTGCTGCTGTAGTCTTCGATCCATTTCGGGAACATCGAGATGTCGCTCGTGATGCTGATGTCCACCGGTACAATACGTACATTGGGTTTGTCACCTCTATCCCTGGCTCCAACCTTGATCTTGACAACACGAGTGTCGTCCTACAAGGAGAGAAAATGTGTAGATATAGAGATAGAATGAAGGTCTGACCTCTACTGTTCGTAATGGTTCATACTTACAATACAATAGCGTGTGAAAAAACTTTTGCTTTACCGTTTTTTTTCTGGCTGGCTGGACTACCCCAAGTCCAGCTATTTTTTAATGTAACTTTTATCCATGTTTGTTTTTTTGATCGAACATGCCAAACAATGTTCAATGATCATAATCGGAGAAAAAAACGAACACTGTTCTGCATGTTCAAACAATTGGCCGAACACTAATTATCTCTATCCAAAATATAAAATAATAGTGGCATTATGTATAACACCACATCAAATATAAATAGGATGTGTTTCAAATAAGTCTGTATTCAACAGAATAAAAATCAATGAATCTGTTGTCATAAGGGAACTAAGTTCAAATAATATTATTTGATACTAAGTTCCCCTATGACAATTATTTGATACTAAGTTCCCCTATGACAATTACTTGATACTAAGTTTCCCTATGACAACTATTTGATACTAAGTTCCCCTATGACAATTACTTGATACTAAGTTTCCCTATGACAATTATTTGATACTTAGTTCCCCTATGACTCTGAATTGCTGGATTTCTGTGTCTACTTACATTACTCAGGTCCTTTTTGCATGTGATCAGCCCTGTGTAGGGGTTAATATGAAACAGCCCAGAGGGGTCGTCCTCCATGAAATACTCAATCTCGGCGTTTTTGCCGCTGTCCTTGTCCGTAGCATACACCTGGGTTACACTGGTGCCCAGTCTCGCGGTACCGTCCACGCTGGCCTCGTAACGTGTGTAGTCAAACAATGGGGTATTGTCGTTCTTGTCTCCGATCTTCACCTGGAATGCGCAGATACCCTGTAGCTTGGGGTTGCCCTGATCTTCGGCCATGACAGCGATACCGATACTATCTGTGCGCTCCCGATCGAAGATCTCCGAGGTACTGATGAAGCCGGTGCGGCTATCGATGTTGAACTTGTCCTCGGCCTGATCGGCTGCCTTGACGAGGGAGTATGTGATGTTTCCGTTTTGTCCCTTGTCATCGTCAATGGCGACGACGGTGATGACGCTTGTGCCGACGCTGGATCCCTCCATCATGATTGGTGCGTACTCCGCACATTTCGGGAAGCGGGGAGGGTTGTTGTTGACGTCTATGACCTCGACAACCATGATTCCCGTGTTCGTTCGGGTCTGGGTGCCTCCGCAACAGCTTCCATCGTCCGTAACCTCGATCGGCAGAGTGTAGAATGTACGGTTGCTCTCGAGCGCACCTTTCAGGGTCACGATCGACGAGTCAGGGTTAATCTCAAACGGGCCGAATGTCAAACGTCCACCTTCAAACAAAATATTATGAATCAACGAAAGATTTTATAAAATACATCATCATATATTAAATGTTGTTCTTTCACCTTTAAGGGAAATATTGAGAATCAACTAAAAATTTATAAAATATGTCATCATCACCTCCTAGGCATGTTTCAGTTCCATTAAATCAAAAGCTAACCCAGATAGATGAACATTAATCAAATAACATTTCATAAAATACATCATTATTTCCTGGGCATGTTTTAGCCCTCGTAAATCAAAAGCTAACCCAGATAAATGAAAGTAAATCAACTAACAATTTATAAAATATATAATTATTTTCTGTACATTTCAGTCCTCTTTTATCAAAAGCTAACCCAGATGAATGAAAGTAAATCAAATAACAATTTATGAAATAAATCAACCCTATTAAATCAAACAAGAAGGACGCTAATAGCGTCATAGGTGTATTTCAGGAAGTATTAATAAAGCTATATTACATACCGATTTTGCTTTATATTGAAGGTCAAGATGATATCTATTGATGGTCTGTGCTGGGGCTTTTGGTTCTAGTTGTTGAAGACTGTTATTAAGTCGTGGTCTGAGTAGTATGTTGGGATGGTTGTGGCGGTTGCGGTCGTCATGTTGGTGTAGACATGAATATGGCAGAAAAAGCGAATAAAACACGAAAATCCATTTCCTGTACAGGGGCTTGATACTTAGATAATTAAAATACCTCTCGGTCATTCAACCTTCTGGTTTTCCTTCTCTGTCATTTGACCCCATTCTGACAACATGTCATCCGAATCAAATAATAGGGATGGTAGAATATATATACATACATATATATATATATATATATATATATATATATATATATATATATATATATATATATATATATATATATATATATATATATATATATATATTAGGGCTGCACTCAACACTCACGAACTCGAGTGGCTCGAGCCCTGGAGCAAACTCGCCGAGTTCGAGCTGAAATTTTCTAATCGTGAGCTCGTCTATGTTGGGAACACACACGTAACACAGAGCACCTAACACAAATTATCAACATATATAACTGCTTATCGCTGTCATGTCTTCTTTACAATCTCCAATGTATACATTCAAGCGTTGTTGACCTTTGTACCTCGTCAGCACGTTTTATAATTAAATAAACATGGCAATGTTAATAAATGTCTGCCAATAAATATTTATTTCTTAATAGCTGGGCTGGAAAATAAGTATTTTTTTGGAAAATCGGAACATCCGCGAGCTCATGAGCTCACGAGTCAAACGGGTGGTGAGCTCATGAGTTGATCTCCCTCCGTGAGTGCAGCTCTAATATATATATATATATATATATATATATATATATATATATATATATATATATATATATATATATATATATATATATATATATATATATATATATATATATCATGCTGATTAATGCTATTGTGGTTAGAAGCTCCTTTTTAATATCAATATGAAATTCCTATATTAAAAGGGACATGACTTGTTAATACCATTTTTATGTAAATTTATACTAAACTGATCTTTTTTTATTTTTTTTAACTGAACAACCACATAATATCCATGTAACTAAGGGAGCTACCACATAACTCTGTATTCCATTGCCCCTACTGACTTGAAAGATGGGATGTCCTAGTGTGCCCTAGAGCATAAGCAATCTCTCCTTTTTTCTTTGATGGCTGAACCCTAATTGCCATAATGCATGGTCATTTGGGGGAATAATGTAATTTGGTTACCATGGTCCAGCAGTGTTCCTCTAACACAGTGTGTGGCCAGAAATTAGGCAGTGTTTGTCAAGTAACTTGTTTACTTCAACCATCAACATTCATGGTCAGTTTTAGGGGAGATGTGATCAGGTGTGAATGGTTCAGCAGCATACATCTAAGGGTTTTTGGTCAGTTATAAGGTGAGTAGGCTCAAGTCAATTGTCAGACCTCAGTCAGATAAATGCATCTTTGGCCACTTGAGTATTTATCTTGTAAAGTGGAGGATGCTGGGCAGCTGTGTGCATGCTCAGTTGTTAGGTGTGTAAATTCAATCAATTCTGTTACTCTGATAGACACATAAGATCAACCTTCAACTTGAATATAACTTTAGAATGCAAATGCTCATTTTATCTTTTGTTGGTCCTCCAAAATATATCACTACAGATGAAAATCATTTCAAATTGTAGAATAGTATCAAATGAATTATAGCCTTTAGTAAGTTCAAAGATGATTTTGTTTTGCCCCATTTGCAGAACAGACATGGGTTTCAGCTATTTGAGCCTTTGCGTTTGACCTCCTGATGGAGGGTTTATGACAATCAGACGTTTCTAATTATCAAATCTTATTGGTGTGTTGACAATGAAATTATCTTGGTCTGTTTCGGTGATATTTTGGGAGTAACTTGAATTACTCTCCTGACAGATGCAATGACAATACCAGATACAGCAGTTGTATCATTACATAGTTATTATCCCTTGAACCATCTCAAAGTTGTACCTTAACATTGGTTTTGAAGGAAAATGAAATGAAGTTTTTTCAAAGTTCATTTTTTACGAATGAAATTCCACAAATGGGCAGGATGTATTATTTAGAGTCTGTTTTCTTGAAGTTGAAACTTTTTTTTCGGTTCTAGTGGCGAAATTAATAAGTAAATTGAGAATTTCGCCAGGGTTCCTAAATCAACATTGAAATAAGCCGTTTTTGCCGTTTTTTTCCAAAGTCGCCATTTTTTTCAAAAATAACAAACATAACAAACAGGTTATGATAATAGGGTAAAAGCCCTCTTTCTTGCGAACATTTTGATGGGTCATTTGTAACTTTTGACCAAGAAACGGCGACGTGACAATTTTTTGAAAATAGTATGTTTTTTGTGTGAAATGCATATCGAAGGGAAGCCGTAACCTCGCCATTGTCAAAAAAACCAACGCCATTTTTTTTCAAAAATAACAAATATAACAAACAGGTTATGATAATAGGGTAAAAGCCCTTTTTCTTGCGAACATTTTGATGGGTCATTTGTAACTTTTGACCCAGAAACGGCGACGTGACAATTTTTTGAAAATAGTATGTTTTTTGTGTGAAATGCATATCGAAGGGAAGCCGTAACCTCGCCATTGTCAAAAAAATCAACGCCATTTATTTTCAAAAATAACAAACATAACAAACAGGTTATGATAATAGGGTAAAAGCCCTTTTTCTTGCGAACATTTTGATGGGTCATTCGTAACTTTTGACACAGAAACGGCGACGTGACAATTTTTAAAAAAATAGTATGTTTTTTGTGTGAAATGCATATCGAAGGGAAGCCGTAACCTCGCCATTTTCAAAAAGATCAACGCCATTTTTTTCCAAAAATAACAAACATAACAAACAGGTTATGATAATAGGGTAAAAGCCCTCTTTCTTGCGAACATTTTGATGGGTCATTTGTAACTTTTGACCCAGAAACGGCGACGTGACAATTTTTTGAAAATAGTATGTTTTTTTGTGTGAAATGCATATCGAAGGGAAGCCGTAAACTCGCCATTGTCAAAAAAATCAACTTCCGGTTGTAGCGAATAGCTATTTTTTCGCTTCCAACCTGAAGTTGGAATTAAAAAATGATTGAATCAGATAGATGAGGATCTCATCTGTCCAGGTAGGTACTCATATTTGGATCGGGGGGCGATAACTTGATAAAACTGAAAGGAATCGGCGAGGAACCATGGAAAATTGACTTATCGCCATGGTCAACACGCCATCACCGATGCGTGATGACAAATATCTCGAAATATTTTGGATTTTCCGAAACCAAAAACATTAACCCAAAAACTATAGATACTTGTCTTGCTAACACTATAAGTTACGCAATTGTAAAGATAGAGATGGCCACAAATCAAAGCTTTGAAAACGGGGTTCAAACTTCGCGGAACTCGATACCAAAATGGCGGACCGAAACCACGCCAATGCCAAAAAAGTCAACTTCTGGTTGTAGCGAATAGCTATTATGTCGCTCCCAACCTGAAGATAACACAAAAAAATAATAGAATCAGATAGATGACGATCTCATCTATCCAAATAGGTACTCATGTTTGGATCGGGGGGCGATAACTCGATAAAACAGAAAGGAATCAACAAGGCACCATGAAAAATAAAATCATCGCCATACACACACCACAAGTGCCAATCAAATATGTCCGACGATATGAATGGTTAACCAAAATAACAACCCCACGTGGCACAGCACTACGAAAGATGACTGCAACAGAAGATCCACATGATTGGATCCCAGTGCGTGACACCACAAAACAAGCACCGCCCCAACGTGCCAATCAAATTACTCCGCCGAAATGAATGGATAACCAAAACAACAACCCCACGTGGCAGACCCACGAAGAAAGGCACAAATTATGCAGACCGACAAACACCGCACAACAACACCGCCCCCCATGCCAATCAAAAACCTCCAACGAAATGAATGGCCAACCAATAACGGCCCCACGAGGCAGAGACCCACACAAAGGGAAATAGACACGCCCACCCGACACGCGCCAATCTCCAAGAAATGACAGAATTTTTCGCGTCCAGGAGAAAAACCGCAAACCACATCCGTAAAGTAGAAACCGCAAGCGTCCCATATGAAGATGTATCTCAGTAAACTGAAATACATAAAAACTAAACGAACTAACGGGAAAGTCAAAATACCATTATTTTCATCTATTTTCTTAAACAGTGATCAGGCATTATTGTTACTCATACCAGGCTAAGTTGTGACTAGCTACTTAAACATTTCAGTCTGTCAGTTGAGGGTGATCGTCTACACTAGCTTCATTATAATGATAATATACTTCGATAGTAATTAGCCAGTTGTGAGTGCTAGAGGAAACCAGAATACCTGGCAGTCAGTGATAAAGCTGTAGACCACTCAGCAATCGGGGCTAGCCAGGGACACAAAATGGAAAATCCTTTCCATAATTACAGAATAATTACATGAATCTGTTTTCTTTCAATTCCAATATGGTCATGTAGCTACAGGAACAAAGCACGCTCACCTTCAAAGGTCAAGGTCACACCATCACCATCAAGGTCACGAACAAAAATTGAGGTCACAAAAACTGGTTCTAGGTGAGAGTGCAAACAATGAGTTAGTGAAGAAAGAGCAAATAAAACAAAGATGAAAAAGAAAAACAAGCATTAGTACATGCAGAGTGCTGAAGTAAGTATACTGTTAATAGTAGAAGACAACTATGAAATAGTAAAAGGAAGGTTACAATAGAACAGTGTAGGCCCAACTGCCATCATTACCACATGCACCATACAAAAAGAAAATGCCATATGTAGCATAGGGTCAAAATTGTTAGAATGAAAAAGAGTACTTGACCCTATACATGAAAGGATATAGTGCCTTTAATCAAAGGATAAAAGTCTTAAAAGAAATGCACTGGATATAAAGGAAATGATCTAAGCAGAAGTTTTCATCATTCAAGCCAAAATTTTGGTTTGTAGGTATATTTTGCAGCTCAGGGATCTTTAATTTCTGCTTTGATGGAATTAAGCTCATGGTTCAAAGAATCTCCCGCCTGAGCATGGTAAATAAGCTTATAGAAAGTATATCCTAAAGGCTATTTGAATTGTACATGTACATGTACATGTATGTAGCTAAATACCACAGAATTCAACCACGGGGCGAGTATGAACCATGGCCAAAAAGAAATTTGCAGACTGAGTGCTCTTATTACATGAATCTAAGTTAAAAGAGAGTATTTTGACCTTTAGACATAAAACCTTCATTGCATTAAGGCTAGTCAATCAAACTGAAGGGGGGAAAAAAAGCAAAATAAACGGAAAAATGAAAGTAAGTGTTAGAAACTGAAAAAAGCATAGGTGTTATATACATTATTTATATTTATATATATATATATATATATATATATATATATATATATATATATATATATATATATATATATATATATATATATATATATATATATATATCCAGTATCCTTAGTAAAAGAGAGTGAGAGCTCATGCCAAACATTCTACTGCATGCTACACCACATACCTTTGAATCTGACTTTAATGTTATCGCCATCAGGGTCGTTGGCCTGAACCACGCCCACGACCGTATTTGGGTTGGCGTTTTCGAAGACCTGGGCGGGAGCCTGTTGCTGTATCTCTGGCTTCTCGTCGTTGAGGTTGTTGACAGTGACTTGCACCATGGCTGAGCCGCTTCGCGTGGGCGTGCCGTTATCCTTCGCGTAGATGGTGAAGTTGTAGCTCGGTCCTGGAGGACGGTCGTAATCAAGTTTCCTAAAACACAAGAAGCATTTTCGTACTGGTATACTGTTCTTCTAGGAAATTTATACATACATATATATATATATATATATATATATATATATATATATATATATATATATATATATATATATATATATATATATATTAGAGCTGCACTCACCACTCACGAACTCGAGTGGCTCGAGCCCTGGGTCAAACTCGCCGAGCTCGAGCTGAAGTGTTCAAATCGTGAGCTCGTCTATGTTGGGAACACAAACGTAACGCAGAGCACCTAACACACATTATAAACATACATAACTGCTTATCGCGGTCATGTCTTCTTTACAATCTCCAATGTATACATTCATGCAGTGTTGAGTGTTATTCTGACCTTTGTACCTCGCCAGCACGTTTTAAAATTAAATAAACATGGCAATGTTGATAAATCTCCGCCAATAAATATTTATTTCTCAATAGCTGGGGTGGAAAATAATTATTCTTTTGGAAAATCGGAACGTCCGTGAGCTCATGAGCTCACGAGTCAAACGGGTGGTGAGCTCATGAGTTGATCGCCCTCCGTGAGTGCAGCTCTAATATATATATATATATATATGTCGTGGTAGAAACTGCGATCCGGTAGGATCGCCGATCCTACCAGTAGAAACTGCGATCGCAGTTTCTACCGGTAGAAACTGCGATCGCAGTTCCTACCAGGATTATGCTGGTAGGAACTGCGATCGCAGTTTCTACCGGTAGGATCGCCGATCCTACCAGAACAATCTTACCATACCTTGGTAGAAACTGCGATTCAGTAAAGGCTGTGATAGTATTGATATATTTTAGCAATCTATGGTAACCCATGGTTGCAGTATTTGCAGACACTTAAAACAGATAACTCATGAGTATTCACCTTTGAATAGCACCATTTGAATATGAACATGCAACATATTCTGGCACAATATTACTTCAGAAATCTCTCTTATGCAATCTTTCATGCAATCTTTCAACATAATCACCTATCGTTCAACGGGTAGCTTTAACTATTTATACAAAGTTAACTCCCAACAGATACTGGTACAATGTGACATCATAAAAAAGGCTTCAAATATTTTTAACACAGTTACACAATAGTATATAAACCTGTTTATACAGTATTATGAAGATACTATATCTATTTACTTCGATATACGAAGTATTGAATAAAACTTTGTCTCCAAGTACTCATTTCTTCATTCAGTTGTTCTTTAGAAAGTAGAAAGTAGTCTGCAACTCTCATATTTTAGAAAATAACTTGGTAATAAAGTGAAATTTCACAAAATATTTGAAGGAGAGTTGGTGTATGGCATGTGATTACCATTTCTCGATCAAATGTTTTCCAGAAAAATGTTTGTAAGCAAAATATTTCCAACATTGTCAGGGCTGTTTTGGCCACTCTGAGTATAAATGGGTTAAGTTACTGAATTTGATATTCATCTTCAATCCTAGAAAAGTCAAATTGAAAACATTTAATAACTATCAGCTTCACATTAGCAAATGACCACTCAAATTACCTATACCCAACAATTAATACTTGGACCTCTACATTGTAACCTTAATTTCAATATAATTACATAAGTAACCTTTAAGCGCAATTGAACCAACCACATATTTCCTATAATAACAATCGGATTACTAGGATTACAATTTGAAACAAAGCAAGACAGCTTCTCACTTTCTTTGCAAATTAACAAAAATTATAATTCACCTCAATTGCACATTTTTCTCACTATTTGGATATTGAAGACCCAGCACCAGTTCAGTAATACATATCTATTAATTTACCTGCTTGTTTGTAATTGTTACAGTAGCAAATATTTTAAATTTCACTTCATGCTTGAAGCAAATTCATAAGTAAATTAAATCATTATTCCTTGAGAGTTACACTTGATATTTTCATCTGGATTTTTGATACTTTTGACAATTGGAATAAAGATTGATTTTACACAATATTTGAAGGAGAGTTGTCAGTGATGATGTGCTGAACATTTATCCTTCAAATTTTTTTTTCGAAAAATTCTTTTGGCCGAAAGATTTCCACAAAATTGTTCGACTGCTTTTGTGCGCATTAATGGTGTAAGGATTGAACACCATTGACACCTTTGTTGCCACACCGACATTGTTAAATATTTTTTTCATTATTACATCACACTCTGGCAGACTGGCAGGCTCTGCTTTTTGTTCAATCATGCACTAGCTACTGGTCATACCAGACTGATGCAGGGGAGAAGAATCCTAGGATTTCAAACTGTTTCCAAATCAACCTAATACAATTGACAAATACAGCGTCAAGTTAATTGCAATAAACCACACCCAAAATGTTGATTGAGATTGGAAGTCAGCCAATTAACCTGAAACTCTTATTACAGAGCAATAAATCATCTCAATTAAATACTCAATTCCTGGATGTGTAAATATTTAGATAACAAAGCAACATTTTGAGAAATATTTCACTGAAAGTTGGTGATCCTGTTTGGTTTTACAATCCTTCTTCAAATATTTTTCAAATTATATTGAATTAAAATGAGATTTGTTAAAAGTTGAAGGACTATGCACACTCCAAAAGTGAATGGTTTAAATGAATGCCTGTAATGCCATCTGCCATGGAGCTGCTTATTCAAACCCTTAAATAGTGATAAAGGGGATCGCAGTTTCTACCGGTTGGAACTGCGATCGCAGTTCCTACCAGCACAATCCTGGTAGGAACTGCGATCGCAGTTTCTACCGGTAGAAACTGCGATCGCGGTTTCTACTGTTAGGATCGGCGATCCTACCGGATCGCAGTTTCTACCACGACATATATATATATATATATATATATATATATATATATATATATATATATATATATATATATATATATATATATATATATATATGTATGTATGTATGTATGTATATTATTATATATATATATATAATATATATATATATATATATATATATATATATATATATATATATATATATATATTTATATATATATATTTATACCCACTCCCTTATTCAGATATTGATACAAGAAATGGAGATTGAGAGGATGAAAAGAATATCATCATATACTAAAGATTATGCCATCATAGTTAAAATCCAGCTTTTCATACATGTGGTTGAAAACCAACAGCCACTTCGAAACAAGAGCCCCTACTCTAAAACCCAGTATCATCCTCTGTTATGTTTTATATGATTTAAAACTATTTGTATTGAGTATATAAGATCATCCTAGATCCTAGCCAAAGATACAAAAGTTGTATATGTACCTTTAAAAAATGAATTTAAAATATTTCAACAAACAGATACACTTAATGGCTTTGTTGTTGTAAAGACAAGAATATAGATAAAGTTTCCTTTCTTCAAATTTCATTTACAGAACTAATGACTTCTTAATAGAAATATTTCCTTGCTTACTTGCTGGTTTTGATGAAGCCAATATTGTTTCGGGACTCCACAGTGAATTCAGTGGTTCGGCTGTCAACATAATAGGTCAGCTGGGAGTTAGTGGCAGAATCCCTGTCAGTTGCAGTCACTGAAATTGGAAAAACACATACATAAAATCATTTTCATTCCAGTCATATATTGCTAAGGCACACACAAAAACAAATACATTTATCCATAAATATTGCTTCGTTTATTGACAAAGCAGCGAGATAGTTTGTTTTCTACCATACTTATAGCAACATTTTACAAAGAATCAGAAGCCTAATTCGTTCATACTAAAATCAAGAATTAAGCAACACTTTTTTTAACAGATAAGGCACTAGCAAAGCTTCAATAACGTCACCTGGAATTTGGCTATTTTTGGTAAAAAAATAGAATGACAATAGACATAACTGTTCCCTCTCAAATGTTTCAGTAATTACTCATTAGGGCTTAAACATTTTACTTCTAAAGACTCATATCAACATAAACATACATGAAACATACATCTATTGAAAAAAAAAATAATAATCAAAACAAATTCTACCCACTTTCCTTCCATATTTTTTCAGACCATTATTGGAAGGAAACAGTTTTTTTAGGCGTTAGACACTCACCTTGCAGTATAGGTGATCCCACACCCACCGTCTCTGGGATGTTGTCCACGATGTACTGAGAGAGTGTGAAGGTTGGTGCATTGTCATTGACGTCCACCAAGGTAACGGTCAGCTGAAAAACAAAGGCATTCATCAGAGAGACCTATCATTATCATGATTAACAGCTCCTAACATGCCTTCTGTGTGCATGGCTGGTTTTGAACATGCACATATTAGCACTTGCCCTGCTGGTTACTAATCTCACCAAAACAAAATGATGCAAAAAACTGGAAAACGACTGAAACCCTGATTCATGTGTACTCCAATGAATACCAACATGACAGGGTTTAAATGGTTTTCAAAAATCTTTGCTTCGTAAAAAACCTTGCAGTCAATTAATTTAGAGAGAAAGGTGTCTCAGGGGCCATCCAACAGATATGTTGATATTTCATTATCATTACTTATATGTGTATACATGAAAATGTTATAGAATGATGGCTCTCTCAAATTCTCCTACAGCTCCCTTAAAATGTCTGCAGGGAGCCCAAAGATGTACTGGTTTCTATACAAAACACCTTCATGTAGCGTTTGAAGATGTAATTGGGCTACTTGGATTTATTTTTATTAATTTCTAGCTCTGATTGTTCAGTTCATCGGACCCATAAACTGTTTGTCAAATCCTATGGACGCGTTTACAAATACTTACGGAGACGGTGCTTGATCTCGGAGGATTGGTTGGCTCAACGGCCTTGACCTTCATATAATAAGTTCTGGCATCTTTCTCATAATCCAAGACACGCATCAACTCGACCGTGCCGGTGTTGCCATTGATGTTGAAGACATCTGATTGGCCGCCATCGTTGGTCATCAGCTGGTAGGTGCATGGCGGCTTCTGGAAGGCCTGAGCCTTAATCACCGTCACCCTGAAAAGTTAATAAGAATTTAAAATTAAGTGGTTCAGAAATAAAAATGAAAATTCAGATATCAACAAGAGTTCATGAAGTTGAGATTTGAAAAAAAAATGAAAATTCAGATATCAACAAGAGTTCATGAAGTTGAGATTTGAAAAAAAAAAGAAAATTCAGGTATCAACAAGAGTTCGAGAAATGGAGCAATGGAGTTTAATACAGCAGCATTGTTGTCTGCATCCATGCATTTACAGTCTTTGGCCTGTCTACCAAAAAGAATATTCAGAGAGAGGAATTTTTTATCAAAATCCAACACACCACTCTTCTTCAAATACTTTGGTGAATTTATGAATCATTCCTTAGTTATTTTCAAAAGAATGACGGGTCCAGAAGAATTGTCTAGGATATCTATGACCACGAATATGTTAACTGAAGTCTGATAGAGCTACATGTACTTACGAGAACTGCTCGCGGGCATTCTCTGGGACATTGGCTTTGTAGTGGGACTGGAAAAACTGGGGATCCCTCGGCCCAGCACGGATAGTGAGAGCCTCGGTTTTGGTCTTCTGTTCTGTGGGTGCGGCGATGTCTTGGGCAGATACGCCAAGCACGTAGTCCTTATCAGCCTCGAAGGGTTGCGTGCCTATGGTACGAACGACGCCCGTGACAGGGTTCAGCTCAAACCTATCTTCCCCACCTACAGATAGAAATACAATGTAGTTGGTCTTCTAAAATAATACATCCATCTATTTCTGAAGCACTCACAAAGATAGGAATACAATTTAGTTAGTCTTCCAAAATAACCCATACATCCAATTCTGAAGCACAAGAAATAATACATTATGCATGTTATGGTCAATGTCGAAATACACTCCGAATGCAGAAATATAATGAATGTCAGAGGTATTATTCCTGTCATTAGAATATCAACATTCAATATTGGCTTTTCGGAATAAAAAATCTCAGTTAATTTGCACCTCTGATTAATTTCTTATTCTATACAGTACTCTTTAGAAAATGTCCTGACCTGATTCGAGAATGAAGCGTATCTTTGAGCTGGCGTCAGCGTCCGTGGCGTAGAGGTGGTAGACACTGGTGGCCGGAGGGGCGTTATTGCTGACCACGGCCAAAAAGGGGTGGGGCTCGTTCTTGAACTGCGGAATCTCATCGTTGATGTCCTCAAGACGAATCGTGATTGGATACTCTTCTTGATCTGGAAATAACAGAGAAAATTGGTCACAAGGGGTTCAGGAAAATATAGGAAAATCTAGAATTCATGACGCTATAAGAAAATCAACTATTCATATGATATACTTGTAATGCTCTAATCGAAAATCAAGATCCCTCCCATAAGATACATTTAATGCTATGTGAAAATCTTAAATAATAGGACATGGAATCACATGTATAATAAAAGAAAATTAAGAATTTATAGGATAAGTATGTTATCAGGACAATCAAGAATCAACTGTATTAAATGCCTTAATAATGCCAAACGGTTATTGAATATGTGACCAATATGAGCACTACAAGGATAGCATTGTATTCAAGCATATGGAAATTGGTTGATTTGACCACCTCCAGATGGCAGCAAACGTCAAAAGACTTGAAGTCATGTGACCTACTCTACCACACAGAGGCATGAAATCAGGTACTGATTCTACCACAGAAATCCATGGCTATAATGACCTGATGAGTAGAATCCTCCAGTCCACAAAAAGGAGGCTGATACCAAAAACTATTCTTCCTAATATTTTGCTTCTTTTTTTTAAAACTTCATTTCATTTCAATTTATACTCATTATCATATATCTGAGAATGCGAGAGACTTCATGAGCAAGGATACTTAACCCTAATATCCTGCTAACCACAACAATTGTTGTGGTGTGCAGCAGAGCTCATAGGTTTTACAGCAGGATAAGGGTTAATCTTATCTGGCATTAGATATGGTTTGTGAAAAGAAAAAGATGATATCATATTCAAATCCTGTCCATCAAAAATAAAGTAGATCCTTCACATTCGTTCTTTTGCCTTAAAACATGCATTCAAGGCAGGTCTGAGCAGTCATGGACAAACCCTATTTCCCTCCTAGTTCTAGCCAATCAGATACTAAGATACATCACAATGTTGCGACGAATCAAAATAACCATACATCTTCATTATCACTTCATCTTTTATAATGCAATCTCGGGAAATCTATCCTTTGGTATAGTCAACCTCCAGCAAGTCATTTGATTGTTGTGGGTATACAAGCAACGACGCCTGTCAATTCTTGATGACTCCAAGGCGTTACCTGGACCACTAGAGAGGTCTATACAAGCATCAACCGCTCATTACCGCTCGGCAAATGTGCTGCCCGGGTAGGCTGAGATCCCTCGTAAGAGAATTACGCTGACAACGCGGCCGTCTGGAGTAATGAATGGAAATCTACGCGGCGGGCGGCACTGCTGCTCCACCTTCAGGCAGGGCGGGATGGATGTCGTTTACCGCAGACACACACCTGCTTCCCGGCCGCAGAAGGCCGACAAGACGCCATTCTAATGGCAGCCAGCGCCGTTCACGTTCTACCAAGGTGCCAGGTAGCATTCATCATTGTGAAAATGAATTCACAAGTAAAGCTCTAGGTGTTGAAGGTAAAAAACAGGGAGGCGGTGATAGAGCAACTATGTGTGTAGTGTGTGCGAGAGAGAGAGAGAGAGAGAGAGAGAGAGAGAGAGAGAGAGAGAGAGAGAGAGAGAGAGAGAGAGAGAGAGAGAGAGAGAGAGAGAGAGAGAGAAAGGGGGAGGGAGGAGAAAGTCCTTTGACATCCTGTCATTCTGATATCAAATGAGTACTATACAGATGATAGTTATAATTACATATTCAACTGAACAAATCCTTGTTTTATTTTGGTGCATATAGTTATTTGCCTCTACTCGTGATATCCCATGTAGACTAGCTGTATCACACCATGCAGCACTCTCAGCCAACCAGCCTGCTTTCTTGCCTGTCTCCTGCCCATCTCCATTACGCGCTCCACTCATCCTCATCAATTTCTCACGGCTCCTTAATTGGCAGTTTGGGATTCTGCCACACATCCGTGCATGTGTTTTCATTCTAACGCTGCCTGTCGGCCGTACATCCAAACTAACTCGCCGTAATCCCTCCTCCATAATTCACGCTAAGTAGAGTTGGGTAACCGCTAGTGGCCGGCCAACATGGCCAGGTATGTATAATTCATACGGGATCGCATGTTTTCACCCCTTGACCATCAACAGCGCCACCTGCTGGTCGCTGGCCATCTAAGTCGTCGCGACCTACATCTCCACACGTGAAGACGGGATAATATAATCGATACCACGAGGATATCCTGTGGAGGGCGAGCTGATGAGAGGTCGCAATGATCTGAGTTCAATAACTTATTTGAGTTACAATCATCACAATCGTTATCACTTTCACGGCCCTCATTGTCATCATCAACATTATCAATTTACTACATAATCATCGTCATCATCATCATCATCATCATCATCATTGCCTGCATTATCATAAACTTCATCATCACCTTTTAAACCCCCAGAAGTCAGAACAATAACATGAGACCCACGGAGGATTATTACATGTAATATCAAAATCTGAGACAGTACAAAAGTTAGTTAAATCACACATGTAGGACAGCAATGAAAAGAAGAATCCTTGAATGGAGTTATCCTTATCAGCATAGAGCATTTGTGCAAGAATGATTTCAGATCAGTCTACTCCATAGAAATGCATGCCTCTTAAAACAAAGTAGTTTGAAACGCGCATGAAATATCAATTTTCCAAGTGAAGGAATCTTCACATCAAAGAGTGTTGTGTTTCAGAGCAGTATTCTCATGGGGCATGTGTGGCCTGGAGCCAGGAGTGAGACGACCTAATCCAGCCGTGACCTCCTCCTATCCTCCTCCTGGATCAATACACACATCCTGGCCACAACCAGGCAGTCCTGGCATGGTTGCAGCGGCCTGGAATCTTCAGCCTTCGCCCCTAGACTTGCTATGTATGTAATATCTGGCTCTTTCACTGATCTGACCTGAGTTGATTTCACTCCAGGTTTAGTTCCTCAAGGGGGACACACTTGAGTTGCAGTCTGTATCATAGTCTGACCTCCTAGTATACTGCATTGCCATCTATCCAAACGGGAAGACATTTAAATATGGCCTGGGAGGCAGGCTACCTATGCCCCCTGCATCCTGCAATCCCTGAACTACCCTCAACACAAGAATTTTTTTGTGTGGAATTTCTTAAAATGTCAATTTCAAGCATATAATTGAAGTCTTTACGCAATAATATACTTCCTAGGACATTGAATAATGGTAGTATGCTTGATTTCAATAAGTAAACACGACTTTGGTTTTTATCTCAGTATATTATGATCTCCCTCGAAGAAAAGGACGCCAATAGAAACCCTGCATAGGAGGGTGTGCTGCCATCAGAACCCTAATTGGAGGGTTCTCCCTAGCACCCTCCTCAGAAGTCTACATACCCTCTCAGCTGTCTCGGCCCTCCATGCACCTGTTATATTCTAAATATAGCACCAACAAAAACATGTTTTCACAACATGTTACTCAGACTAGATGCGCTTTTGATTTTTTCAGTCAAGTCACTAATTACATGTTCTTTCATGCTGCAGTGAGAATCCTCTTAATTTTGATCAAAATCAGCCTTTTTAGAAAGTCTAGATATAGTTTCAAATTTATAGTTATTTTTCAGATTAATCAGAAAGGTCTATAAATATACCTCTCTGGATTAATCTATTTATTGCCATATAACCTTCACAGACTGTAATCAACATCTCCATCATCATCATCATCATTAACGCCGCCATCATCACACACCATCTATAGTTACATCTGCATATGATGCTACCTCTAAAAGCATATAAAAATTAAACCTGAAACACAAATTTCAAAGGCAAAAAAACACACATCAGACCAAACACATTTTAGACTCCATGTCTATGAGGTACTATCAGAACATGGGCGATGCAAGCGCCAGATGAACTGATTAAAGCTATAGATCACACACAATCTAACAGAAATGATCCATTTTCTATAGATCGATCGTAGTACGCTGCGGGAAGCCTTCTTTTGCTTGCAGCCTGTGCGGGATTGGAATAATCAGTGGTTACACAGCTAGAACACAGGCGGTAATCAGGCGGTCACGACCCCTCTTTATTGCCATATGAGGCAGCGGCGATGGCAGTAGCAGCACACCACCGCAGCTCAGCTATGCTCAGCAGCTCGCTCGGCTCAGCGCGGCACACCGCACAGCTAGCGTAGACTTGCTACAAGTCTGTGTTATCTGGCTCTTTCCTCTCATTGATCTTACTGAGTTGATTTCACTACCGGTTTAGTTCTGAATAAATCCTCTGGATTTAATTTCACTTTTATAGTTATTTTTCAGATTGATTTATTAATAGCCATATAATCTTCATATATCTATGAAATTGTCATTAACATCATTGTCATCATCATCATCATCATCATCATCATCATCATCATCATCATCATCATCATCACCATCACCATCATCACCACTGAATGAATCCTCAAGGGGGACACACTTGAGCTGTAGTGTGTTAACTGCAACTTCTTAAAACTGGGCTGCCATCTATAGGCTGAGAGAGACATCACACCTATCCTGTACATAGTTAGTGGTGGCGGCATTGCATTAAACCTAACTCAGCCTGAGAACCAGGCTAGGCCACCATACACAAAGCATTGATTTTTACAGCAAGGAAAGCTGTTAGATCTACAATCTTATTTTACAGCCGGCTTAGGATGAGTTAGGATCAAGGGAAAGTGTCTGGAATGATTTCCTTAGAAGTGAAAATAAGAGCGCTGTGACATTTCTAATTCTTTTTCAAACAACCTAGCCATACCCAACTCTCATTTTAGCGATGATCACACGTCCTAGGTTGAAATGAAAGGAATAACATCTATTTCGGGGAAGGAGTTTGCAATTATAAATACAAATTCAAGTCAGAAGTGCTTAAAACAACCTTAATCAATGGAAGAATTTATTTACATAAGGAATTCCATTATCATTGTTCAGTGTAATGAGTAATAAAGTAAAGATAGATACCTGATTAACCTTATTTACTGATTACAAGGAAGAATTTGTTAATCCAGTTAAGTACAGCCGCCGTGTAGTGCTTTTTGTATGATGTTCATAAAGCAATTTTCAAGCCAAAGCTGTATAGTGTATGGGCACATAAATTGATAATTGTGTGATGATTGTCGTGATGATAATACAAGCCTAATTTAGGCCATGATCATAAAGCTCGTTGCATGCAGTGCATACTATTATGATGGCCATAAAGGAGCATCAACTGTTTCTTGTACTAGTTAATGATAATAATACTGGTGATAATAATGATAATAATAATGATAATAATAGAAAAAATGATAATAATGATAATAATAATAGTAATAATGATAATGATAATAATGTATTGAAAATGAATGCTGCTGATGTAGAAAGGAAATCCCTAGTGGTGGGAAGCAGAACTAACACTGCTGAGACTTTAGGTCAGAAGGAGGGGAGGAAAGGTCTACCGAAGGCTACACATGATGTCACATAATAAATGAAGAGGTGCCAGTGCTCTATCACTAGAACCCCTAGTGGTGGGTGGTGGAACTAACACTGCTGAGACTGTAGGTCAGAAGGAGGGGAGGAAAGGTCTACCGAAGGCTACACATGATGTCACATAATAAATGAAGAGGTGCCAGTGCTCTATCACTAGAACCCTAGTGGTGGGTGGTGGAACTAACACTGCTGAGACTGTAGGTCAGAAGGAGGGGTTGAAAGGTCTACCCAAGGCTGCAAGGTTGTGTCACATGATACATGAAGAGGTGCCTGTGCTCTATCACTACCCTTGGCAAGTAAACGTCCCGATTCCCGAGGTGATCCTTACAAACACATCATGGCAGACAGGCTCCTGACAGATCTTACCCACGGGGCTCAGTAACGTGCATTGTATGGGGAAGGCCAAGCATCGAGTTCTTGCTGAATATCATAGCCATTAGAGAACACTTACCCTAGGTGCCGCATATCTTGGTATAAATGAGGGTTTGTCGTTGAGGCTCCAGTCGGCCAAGAGCCCTAGTTTTAATTAGCTTGTGTTTCTTGTAATTGATATTACCGACTTAAAATAAATTTACATTTACATTTAATTCATCCTTTTAGTAAGATGGGAATTGTTTACTTATATGCTTAGCCCTTCCAATGGTGAGGCTACTTTCGTCCAAAGCACAGGGACATAAAGATTTTTGAAAATCATCTCAACCCTGTCATGTTGGTATTCACTTTCAGATGAGTACCCATGTGTCAGGGTTTCAGTCATTTATCAGGTTTTTGCATCATTTTGTATTGATCAAATTAGTCACCTGCAGCGTAAGGGTTAGTAATGAGGTTTATCTTAAAGTCGCATCCTTTAAGTAAGATTTGATTTGTTTACTTTTAGGCTTAGGATAAATTCAATTTATTTGCTACCTTAGAGAGATGGTTTGATTAATTTGCAGGTATTGCGCTCAGCCTTGAGTCTTTTATCCTTCACATGCCATTCTGCATGCCACTGTGCCCAGTGAGGGGGGGGGGGGGGGTCGGATCGATGAAGAATTCTAATTCTAGGCAAGCACTGTGCCAAAAGGCAGTGGTGGGACACGTCTCACTGAGTTCTCACTATTCTTGCCATATTTGTCAATGGTGTCTTAGCCAGGATTTAGAAACTGGGTGCCTAAAATTGGCAGTTGTAAAATTTTTGGGCGTCCAAATTTTTAAGGGGGATCACAATATACTCATATTTCAATAATAAACATGTATGTATAAATTCATCAAAATAAGGCATGATATCATTAAACAATGTCATGGGAATTATAAGGAGATGAAAAATTCAATTATGAGCTTTAGATTGGGATTTTTAGAAATTCCACACAAAAATATTTGGGTGTCCTGAGGGGTTCTTTTTAAGGGTTTGGGTGTCCAAAAAGGCACCCAGACGCCCTGCTGCCTAAGACCATGATCATTACTATTATTGTTGTTGTTTGTTGCTATCATTATCATTATTATTTATAACAAATAAGTTTTGTTATAGATTCAAGTACATTAAAGGTAAGTGCAGTTTTAGTCATTTCAAAACTTGTCTGCAGCGATGACCAATCAGGAAGTTATTTAGTTCCTTCTTCCGCCAATAGAGGGACAAAGCCACATATGAAATAGTACATTGCAACCAGTACTCTTTTGTTATGATGCACGCATACTTGGTGAAATAGAGTAACTAACAATTACTAAGCAAGAAGGCTTAAAAGCTGATGGGGCAATGTAGTTTCAAAAACAAGAGGCAGTTAGATTTATGTGGCTTTCCCAAAGTATTCCTTCAAGTGATCTCAAATTGTCCTTGCTGGTTGGAGTATAAATGGATGCTAGCATTGACTTGAATGTAAAGATGGGTTTTTTATGTCATGAAGCCATAGCAGCAGTCATTTTGAAAGAAAGAGTATATTTATGTCTCTGATCCTTTGTACTGAATACAAAAGACTAGGAGAAGTTTTATGGCTGAGTTATGGGACAGGATATGGCCAGAATTTCAGATATGTGCTCACACAATAGACAGCCTTTTAACAACTCGATGTTTTTCAAATCACTTCAGAAGGGAAATGTTAACTCCTTCCCATCCTATTAAAATCAAACGCTGTGAACAAAATGGGTTGATTAGACTATCTCTCTTTCAAGCCGGGCCAGTAGCTTAGGGTCCCAAAGTAATGTATTAAGGCCCAGAAATGATTCAAGCCGGGGCAGTAGCTTAGGACCCAAAAGTAATGTATTAGGGGCTTTAGGGCCCAGAAATAATTCCCGTTGAAATTTCTTAAAAGATTTCACTAGGAAAGAAGTTGTGTTTCATAATAAAATAGGTATAAATCAGATTGAAAAACTGACAGAGGATGACTAATTCTTGAAAAAGTATATCTAACTTATATGCCTTTATTTGGTGTCCATCCATTCCTTTAATATCAATAATTAACTGGTCATTAGCCGATTTAGTAGCAATGACCCTTAGGATAACCCTTAGTCAAAGAAAACCTGAACAGCATGATATTTTCATCAATAGCATCATCTAAAGATTATCACTACAATCTGCACCAAAAAAGCACACACTCCTAGGAACTACTGCTTGAGAAGTTTTAATGGAGCTTTAGATAAAACAACCCTGACTACGCAAAAGGATATTGAAAATTTCCACCAAAAAAGCACACAGTCCTAGGAACTATTGCTTGAGAAGTTTTGATGGAGCTTTAGATAAACACAATCCTGACTACACAAAAGGAAAATGAAAATTTCCACCAAAAAACCACACACTCCTTGGAACTATTGCTTGAGTAGTTTTAAGCGAGCGTTAGATAAACACAACCCTGACTGCGTAGAAGGAAATGAAAACAGGTCTCGCTCTTCTCAACATTCCTAAGGAATGACCAAGCCAGCATGCTGTCAGATAATGTCACACCACAATGGCAGAGAATCGTCATAACAACAGGCTGTGTCAACAGGCCCTTTGCCAATAACTATCAACATTTCCTCTTCAGACTTCCTACAAAAAATGATCCATTCAAATCCAGCCACATGACGAGTGAGGAGTTTCTTACTATAATTCACACCTATTAATTACTACTGCCTATCTATGCGTTTTAAATGGTGCGTGCATGCCAAATATAATGATCATGTTACCATAAAGGAGTATACACAACATCCACAGTATGATACACAATTAAGCATCCTATATAGGGCTGATTCTGGGCACCCTGCCAACTTTTTGCGGAAAGAAATGTGTGAAAAAATATGCCTCCCTGCTGCTTTGTGTGAAACAGACTGTAATATACATGTTCATTCATGCTTCGCCACATCTTCTAGATGGTTTGTAACTACTACGACATGTCTTAATTCTGTGCCAGCTGAGTTAGAAACATCTTAATCTAATAAATCCTTTCACTGGTGAGAAGATTTTCAGTTATGAGTGACTGCATTTAACAAAATTAGAATCGCTGATGCATGAGAGTCTTGGCCCAGTTGCATGAAGCTCCTTTATTCCTAAGGTAGACAGACATTCAGTATGAAATTACTTCATAGAATTCAGTAATTTTTCACCTCATGGTCTGATAATACTAAAACATACTTCATGCCATGGGCAAATCCAGGATCTAGAGGAGGGTGGGGGGGGGGGGGGGTCTTTTTGCATAAGGGGGTTCGATTGAACAAAAAGGTAGATAAACCTCTTAGGGTTTATTCAAAATTAAAGGAAATTGACAATTTTAAGCAAGAATATCAACTTGTTAAAGGAGAGGGCATATCGGCAACAAAATTCAACTTTGCCATAAAAGGCTGATATGAAAGTTGTTTCAAGGTATGAAAATACCATACCACCAGGAACTATTTATTTAAAATAAATTTTCAAATAAAAAGTTCCTGATACCACATATTTGTGCGAAATGAACAAGGAAGCTATCGTTTTTAGGTCCATGGCGGAGAAATGGACATCCTCTACATTCTTACGCCATTCATCCCATGCGTAGTAGTAACCCTGAGGCTATTTCCCTCCAAAGCACAAGAACGCAAAGATTGTTGAAAACCATCTAAACCCTGTCTGGTTGGTATTCATTTGAAAGCTCTCGCTGAGTACTCTCAGATGAGTACCCATGTGTCAGGGTTTCGGTCATTTTTCAGGTTTTATGTATCATTTTGTATTGGCCAAATTAGCCCCCAGCAGCATAAGGGTTAAAGAGAAACTAAACACTGTTCTCCTGAGCAGGCAATTAGGGAATCACAGATGGCTGCACATGGACGACTGTTTACATACTGAAATCCTGCACAATGCGGAATGCAGCCAAGGAGAAATATTGAGATTGGAAAATCAACATCGCTTGCATGACTATTAACGAACCAAAGAAATATTTGTAACGGAGGTTTGAGTGAATGAGTGAGAAGCTACTCACCTGAGAAGGTATGGCACACGATTGATTTATGACATGATTTTCTTCTTGTCAGGTATACTTCTTCATGTATTTACTGAAGCAATGACTGTCTCTTGCAATAAACTAACAACAGAATAAGGATTTAACTTAAAATATATTTCTTTTTTGATGGGTTTTTTTCTTCTTTATTTTCCGTAGTTTTTTCGCTGCCATTTCGTAGCGTTTCAGTAGGGAACTTCCCCAGGATTCAGGAAGTCCAATGGGTTACCTGAATCCAACTTTAGGTAGCCCGACAGGGACGTTCTTGAAGTCAGATCTCCCAGGAGATGGGACTACGCTATTTGTCGAGCACTGCACTCATGGGCACCGTTGAAGATTTTCTTTTTCAAAAAGCACTCCAGCAAGGACCGACCTCTTCGTCGAGCATGTGAGGGATGGCCGCCGTCATTTTGCGTGGAAGCCGCGGAGGAAGTGAAGAGTGGATTGTGGCTTCCTTGGAGGAGCTAACGAGCTCGTAAATCAGGTGAGGGAGGGATTATGGGATAAGGGAACCCGCTTCCTCCCAGTGCCTGGCCATTAGCCTGCATTAGCGCTGCCCTGATTGGGGCAAGGGGGAGGGGGACCTACTCCAACCTACTCCAACATTACATACATGTAACTGATGTAAGTAATGCACTGTTAGAACAAAACCTCCAAAGTAGATTTCAAAAATGGTAAAGAAAATAGCATCCATAAAGGTTTGGTTTCATAGAATAAAGTCATCATCAAGCCATAAGCCAGCATTAGCGGTGGCCTGATTGGGGCAAAGGGGAGGGGGACCTACTAACATTACATACATGTACATCTAAGTAATGCATTTTAGAACAAAACCTCCAAAGTGGCCGACTTCAAAAATGGAAAAAGAATTAGCATCCATAAAAGTTTGGTTAGATTAAGGTCATCATATTAAAAGCTTTTGCGAAGTGATGATAATATCTTAACCCTTCCAATGCTGAGGCTACTTTCATCCAAAGCACAAGAATGCAAAAATCTTCTTTGAAAACCATCTTAATCCTGTCATGTTGGTATTTAATAGATAGCTCTATTGAGTACTATCAGATGAGTACCTATGTGCCAGGGTTTCGGTCATTTTTAGGGTTTTTTCTGCATCATTTTGTAGTGGCCAAATTAGCCACCAGTAGCATAAAGGTTAAATATGAGTGATGGGAATTGCGAATGATATCAAATCCAACAATCATCCACTTCCTTATTTCATGCGTATCATTCTTAAAGAGTGCTATACTGCTGGAAAATGTGGATTATATCAAATAATACAATTATCCACTTCCTTATTTTGTGTTTATCATTTGAAAGAGTAAGGTACCGATAGGAAAATGTGTATTATATCAAATCAAACAATTACCCATTTTCTTATTTTGTGTCTATTATTAGCAGCCTAGTGATAATAAATTGACTGCAGAATATCAGCACAAATACTCTCAATATATCCTATTATATCTTTTTGAAGTACTTCACCATAGCGTATCCGATCGATACCAGTCAGGCAATCACAGATAGCTGAAGGAGGAAATTCTCATCAGTTCTCAAACCATTCCTTGGAGACTTGTGTATGAAGGTTGTTGATCACCAAGTGAGCATTCAATGAGAAAGAGAGCTTTCTCCTCGAATGGATTTTCCTGTGATTCATTCACAAGCAATCCCTGCCTCTAAGACCACTTCCGCAGCGTATATAACCTCAGGGTCCCTTAACGGTAAAATCGCATTTCTCTCTTTCTATTCAATGCAACCAGCTGCAGCAATGCAGACCCATGCTAGTACCATAAATTCTTAGTAATTTGGGACACTTTTTTAAATAATTGCATTTCATATGGGTTGAAAGTGGCCCATGTTTTATGAAAATACTGACAAAGCAGAGTAATAGTTGTCCATACTTAATGAAAAAGTTACCAGTGATAGATCAAGGGCGGTCCATATTTCCCAGTAATTTTTTTGCAAAATAATTAGTGGCCCAAATTCCTAGGGTGGTCTAGATTTCCACAAATTTACGGTACCCACAGGTGCGTGTATGTACACCTATTTTGTGCATTGTTTACTGTGCAAATATTAGTGCAAGCACAAAAAAGCTGCATTCCTACCACAGCAAACATCTATCCCATAGAAAAATCAGCCAGACACATCACATGTCAAACAAGTACATGTTAGGGTTATCAAAGGCGGATGACATAGCTATAAGAATGTCCCAAAAAGGCTTCCTCAATTCAGAGGGAATCTTTCTCATGAAAGAAACATCAATACAGTGTACATTTAAATATAATGCTCATTGCTGTTAAAAGCAGACTGAAAATTTTGGATATTGTATAGGCAAAATGATATTTGATACTGCCAGAATATGCCAATTTTCGCATAAAATCTTCCCTTCTTGAAGGGTTCAAGTCATCTTCTACATCTTCTGTGAGAGATCTCGCAAAGATGCTGGCATTTACATTAAAGATTCCCTTCTAATAGGATATAAATATTCTTCCTTCAGAACTTGTACTAGCTTCTGGTGAATATTAGGTTGTGTTTGTGTTAAATTCACTGACCCCATCCCCCCACCTCCTCCTCCAGTTAGAATTAAATATTCCCTTCTTGGAATGTACACGTAATCTTCAGACAGAGATGTTCTTCCTTCAGAACTTCCACTAGCTGCTTGTGGATGCTCGGAGCATGGCGTTTGGTTCGTGTTAGATTCCCCATCCCCCAGGCCTGGGCAGATCTGATTAGGTCCTTCTGCAGCCATTACTACGGCTGTGTATTTGCACATAGGCTTCCACTGCTGGGTCTGGGGGGAAAGGTCTGTATCTGTGTAATCAGATAGGCCCCCTAATTACACCCCTCCCTCCAGACCCAGCCAGGCCAGGGTGAGCACTTTACACAAAACGCACCTCTTTTGTTTCTATTCCATCTCCTCCCACGCTCACACACACGTTTTTCTGGCTATGTGCAGGCAGAATGGACGAAAGCACGCTCAATTATTCATTGGAATAACGCACTAGTGGAAGTTCCAGTGAATCCCTGTCATTCCAATATTTCCCTATCCACCTCTTCTTTCATATGCTTAACTTATAGCAGTATTTTGAAACAGGGCTTGAAATTACCTTCACTGATAGGGCTACAGGCTACAGATACAGGGGCATGTTCTCTAGCTCCAGAACAAAAAACAACTATCATACTTGACCCCCAAAAAAGGTGTGGCAATTTGGTTACCTTACCATATATAGAAAGACCATAAGAATGACTCTTAAGATTCAATTCCTTCTATCGGTCATTAAACATGTTTCTTCAAAGTTGGATATTTACCAATTAGTCTTTCACTTAGCAGGTACATGTTTCAAATTGTGGCTCTCATAACTATCTCCTTCGTAAGGTAGGAAAGCCAAGTGCCTTACGTCTTTTTTGAGATAAAATCATATAAAAAATACTTGATAATTTCTCACATCAAAAAGATCATATCTATGCTCAATTGACTCTGCCGATGAAGGCTCCAAAATGCATTGTCCAAAATCCTTTCATGTGAAATGGAGTCTTCTTGCCTGACTTCACAAAGCTATTACAAGAATGAGAATTCAACATCAATTTCCCAGTTTTGCCAATTTTGATCTATTGTCTACCCTAGATATGTTTTGTCAGGTGAGTGCAAATATTTACCCATACATGTATGGCTACCTGATCACCACAAGAACAATAGAAAGAACAATGGGAAAACACAATGGATCAATGACAAGCATGTTCTGTGAACTGTAGCTATAGAGGTAACAGGAAGCATAGAAGAAACAGGTGCCAGAGGCTCCTTAGGGGCACAACTAGGGAAATGGGGGTCTCCTCACATTTGCAGGCCAAGAGCTCCTCAGGGGCCCACCTATCATAGGCTATGGGAAAAGGGAGTCTCACATTTGTAGGGTAAGATACCTCAATTTATAGATTCAAAATGCATACTATTTCTCCTATGTTTGTTCTAAAACAAACCCCTCAC
Organism: Maea johnstoni; assembly: GCA_963942565.1. NCBI lineage: Eukaryota > Metazoa > Annelida > Polychaeta > Spionida > Magelonidae > Maea > Maea johnstoni. The sequence goes on along the minus strand of OZ012688.1, from coordinate 28,685,893 downwards.
TTGAATTATAAAACATGCTCTGAATCTACTTTTATACCCTCAAAGCCCTAAGGTTACCTTCATCCAAAGGACATGGACGCTAACATTATTGAAAACCACCAAAACCTTGTCATATTGGCATTCATTGGATAGGTTTTTTGCCTCATTTTGAATTGGTCAAATTAGCCACCAACAGCATAAGGATAAAATGCTATTACAAGGACTTTTTTTTTTTGAGGGAATATCAAAAAGAAACAAACAACACCTATCCACCAATTAGTTTTCAATTTTTTGTTTATTCATCAATTGACATATTTAGAAATATTGTAAAGCATAGCTGAGGAGAGGGGGGCTACTAGTAAGAATATGTTGGCAGAAGAAACTGGTGTGTAATTACTAGTGCTGAGTTAAATCAGTATGCAATCAGCACAGTGTCAGCTCAATATAAACTGCCACCAAACATACACAAACTCAGCACTGCTCTCTCTCTAGGCCAAAGCACTGAGTAGGCTCTTCTTACATTTATAATTCAGAAGGAGTTCTCCAGCACAGGCCAGTTTAAATCTTTACTTAACCCATTCATTCTACCCTTATTCTTTCCAGAGATATTCTGATTTTGAGGTAGCCCTCAAGAATAAGATACTTTAAAATCCAAAGAATATCCCTGTTTAACTTCCTATTCCCTAGATGGTGAGAAAATGGCATAGGGGATGCTTATCATTCCTGTAAATAGAGAAACAAATCAATACTTGTGTCTAGACCCTTAGATCTGATATGCATTAGTAATGATGTGTATACCATTTAGTAAATATAACGCATCCACACGTAAAAACAATCAATGCTATGCTTCATGGCCATGAAAATACCAAACAAAAGTGATTAATGTGCATAACTAAGTATATATACAATTATTTATTAAGGTGAAATAGCAGTTCTAAATAGATCATAATAATAATAGTTTTATCTTTAAATAAGTCATCCAGCCTTCACCTAAAGAAACTGAGGATAAGTGTAATCATTAGATCTTCTTCATAATTCAATTCACAATGAACCAACTCCTGACTTCCGGTAGGAACTAAAAGGTACCTAAACATAGGGCCAAATTCTGAAATACATTAGAACCTTCCTCAATACATGCTGAAATAGGTCTGTTTAGGCCACTACCACATATAGAAAACAGCAGAAAGGCAAATACCAAGCTGTAGCTCCACTCCTGTGTAATTCAATTTGACTTAAGTATGTTTATGTTAAGCACTGTCAAATACAATAAAAGTGTGAATGATTAATGAAAATGGAAATGTGTTTATACTCAGGCGCTCCATTAAAATTTGCATCAATGCTATTGTTTTGCACAGGGAGGGGGGGGGAGTATTTTGACGCTCACACAGGCGTTAATGAGAATGCCATTAATTATAAATGCTAATGGCTCACTGATCAATCTGGTTCTCCTATGCTAGCAGAATAATTGAGTGAATGTGGAAACATGCACACATTATTTCAATATTGTTTCTGCATATCAATGCACCAGACATAAATGCCATTGTTCGCAAATGCGACACAAGTGCCCTGCCCATGGGCAAGCCAGGGCCTAGTTCCGATTTCACTCACCAGATGTCAGTCTCACGACTGGTCATATCATCAATGCACCAGACATAAATGCAATTGTTCGCAAATGCGACACAAGTGCCCTGCCCTTGGGTAAGCCTGGGGCCTAGTTCCAATTTCACTCACCAGATGTCAGTCCCGTGCACAAGCTTGGAGGCACCTAGATGGTTGCATGGCAACCTGAGAGGACTGAGTCTCGAGTGTGGGGAATACAGGAAATGCCGATTGCTGAGAGAAAGGCAATGCGTGTGCACTCTGTCAAGAATCAGGCTGACATGGGGAGAAATACCTCATAATTGATCACGACAAGAAGCAAATAGCCCTCAAGAGTCGAGTCACACACATGCAGCTGGGGAGCAGATTGGACTACAGCTCGTTTGAAAACCTCTTAACAACATGGAAACTGTAGCTTAAATCTTTATATAGACTCAAATTATATTGATCACAGAGAGAAAGAGGGAGAGAGAGAGAAAGAAAGAAAGAAAGAAAGAGAGAGAGAGAGAGAGAGAGAGAGAGAGAGAGAGAGAGAGAGAGAGAGAGAGAGAGAGAGAGAGAGAGAGAGAGAGAGAGAGAGAGAGAGAGAGAGAGAGAGAGAGAGAGAGAGAGAGAGAGAGAGAGTTGTCAGCTGGTAAAACTTTTGCCATTTAGCTCCTATTTGTCAGGGGGTATATTCCAGCTATCGGAAACATTTGATGAATTCCTGCTG
>OZ012688.1:28464495-28683403 GCA_963942565.1 Maea johnstoni | reverse complement strand
AATTCCTGCTGCAAGTGGTTGTCCTGTCAATCATCTGCCTGTGGGTTCACACAGCTGTGGGAGAGAAATCTTGTCCTCAGAGGAGTACACCCATCTGTCAAAACTAACACGCTCCCAGGGCACAGGGCCAAGCCAAAGTATGCTACCACACATTGCTACCATACTAACCAAGCCAGTAGTTGTCCTATTTCTAAATGATCATTCATATAACTTCTGGGTTACATATAATATGCAAGTTATTTAGTATACTGTCAATTTTATCATATCAATATCAATAAAGTTTTTTACACCATAAATTCCCATGGATATGCTTGTAAAAAGTTATATATATATATATATATATATATATATATATATATATATATATATATATATATATATATATATATATATATATATATATACACACACACTCACACCCAAAACACATTAAGTTCTCGCAACCATCACTCAACAAAACCACTAGGGAGATTACTACGCATCTCCTTAAGACCTACTCAACCCTAATTCAAATTAATTTCCCACCCTTAAAAGACCCATCACCTTCAATAATGCACCTATGTGATCCTATCAATGCACCAACATCACTCACTCTACCTGGAAAGGCCTACCTGTTGGCGAGCATCCTTATGAACTTTTGACCTCGATGTATAGATTACCTGTAAGGATGTCATGAATTGTGGGCAGATTCAGGTTATTTTATTGGCAGTGCAGGGTTTGACTTTCCCAGGGGCCCAGGGGCATGTACACCTAGATTTTGCTATAGGCCCCTGGATTTTTCCAAAATTAGGGGCCCAAAATAGTATGTGTAATAACCATATAATAACCAAAATGTGCTGACAAAGCTAGAGTAATGAATGATAACAGAAAGTATGGGACCTGGTCTTAAACAATCCTGAGTGTCACTAATTCAACAGTGATAATGCACTGAAATTCATATTTCAAATATCACTAAGCCTTATAAAATATACCTCCATCAATACAAGTAAAAGCTTGTGATTCATGGAAGCACCAGACTCGAAACAATACATGTCTTCCTTCCTCTATTAATCCTTCCAATGCTGTGGCTACTTTCGTCCAAAGGACAAGGACGCAAAGATTTTTGAAAACCATCTAAACCTTGTCATGTTGGTATTCATTGGATAGCCCTCGCTGAGTACTCTTAGATGAGTACCCATCTGCCAGGGTTTCAGTCATTTTCCAGGTTTTTGCGTCATTCTATAATGGCAAAATTACCGGCCGGCAGCAGCATAAGGGTTAAGCCACAGCAGCATACCATTAGTTTAGAAATATTGTTGTCATTAGGCAGATCCACTCCAACTTGTTAGATCACCGGGGCTCCCAGGCATTTTATGGCTTTACTGACTGATTGATTACTTACAATTACCACACAAAACCCGCCTCCCTTCGCAACAAACACAAAATGCATAATTTGTAATACTCCCTCCCAGCGTGCACTAGCCAGCGAGACTACGCACCTGTAATTTTTCACCTGGCCTAAATGTTCGGGTGACATTTGGCTACTTAGAGTGATTCATTGGACATAGCAATTAGCAAGCAACATGTAATACACTACTCTGCTGGGCTGCTGAGAAATGGGAGCTTTTCCGAGACAGCTTGGGACTTAACAGCAATCACGCTCATTATCACGGTTGCTTTAATTAAGAAACCTGCGCATACTGATTAGCGGGGACAGCATATGCTGCTAGTGGTACAGGTAGATTCGGCCCGGGGGTAATTGGAAACTTGGTGGGTGAATGCTGTAATCAGTGGAGAACGTAATTGAAACCTCATGACGAAGATGTGTTGTGCATGATGATTTAGTGGGAAAATAAATAAGATGGCCATCGTCATCATCATTTTTATCCAGGAATGATTGTGATGTTTGTGAAGAAAACTAAGTTACTTAGGGGAATGATGATGAAGATGGTGGTGGTGATGATGATGATAATGATGATGATGATGATGATGATGATGATGATGATGATGATGACGACAACGAAGACGACAATGATGATGATGTTGATGATAGCAATTATGAGTATGATGCCGACAACTAGGAATGGACATTTCAAAGATTTTCATGATACACCTTTCAATAATATAATTGGAATTTCTTCACCTAAGAATAATTCCCATGACATTGTACAAGGACTTAAGGATATTATGCCTTACTTCAGTAAGTAAATACATGGCCTCCATTGAAAAATAGAACGCCCACCATGTTCACAATTGCCAATTTTGAGCACTCGATTTCTAAGTTCTGGCTGAGACACTGCTGGTTGATGGTTGTGGTGAATCTGCTGCACTCTCAAGTCTAGACAATACCAGTTTACATGGTATCTCCCATGGATCCCCTTGATCCTCACGGCGGCGGCCATATTGACCTGTATCGCTCCCTCCCACTCTCCCACCCTGCCACCAGCAGCCCACACCTCACCCCATTACTCCCAGATCAATCAGCCCTGGCAGCACATTATTCCTGCATCTATCATAGCAGCACTATACCAGGCTCTCCTGCAGCTACAGGGGGACGCAGGTGATACCAGGATAAAACTGCTTACCGTCTCTCAAGGCATTCACAATACCCATTTTTAACACAAATGGTGCTGACACCCAGGTTAACATAAGCCATGATTAATAGGACTTGTGGGGGATATTTTGAAAAGTTTTCTTTCATGATTTGTGAAGCGATATTCATTGAAATATTGGTTATAAAATTAAGAAGCAGTTCATTTAGAGTGAATACAAAACATAAATCCACTATCTTTTTATTATAGATTTTGTACTTAATATTCAACAAAGTTTTGATTGATATATAGCTAAGTTACCAACCAAATCAGATCATTCCATTATAAGAGTGAGTATTACTCTCCTACATTAAAAATCACACTGTTATTTTTGCAAGGGCACAGAAGGGCTTTCATCTAATGTCACTGAAATCCTCTATAGCAAAGCACAGATTTCCCATTAATTCATACATGTATGCTATAACCCACAACAACACCCATATCCAATAAGGACCTTGCTTTGTCATCCCCTCAGAGTAGGACAGACTGAGGCCTCATTTGCATATACCTGGCTACAGGTACGCTGCTATTCTGCTCTGATTGCTCCACCGCAGCCAGGTGCTAGTCCAGAAACAATGCCTCAGGTGCTACCGATTGTTGCTTTCCTCGGGACCAGAGTTCAATAACTCAATTATTCATTAATTCGCCAGGTTCTGACCCTGTGGTCATCCAGAGTGCTGGAATGTCTATATATTTGTGTATTCGTAATAAGCGGCTGGTACATATTTGATCATCTGCATTGTGGTTTGGTATCACAGGTTATCACACAATGCTAACAATTAAGAGCATAATGGGTGTATGTGTACATTGCAGTATTTACACATGGTAGTATAATATGCGTGTGTTGGTGTAAGCTCATGGTACAGTCCTAACATGATTGCCCACCGAACACTGATTGTTGACCCATTTATGCTTGTGTATACAATGCAGTGGTAATCATAAGCCAATGCTTCATAAAAAAGACTTAAACATTTTTTAGGATAATTTTCTATTCATTTTCCATTGTATCAAAAATGAACAATTACAGAGTATCATGGCATATATGAGAAAGACATGGGTTACAGTTAGTTGTGATGTAACGTCACAACGTACTTGTATATAACAAAACTTACTTGTAACAAATCTTACTTGTATGTAACAGGCCTCAACGCTAACTCAAAATGATACTGGCCCTGTAGGACCAGTAACACCTAGCATCTACTGGTCCTGCAAAATATTTACTGGCCCTACATTTTTTCTTTAACATAAGAAGAAAGAACATTGCATAAGATTCGCCACAACACTTATCTTATAAATTTTATCTTCATTTATTTCAAAAACAATTGGGGACATTCTCAGGGGGAAACCTTTTAGCAAGAATGTCTCCAAATATTTACTGGCCCTGTAGGACCAGTAGAGGTCTTTTCTTACTGGCCCAAAGCTGTTTTTGGGAATTTTTACTGGCCTGGGGCCATAGGTTCACCCTTAGCGTCGAGCCCTGTGTAACAAAACTTACTTGTCTTGTAACAAAACTTACGTGTATATATAACTAAACTTACTTGTATGTAGCAAAATGTACTTGTTTGTAACAAAAATTTACTTATATGTAAAAAAACTGTAACTATGATTTATTGTAACACCCTCGTTACCCTCTCCAATAAATGTGAGAGCTATGAGGTTGCAATTTAGTCTCTCCTCCAGCACCCCACTGTCTATGCTGGCAGCCATGGAGGGTCGGCGATTGACCACTAGTGCAGCTGGCCATCAGATCACTACACTATTAATGATGTGTCCTACTGGAGCAGGGCGCTACCGTAGACGCTTGCCAACTTTCCCCCGCCACTAACAGAAATCATAATGAACATCTCCATCCATCAAAGGGGGTGAGTTATCCCTGAGGAGAAGATATGGCCATTATTTCCTGTGGCCGCCGCCACCGCTGAGGCATCAAGTACAATACCATTCTGCAGGCAGGAGTTGGCAGGATTCCTACTACCATCATCACTATCATCATCACATCCTTACGGGGACTAAGGGAACATCATCATCTTAGGTGTACGGATCTCTGTATGGATATAGTATTAATAGTAATTTATTGGGATCAAAATTCAGCAGGCAGGAGTTGGCAGCATTCATACTACTACAATCATCATCATCATCATCACATCCTTACGGGGACTAAGAGAACATCATCATCTTGCCTGCCCTAGGTGTACAGATCTCTATATGGATAGAGAATTAATAGTAACATTGGGAATATAATTCTGAAGGCAGGAGTTGGCAGCATTCCTACAACAATCATCACCATAACCTCACCACGACTAAAGGAACTCATTATCTTCTCTAACCCACGTGTACAGATCTCTAGAAGGACATTGTAATATTAGGATCAAAATCCAGAAAGCAAGAGCTCAGTATCCCCACACAATCATAAAGAACATCACCACCACTTCCATGTTGGTACTCATTGGATAGCTCTTCCCGATTACTCTCAGATGAGTACCCACGTGCCATGATTCAGTCATTTTTCACGTTTTTTGCATCATTTTGTATTGGCCATATCAGCCAACAGCAGTATAAGGGTTAAGGCACCATCTTGTCCTGCAAGTCAGTGTATGACGCAGCAAATGGTGCAATAAATAATGGCACCTGCATACAGGTATTTAATTAAGAAAGCTTCTCAGTTGATTAGCTAGCTGTGTTACAGCACATCCGAGGATACATTTGCAACTGATCTACTCAATCATGCAATCGCAGCTTAAAAAGGCCTCCCTATTTTCGCAATAACTTTCTCATGAATGCATTTAATAGTAATGTAAAGCAGAACACAATTTACATCTCTCCATCAAATATTTTTTGAGTTTATGCTTTATTATGAAGTTATTTTCAAAAATGCAATAGAAGCAGACAACTTTATTTGAGGATTTTCTAGGTATGAAAGGGTCACCACAGACACCTGAATCTCCCCACCTGCACCTGCACGAGACAATGCACTCCCCCTACACAAACAGCCCCATTCTCCAGGCAACGCATTTACTGCAGGATTGTGCCAGATCCTCTTCCACTTGAAGAAACATCTCCGAAGATATCAAAGGAATACGCCTAGGGCGAAAACCACAGACTCCAAAGTCTTCATGGAGCCTCTTTTTCCTGCCGCACATTTTTTTGCCGTGTTCTTTCCAAAATCGCAATGAAGCCATCAGAAGGGCTCGCGCGGTCCCGGCAAAGATGGCTGCCGGCTGGTCTGCTGGGAGATTTGTGTCAAGGTGAATTAGGCGCATGCTACGCGGCGGAATACAACTGCGAGCGGAATCCATGCTCTACACGCATCAGCATGATCAAATCTCAGCCAGCAGGAAAAACACAACCAGAATCAATAAACGGTGCAGGAAAATGAACTCCCTTTAACACACCCCAGATTATCAAATTTGGCAACAACACGAAAAAATGAGCGCAAGAGGTCAGATTGAATGTAGGCAAAGGAAAAAGTTCATCTCATTTATCAAATCCTTTTCTTTTTTCCTCCTATGGCTGACATCATACTCCTCGCTTCTTAGGATAAGATTGGAGACAAAAGGAATAAGATTGATATCTGTATTTAATTTGCTTTAAGATTTAAGGGCTAATGACATCATCCCATAGCCAAATAACTCCTTTTGAGAAGAATGCAATGATGATGTTGAAGTAGAAATTTGTTCTACTAATTTAATCTTAATAATTACCATTGAAATACCTGTATGTGGCCTGCTTGGATGGAAAGTGAACATTTTGTTAATCAAGCAGTAAAGAGTTCATGCTAAAAAAAAATCTGAAAGGCGAGACAAATTGCTGACGAACAAAAGGGCCAAATAACATTATAATCACTATACAGTGATTCTTGCACACCGCCTTGATAGTTAAACCACCAGTCTGTGAAGCTGCCACTTTGAGTACACATAAAAACTCAACCCCCAAATCTTACCCTCATTTTCACAAGAATAACAAACACAGTGAAAGGCACGCCATGCCGAAATTCATCCCGGAGTGACAGGTATCGCCATGACAACCGTTCAGGGTAACAAAGAGGTCTGCTCGGTGAGCTGGTGCCTTGGACCACATCATAATGGCCGCACGCCGGGCACGCTGTGGGCAGAGGTGACTCGCGGAAAAACGACGATTCCTTGAAGGTCACCTTCGCATTCCAGCTCCGCATTTTTTGTCAAAAATTTCTCGTGTTTTTGTTGTCCAGGGAAGAGAGCATATGCAGGTATCTGATGACCGCGGAACACGAGGTGCCCACAAAGAGCGCGTTAAGTGCCCGCTACGGCAGATGGGTCTCAACCCTCTTGGGCTTGAAGACGTGACAAGAATAAGAAAGCTTGAATAACCCAAGTAGACATATGGTCGGTCGTAAAAAAGATTTTGACAGGATTTTTTTTCTGAGGAAAATCTTTTAGTTTAATAGATATTTGCTAATCCTTCAAATCATCTAGTCATGAATGCAGCTTCTTTCCTCTCCTAAAACTTATATTTTTGTGTTTTAAAAAATCTTTGACAGCTGAGATTTCCTCTGAGTAGCCAGATAATGCAGCAGATTTGAGATCATATAGCTAACTTATAAATATTAACCATATTGAAATATTAATGAGGTAAACTTATTTTTTCCTTAACCCCTCTAGTGCAGCGATGTCATTCAGAGATGTTCAGCCTTAACAAATAGGCTTTTCTGATAGTGATATTATAGCCTCACCTGCCCTCCCCCCTCCCTACCCGAAATATTTTGAATAATATTATTTAGCAAATATTCTGCAGAGCCCATTTCCTCCTGGACCAATGGCTTATCTCAGAGGAATACCCTGCTTAGAAAATGTGCTTCTTCTATGAAATGGCAAACAGTGGAAATGAGTTCCATGAGAGTGAGAATATTTATGCCTGGCTTATCCCAATGAAGGTATAGCGACTGACATATCACTCCCCCATCTCGCTACTCTCCATAATGAGCCTTATCTCGGTACTGTATTTCTGTCTGGCTTGGCCGATCACTGCCGTATCTTGATCAGTATAATAACATTGCAGGATACAGGGGAGGCCAACCATGCACTCGCTATGACGTGTAAATGAATCTAAGCCAATTGACAAACATGGAGTCACGATAACCGCGGAGATATCCAATCACAGCTGTCTGTTAACATTGATGTGATTTCACTCAATAGTTCCGCTATCTGTGAGGCATCTCCAATAGTCTCTCATAATTGTAATAGCTACGGGGAGCTATGCCATATGCTGCGCTGTTTCACAACATCACCTTCTCAGAAACATGACTAATCACTCATAGACTGACCATAAGACTAATCATGGTCACTAACAGACTGACCATAGACTAATCATGGTCACTAACAGGCTGACCATAGATTGACCATGGTCACTTGTAGACTGACCATAGACTGATCATGGTTCACTCATAGACTCACCAGTGGTCACTCAGACTCAACATTGGTCACTCATTGACTCAACATTTGGCCACTTATAGACTGACCACTAGTTATTCAAAGTCTCAATAGACTCAACATTGGTCACTCATAGAATCAACATTGATCACTCATTTACTGACTCTATTGGTCACTCATACTGACCACTGTTTATTCAAAGTCTCAATTGACCCGAGGTTGGTCATTCAGACTCAACATTGATTTACTGCTGGTCAATTATAGACTGGCCATTGGTCACGCATAAGACTGATCAGGTCAGGAATGTCATTATGGACACATTCGTTGTCTGATGACCATATATGAGACATGAAATTGACCAATAAGATTTCTTACAGCTTCATCTTTTCTCCTTCTCTTACAATTATGAACTTTTTTTATCATGATTCATATTTTATATATATATTCTTATATTTTCATATCTTTTATACTTTTATCTATATTTTATATTTATATTCTTATATTTTCATAATATGTTATACTTTTATTTATATTTTTGTTTTCAATTTCTAAAAATATGAACTTCGGTGAATTTATGCTTAATTCCAATGTTATTTTCATAAGTAAAAGTCTCTTACTTCCAGACAGAACTTGTCAATAGGATCTCGAGGCATATATGGGCTATTAACTTGAAAGGTCAAGATGCATTGATGACCGGGAGTCATTGGTGTGGGTACTGGGTAGCATCAACCTCTAGCTGTCTTGTCTATTTCTCCCATCTAGCCATGCACAGACGCACCAATGACAAAGCGAGCAATATATCATCGAGCAGATAAAATATGGTCATGTCCTGGGCAATGAAAGCGGCCATATTTATGGGAGAATTTACGAGTTGCAATTGTAGAAACTAAGAGCATTGCCACTTGCCCTGCAGGGGACTAGCAGGCAGCTAAATCAACAATGATCTGATTAGAATCGGCCCCTTAATTGGAGGCAGAGAAACATGGACACAAACAACTCTCGCAGTTCAATACAGGGTTTTGATTTAACCTCCCTGCATCGACTAAAAGAACAAGACAAATCGAAACATAAATGTACATCTTGGTTTTGTTTTTCTCTGGTTGTAAGTTTTCTTTTGTCAAGTTAGTAAAGTGAAGTTATGTATTACAAAGGATCTTAGATGTGTGATTTCAAGAATATGCACATCTCTCAAACCAGACATCTTTTACCTCGTCCACAGTATCAGTGTGTGCTAAAATGGTCAGCTAGCTAAAGGGATATCTAACATACATTGTAGATAATAATAATATAAATGGCTGCTTTTTGGTATGTGTGTGCTTTGAAAATGTAAATTTCAATTTCAATATGTCAAATGAATGATGAAGTACTAATGATGAAGTAAATGATCAACTGATTGATTGGTCTCCAATTAAGTACAAGTTGAAATGGCTATGATATATCTCATATGTCACTAGCCCTACTTGACTGGTTGCAGCATTTAAATTGTTATTCCCTGTTTTAAGGTTAACCCTTATGCTGCTGGTGGCTAATTTGGCCAATACAAATTGATGAAAAAACCTGAGAGGACTCAGCAAGAGTTTTCTAATGCATACCAACACGAGAGGGTTTAGATGGTCTTCGAAAGCTTTGCTTCCTTGTGCTTTGAAGGAAAGTAGCCTCATCATTGGAAGGGTTAAGAAGGAAGTGTGCTACAAGAGAAGAACTGGGAGAGGTGCCAAGGTACACATGTACTCTATCAGATATTAGCCAGTGCCTCCATAGGGAGTCAGGTAGGCCTACATTACTGCGAGGAGGATATCCAAAATGGCCAAATCTTAACGGGGAGAAATTCTACTTCCTGTAACTCTTCCTCCAATCCATACCCTGAAATCCTTGTTGATGCAACACACCCACACACACCCCACACAGAATTAAAGAATGAGAGATTGGAAAATATCTCGATGAAATTTCTTGACAAAAGTCTGCAGAAGTGTATTGAAAAATGATTGATGATTAGATGGATGTTTCTCCTTATCTTGTCTTATACCTAAGAAAGTGTCACAGATGCATCAATGGCTGAACTTGTTTAAAATTTCAATATTTTTCCTAATTTTGCCATAAAATACATCATTGGGTAGTAGAAATATTAGAAGTCGGCAGGCAGCCCTGCGTAGGGTAAATGCTGAAGGAATGAATGGAAGAAGTGTTTGGGCATGCTGCTCCATGTATCATTGTAGTGAGTTGGCAGCCTGTGAGAATAACTGGGCACCCACCCAGCTGGCAGTTTAGAGCACCCACGCAACCCAGGGCAACAGATGTGTGACAGGGCAACCCTATCAATAAACACCCCTACCAATAAACACCCAGCCGGTACCACCAGACAGACATCTGACAGCAGACACAACACTGTACCCAAACAAACACAGCAATAAAATAACTCGGACAGCTCCTGCTCTTAATTCTATCACTATGTATCTGTCTCTGTCTCTCTCTCTCTCTGCCCCCTTTCTCTTTCTCACTCGCGATCAATCTAGATCCCTTGCTCTCACTCTGCCCTTCTCCCTTTCTCTCACACAATCAATCTAGATCCCTTGCTCTAAGTCGGCCTCTCCCTCCCCCCTCTCTGTCTGTCCCTCTCTCTTCCCCCTCTCTTTCTCTCTCTCTCTCTCTCTCTCTCTCTCTCTCTCTCTCTCTCTCTCTCTCTCTCTCTCTCTCTCTCTCTCTCTCTCTCTCTCTCTCTCTCTCTAACATTCCAGATCCTGTGCAATCACTCTGCCCCTCTCTCCCTTCCTCTCAGTCTCTGTCTCAGTCTCTCTCTGATCAATGTGATTAGGGTCTATACAAAGGTTTCAGCTACAGTTGCAATATTGTTAAGAGGCTTTCAAATGAGCTGTAGTCAAATCTCCTCCCCTCTCATCCAGGAATTCATGGAACTCGTGATGTGCATTCAGTGAGCGTGCCATCTGACCCCAGTCACGACCTGACCTCTTTCCCCGCTCTCCCTCTCGGTTCCCTTCCCCTGATGCCAATCAAACTACGCTCCCAACAATCTACGGCCTGGCCTTCTATATTGCTTTATCGCTAGAGCAGTTGGGCTTCATTATCCTGAGTTCGGAGCCCTGGCTCGCCCGCCTCGTCCAACCAAACCATCTCCTCGCAGGTGCTGAATGACCAATAAGGATTAGTCAGGCATGAAACGTGATTTTTCGGACCGATGCTTGGCGATGGCTGGGGAATATATTTCTAACGACTCGGCAGACCACAGTGCTATATTCAATGGTGTGCTGAGTACAGATGATATGGGGAATTGGGGCTATTCCAATATCCAGTGCAACAGTCTACATTCTCACCTACATTCTTACCATCTTACGGTTATATAGAACAATGCATTCAATTGTGTTGCATCCAAAATAACCTACACATAGTCTATGTAGTCAACACATATATATATACAATACATTTGCTCCTTCAGTTAACTAATTTACGTACAGTCCAGTTCAGTTGTGGACTTATCCCATGTGACGTCAATCAGCCTTTCATAAAATCTACTTAGGGATGCGTTCTCCAACATTTCCATTCAAACAAGTACTTAGCCTATTATTTGCTTTGATGATGGTTTCTGACTTCCACAATGAAAACATACAACATGTGGTGCTTCAATATGATCACATTCATACTTGACATACTCTCTATTGGCTACCGCCGGGCCAGGAAAGTTGCCAGTGACTTGAGGTTAGCAGTGTTTTTGCTGGGTACTACGGTTTCCTCCACTACTTACAACAGGCCAGTCACAACTTGGCTGCAATATGGACTGAAGAGGTGACTATAATTGAATTCTGAAAATTCATTTGGCTAACACAACTGTATTTGCAACTAAGACGGTGTATTTCCTGTATGAGCTGATCGTAGGTTGAAACCAATGTGAAGCCTGTTCAACCTATGAAGGTTTGTATGTATCTTCACTGTCACGATCTTAGTGATATCCCTCTCTAAAACTTTATACATGCTCGAGTTGATTTTCAGTTTGTTTTATTTCCCTCTATAACAAGCTTGGGGGAAGTTTATTTTGATAAATGCCTGTAACATGAAGATCAATGCAGATTAGTCATGTATGCTGGCTAAAACAAACACTTTTGGTATTGGAGGAAGTCATGTTGAACACAGTTTGTTGTAAGTGCCTGACAGCGCTTTCTCTTGAAAACAAAAAACAGGTTCTCTTACATAAAACCCTTCTTCAATTACACATATACGCTATCAGCACTGACACAGGCATGATAATAGTTTCAAGGCGCTTTTCTTAAAGAGAAAATCAAGGGTAAAAACGGTGAATTGCTCACTATGAAATAAAGCCTTGATGAGGATAAAAATAGGGAATAAGATGGTCAAGGCATCAAGTAAATGTAAAGAAGCTTTTTCTTTTCAGTTTCCTGCTTTAAAAACTGTTCAAAAAATCCTTGGTGCCATACATCTCAATTACATAACAGAGACATTGCAAGAGGAGTACATATGCATACCTGCAACTAAAATTCATGTAATGAAGCTTTTCCTTGTCAGTTTCCTCCTCAAATAACTGCCCAGAAATCCTTGGTGCCATACATCTCAATTACATAATACAGAAATTGCAAGAATAGTATACTTGCAACTAAAATCCTACCATCATGCAAGAATTTTCTCCTTGAGCCTGGTTTTCTTCTATACATGCAATATCAGTCATTTACAGACTTCCTTTGCATGCTTAGAGAACATGTCGGTTGGTGACCCAGAACATCAATGAAAGAAATGGCACTTTTTCTGCTATCTAATCAATAGCTTCCTCATCCATCCATGCTCATCCCCTTAATTCATCTTTAAATCCAACCCTGTGATGCCTTTCATCAGTTCCCTATAGCTACTCAGGCGCAACATACTAACAATTAGGCACTTAAAGCCTGTTTATAGTACATGCGCAAAAAATATATGGAACATGTATAATTCATGTAGATGTTGCTGCAGTATAAAACTTCAAGCATGAATGCTGGCTTCTGCACCCTGGTTATCAGTCTTTAAGTAAAGCCAAAATCAAAGTTATATTTGACCTGGTTTAAAAAAGAATCCCATTGGCCTTAAGAGCATGATATAAATGATTGCTATTGAGAAGTATGAAAATTTCATAGCAAAATTCATAATACTACATATATAAATATAAATATATATATATATATATATATATATATATATATGAAGAAACTGGGGTAAAGGGAGAGGGATCAGCTTTTTTCCGGTGTTGTCTTGTAGGTTTCCTTACCGCTACTGACATACGATTGTCAGTCAACTGATCTGCGTCCCACCACAACAATATAAACTTACGTGCGTTGCCCAGTGCTAACACTCGTTGCACAACAACTATTTTGCACGCGGGGGTTCCCCGATTGGGGCTCCCCCTGGATCCTTGTAGGTTTACTGGATCCTAGCGGTTTCATACTTTAGTAGTAATCATCAGAGGACTGGGATGTATGGAAGAGATTTAATAAACAGAATTTTGATTATTGAAATGTGCTGTAATGGTTAAATGGTTAAACATACGGTCATATGTTTATATTATTGAAAATTTAGAGTCGAAATAAATTGATGAGTGGGAATGAGACAAGGTTTTAAACAAGTCTCTTTAATGTGGATGGGGTCCCTTAAGAGAGACGAACGCTGATCAGGAAAAAAGAAAGCCATTGATCCAGGTCTGGAATGGCCGAGCTCAGTGGTACAATCACTGTGGAAAGATAAAAATATTAGAACAGGGGCTAACAGATCTTGTACCTCTGGTGGGTATGTATATCTAGGCGACATTTGACTGTTCAGTCAAATACGTTCAAGCCCATGGGTGTGGTAGAGCGAAGTCTATGGATCCATAGTTGCTCTAGTTCGAGACGGACCCTGAGAGACTCTTTGGAGTCTGGGTCATTCCTACCAAATTGTAGGACATGGAGGCAGACATCTCTCAGGCCTGAGTGATCATCTGTGTTGTAGTGTCGGCCGACACTATGTGTAGAGTTGTGTTGTGTGATATAGCGAAAGTGCTCACACATCCGTTCACCAAGTGTGCGCTTGGTGTGGCCAATGTATTGTTTGTAGCAGATTGTGCAAGTGATGCAATAAATGATATTATTGGTCTTGCAATCGCAGTTCCGTATAGTATTATACTCTCTGCCTGTAATAGGACTGATGATGGAACCAGTCTTATTGAGTTTGATGCAGTACCTGCAGGATGCTTTGGAGCATCTCTTGCGTGTAATGTTATTTGTATTAGTGGTTTTAGGCTGTGAAGGATCCTCCACCCTAGCCTTCACTAGTATGTACCTAATGTTTTTAGGTCGTCGGAAACCTTGGGTAGTTTTCCAATTCAGAATTTCTCTGGTGCTTGACGACTTGTCTAGCATATCCCAGTTTTGTTTCACAACATCACCCAGGATTCTACCTCCTGGGTGGTAAGTGGTGATGAGGAAAATGTTTCTAGTGTCCTCCTCTGTTTCCCTTGGTGGAGGGTTGAGGAGGGTAGCTCTATCCTTGTGATAGGCTCTGGAGAATGCCTCTTGGACTATATTAGCTGGATAGTCTGCTCTCAGGAAATGGTGTCCCATTTCTCTGGAATGTTTGATAAAGTCAGTGTCAGAGCTACAGATCCTACGTACTCGTAGGAACTGGCTGTATGGTATAGCTGATTTGCAGTTCTTAGGGTGACAAGACTTGAAGCTCAGATAGTTGTGAGCATCAGTCGGTTTGGTGTAGAGAGATGTGGATAAGAGACCGTCTGTCAGTGTGACAGTGACATCGAGGAAGTGTACTTCCTGAAGGGATGTCTCGGTTTCGAATTTGATGGATGGGACACAACCATTGAGGTGGTTCTCAAAGTTTTTGAGGGCCTCTTGGCCGTGTGTCCAGATGAGGAATATATCATCTATGAATCTTACCCATAACAATGGTTGTAGTTCATAGGTGTAAACAAATTCTGCCTCAAACCAACCCATGAATGTGTTGGCGAAGGATGGAGCAACTTTTGTTCCCATAGCAGTACCTCCTACCTGTAGGAAGTGTTTTCCTGCGAAGTCAAAATTATTCATGCTCAGTACTTTACTGAGCAGGGTAATAAGACTGTCTGTCTTGGGTAGTTGTGATCTGGGTCTAGATCTGACAAGTGCCTGTCTAGCCGCTAGAAGTCCCTGTTGATTAGGGATGTTTGTGTATAGACTGGCTACATCCATAGTAGCCAGTATAGTGTCTGGTGGTAGATTTTGAATGTTTTGAAGTTTCTGGAGGAAATGGGTGGTGTCCTTAATGTATGAAGGAAGTTCCTTCACAGTGGGTTGAAGAAAGAAATCCACAAATTGTGAGATTCTTTCTGTGGGGCAACCATTGCCTGAGACAATAGGTCTACCAGGTGGGTTGACTAGTCTTTTGTGTATCTTAGGGAGCATGTAGAAGAGCGATGTACGTTCTTGACTAATGCTAAGGAAATCATGACACTTGTCATCAATTTCCTCATCATCTAGTAGTGTTTTGAGAAAGTTGTTGATGTCTTCCGTGTGTGTGTGTGTTAAATCAGTAGGTGTCTGTATATAGAAGTTGACATCAGATAACTGTCTGAGTCCTTCTTTGATGTAGTCAGTGGTATTTAATACTACCACTGCTCCCCCCTTGTCAGCTGGTTTACTCACTATGGCTTTATTCTGACTTAGTGATTTAAGGGCAAGATTCTCATCTCTAGTGAGATTGTGAAACTTGGAAGGTGGAACCTTATGTCTTAACAGGTCTACCTCATTCTGTCTGAAGAAGAGCTCCAGTGCTGTCACTGGTGGTGGCTTCCATTTGGATGGTTCCTTGAATCGGGTATCACTAAACGGCCCATTCGGGTCTTGACTAGGCCTTGACCTTGCTAGGTCTTCATCTTCTTCGGCAATGTTGTCAAAGAAGAGTTTGCGCCGGATTCTCATGTGGAACTTGTTGAGATCCTCCCTGAGTTCACCAAAATTAGGTTCACCCGGGGTGGGACAGAATTTCATACCCTTGGCTAAAATAATTTTCTCTGTCTGGGTTAAGGTATAGTCAGACAGGTTAACAACTAAATTATCTAGATTGGTCTGATTTGAGTTGTTATTGCTGTTAAGAGTGTCTAGTGCATGTGGTGCATGTAGAGTGGGGTCTGTATTTACCTGTCCACAATAAAAATCAATTTTAGGGAACACACAATGTCTTGTTGTTGTCTTATCTTCCATGCTAGAATTAAGAGGATCAAACATTATTACATATAAAGGTGGGCCAAACAAGTTGGGGAAAGAAAGGAGTAGACTCGGACCAGGATGTGGTGACCTCCTATCACATCGTATATATATTAAAATAAATAACATACACACTTTGGCAAGTATAAAAATATGAACACTTAGATCTGAGTGAGCAATAAATACAGTAATGGAAAGAAACAGACCATTACTGTATTTATTGCTCACTCAGATCTAAGTGTTCATATTTTTATACTTGCCAAAGTGTGTATGTTATTTATTTTAATATATATACGATGTGATAGGAGGTCACCACATCCTGGTCCGAGTCTACTCCTTTCTTTCCCCAACTTGTTTGGCCCACCTTTATATGTAATAATGTTTGATCCTCTTAATTCTAGCATGGAAGATAAGACAACAACAAGACATTGTGTGTTCCCTAAAATTGATTTTTATTGTGGACAGGTAAATACAGACCCCACTCTACATGCACCACATGCACTAGACACTCTTAACAGCAATAACAACTCAAATCAGACCAATCTAGATAATTTAGTTGTTAACCTGTCTGACTATACCTTAACCCAGACAGAGAAAATTATTTTAGCCAAGGGTATGAAATTCTGTCCCACCCCGGGTGAACCTAATTTTGGTGAACTCAGGGAGGATCTCAACAAGTTCCACATGAGAATCCGGCGCAAACTCTTCTTTGACAACATTGCCGAAGAAGATGAAGACCTAGCAAGGTCAAGGCCTAGTCAAGACCCGAATGGGCCGTTTAGTGATACCCGATTCAAGGAACCATCCAAATGGAAGCCACCACCAGTGACAGCACTGGAGCTCTTCTTCAGACAGAATGAGGTAGACCTGTTAAGACATAAGGTTCCACCTTCCAAGTTTCACAATCTCACTAGAGATGAGAATCTTGCCCTTAAATCACTAAGTCAGAATAAAGCCATAGTGAGTAAACCAGCTGACAAGGGGGGAGCAGTGGTAGTATTAAATACCACTGACTACATCAAAGAAGGACTCAGACAGTTATCTGATGTCAACTTCTATATACAGACACCTACTGATTTAACACACACACACACGGAAGACATCAACAACTTTCTCAAAACACTACTAGATGATGAGGAAATTGATGACAAGTGTCATGATTTCCTTAGCATTAGTCAAGAACGTACATCGCTCTTCTACATGCTCCCTAAGATACACAAAAGACTAGTCAACCCACCTGGTAGACCTATTGTCTCAGGCAATGGTTGCCCCACAGAAAGAATCTCACAATTTGTGGATTTCTTTCTTCAACCCACTGTGAAGGAACTTCCTTCATACATTAAGGACACCACCCATTTCCTCCAGAAACTTCAAAACATTCAAAATCTACCACCAGACACTATACTGGCTACTATGGATGTAGCCAGTCTATACACAAACATCCCTAATCAACAGGGACTTCTAGCGGCTAGACAGGCACTTGTCAGATCTAGACCCAGATCACAACTACCCAAGACAGACAGTCTTATTACCCTGCTCAGTAAAGTACTGAGCATGAATAATTTTGACTTCGCAGGAAAACACTTCCTACAGGTAGGAGGTACTGCTATGGGAACAAAAGTTGCTCCATCCTTCGCCAACACATTCATGGGTTGGTTTGAGGCAGAATTTGTTTACACCTATGAACTACAACCATTGTTATGGGTAAGATTCATAGATGATATATTCCTCATCTGGACACACGGCCAAGAGGCCCTCAAAAACTTTGAGAACCACCTCAATGGTTGTGTCCCATCCATCAAATTCGAAACCGAGACATCCCTTCAGGAAGTACACTTCCTCGATGTCACTGTCACACTGACAGACGGTCTCTTATCCACATCTCTCTACACCAAACCGACTGATGCTCACAACTATCTGAGCTTCAAGTCTTGTCACCCTAAGAACTGCAAATCAGCTATACCATACAGCCAGTTCCTACGAGTACGTAGGATCTGTAGCTCTGACACTGACTTTATCAAACATTCCAGAGAAATGGGACACCATTTCCTGAGAGCAGACTATCCAGCTAATATAGTCCAAGAGGCATTCTCCAGAGCCTATCACAAGGATAGAGCTACCCTCCTCAACCCTCCACCAAGGGAAACAGAGGAGGACACTAGAAACATTTTCCTCATCACCACTTACCACCCAGGAGGTAGAATCCTGGGTGATGTTGTGAAACAAAACTGGGATATGCTAGACAAGTCGTCAAGCACCAGAGAAATTCTGAATTGGAAAACTACCCAAGGTTTCCGACGACCTAAAAACATTAGGTACATACTAGTGAAGGCTAGGGTGGAGGATCCTTCACAGCCTAAAACCACTAATACAAATAACATTACACGCAAGAGATGCTCCAAAGCATCCTGCAGGTACTGCATCAAACTCAATAAGACTGGTTCCATCATCAGTCCTATTACAGGCAGAGAGTATAATACTATACGGAACTGCGATTGCAAGACCAATAATATCATTTATTGCATCACTTGCACAATCTGCTACAAACAATACATTGGCCACACCAAGCGCACACTTGGTGAACGGATGTGTGAGCACTTTCGCTATATCACACAACACAACTCTACACATAGTGTCGGCCGACACTACAACACAGATGATCACTCAGGCCTGAGAGATGTCTGCCTCCATGTCCTACAATTTGGTAGGAATGACCCAGACTCCAAAGAGTCTCTCAGGGTCCGTCTCGAACTAGAGCAACTATGGATCCATAGACTTCGCTCTACCACACCCATGGGCTTGAACGTATTTGACTGAACAGTCAAATGTCGCCTAGATATACATACCCACCAGAGGTACAAGATCTGTTAGCCCCTGTTCTAATATAATATATATATATATATATATATATATATATATGTATATATATATATATATATATATATACATATATATATATATATATATATATATATATATATATACAAATATATGTTTACATATACATATAAATACATATACAAATACTACCCTCCCTCACACCTGGGTTAGATTAACTCAACTGATCCAAATATAAGCATTTGTACTGGCAAACTTCCAGAGAGAGAGAGAGGGAGAGATGAAATATTCAATATTTCATCAAATTTGTCAACTTGAGTATTCCCATGCTGCCTATGGTGAGAGGCTAGATCTATAACCAACTCGTGGCTACACCACTTAGTCTGTGGGAGGAAGCATCCCTGAGGACGAATCAGCATGCATATTACAGCATAATGGAGAACCAGATAATGGTGTGCACTGAGAACAGGAAATTAGAAGTAATTTCTTTTTTATAACAAATACTTACCTGCGATCATTGGAAGCTATCTCCAGGGCTTGCTCTGGTCACCCAAAAGGTAGGCTCTCATTTGGCAGTCTCTCCCTATGGAAGATCCTTGCGATGATCATAGCGGAGGGTCTACTAAATGTAGCCTCCAGAATTAAAAATAGACCGTGATTTGTGTGATCCCCGCTAGGGGCCGCACTGATACCGGTCGTGACGTCACGGTTGGCGCATGCGCCTTCATCCTCTTCTCATTTTTTGGCGTTAAATACCATCATGGAAGAACGGATTCTAGGGGAGGATACAGAAGGGTGGGCAATGATCGCAGGTAAGTATTTGTTATAAAAAAGAAATTACTTCTAATTTCCTGTTTTATATCCAAATTCTTACCTGCTCACATTGGAAGCAGAGTACCACCGCCAAGAAAAAGCTGTGGAAGGATCAGTTCTATTTCCTAGAAGCTGTGCCAGCCGTGACCAGCACTGCTCTACTAAACCTGCCTTTTGTTGCAGGAAGATCTTTAAGATAGAACTGCGCAAAAGTTTGCGGCCGGCTCCAGGCTGCGGCATCCATAATAGCTTCAAATGGCACTCCGGCCATTGTAGCCCAAGTAGTTGCGACCCCTCTGGTGTCGTGGGCTCTAATGCCCATGCGTTGCCTCCGTTCCTTAGGAAGGTGCGAGAACGCCCCCGCTATGGCCTCTTTGACCCAACCAGCGACTGTACTCTTGGTAGCCTTAGTATAAGGCTCCCTTGACCGAATGAAAAGGGCTTTTTCATCCCCTCGCAAGGGCTTGGTTAATTCCAAGTACCATTTCAGGGCCCGGACAGGGCAATGTACTTTGTCGTCTGGCGAGAACTCCTTCAGGCTGAGGAGAAACACCTCACTAGGAGTAAACGAGACCGACTGGTTTTTGTCCAATAGGAGGGATGGGAGAAGACGGACTCCTCCATTTTCCCACCGCAGATGACATGCGTCTATCCTGCAGGAATGGACCCAGCTTCCTCGCCTGGCCGAAGCCAGCTGCAGTAGGAAAGCTGTCTTGACCGCCACCGACCTCAATGGTGCCGTGTGAATCGGCTCAAAGGGAGGGCCCGCTAGGTACTTGAGTACCGTCGGGAGATCCCAAGTCTCATTGAGCGTCCTTGGTCTGGCGGAAACCACAAACAGACCCTTAATAAGGGTTGACAAGTCCGTGTTGGACGACACAGTTGTCCCATCCGGAAAACCTCTATGAATGGCTGCGATGGCAGATTTGTAACCTGCAATGGTTGACGGAGCTAAGGGCTTCCCCTTATGCTTCACCGTTCGCAGGCCATTCAGGAATTCCGCGACTTCCGCTACAGGGGCCTCAGCGGGACCCACACCTCGCTCCACGCACCATCGTCGGTAGTGGAGAAGACGGGAATCATAAAGCCGGCAAGTTGATTCTCGCCTGGCCCTGGCTGCCGTCTCTGCAACTCCCTGCGAAAAGCCTCGGTCAACGAAGGATTTGCGGACAGCGGCCATACAGCCAGTCTCATTCTGTCCGGTTTGGGGTAAAACATCCCCGTGACCGAGTTCTTCAGGAGGTTGTCCTTGGGTGTGATCACTCGCGGAAGGTCTGTCAGCATGCTGGTCAGCTGACGGAACCACGGCTGGCTGGGCCAGAACGGGGCTACTAGGAGGATCCGGGCTGACCACTGCAGCCTCAGTTTCCTCAATACCCTCGGGATGAGGTTGGTCGGCGGGTACGCGTACCCGTACAGACTCTCCCAATTCTGCGTCAGAGCGTTTATTCCGCTCGACGTCTGAGAGGGGCGCACTGAGAAGAACACTGGAAGTTTGTGGTTCTTCTCTGATGCGAAGAGATCCACATGGGGAGTCGGCCAATGCTCGAATATGAGCCGAACCACTGTCTTGTGGAGGGACCACTCCGTAGGGTGGTTGTGTTTCCCCCTGGACAGGGCGTCCGCCAGGACGTTCCTGACTCCCGATATGTGGTTGGCAACCAGGTAGATCCCGTGTTGCCTGCACCAGGCCCACAGGTCCAGTGCCAGGTAGCACAAGGTGGGGGATTGAGTTCCACCCTCCTTGTTGATGTAGGCCACTGTAGTGGTATTGTCCGTAAGGACATCCACAGCAGTGTCCCGTACCTGAGGCAGAAAATGCTGCAGAGTCAGCCATACTGCCTGCAGTTCGAGCCAGTTGATGTGGTGCTTGGCCCAAGCCCGCGGCCACTGACCTGAGATCACCCAGTCTCCTAGGTGACCTCCCCAGCCCTCCATCGAGGCATCCGTGACTATCGTCATAGTCGGATCTGGCCTGAGAAACGGCCGGCCCACCGTCAGGTTGGCCCGCGATGCCCACCACTCCAGCTCTCTGAGCGATTCGTGGTCGGGGTATATCCGGAGATATGGGCTGTCCGAGACTTGCGTCCACTGACTGTGGAGCATAAGTTGGATCAGTCGAGTATGTGTCACCGCCATGGGGACTAACTCGCGCAGACTGGACAGATGTCCTAAGAGCTTCTGCCAAGTTTTCGCTGGCTGAGGGCTCCGTGCTAGGAGCGAGGATGCCAGTCGCGACGCTCTGATGACCCTCTTCTCGCTCGGGAAAACGAGCATATTGATGAGGTCGAGGGTCGATCCCAGGAATGCTGGGAACTGTGTGGGTATCAACTGGGACTTTCCTTCGTTTACGAGGAAGCCCAGTTTTGTCACCCAGAACAGTGTGAGGTCGCGTTGACGTTCCACAAGCGACCTTGACTGGTTCTTTAGAAGCCAGTCGTCTAGATACTGGTGCATGTCTACACCCTGTATCTTGAGGAACGCCTCGATGGTTCGCACAATCCTCGTGAACACCCGAGGTGCTGTTGAGAGCCCGAACGGGAGCACCAGGAATTTGTACGCCCTGCCATCGTAGGCAAAGCGGAGGAACCGTGTGTGTTCGGGAGCTACGGGGACGTGAAAGTAGGCGTCTCTTAAGTCTATAGAGACTGCCCACGTCTCTGACATTGAGGAGTCCCTCAAATGCTCGGAGGTCTTTAGCCTCTGCTGGTGGGCCTCCCCTAGGCAGTCCATCACTGTTCGTAGCGTCTCCATCCGAAAGGATAGGGGCTTTACGAATTTGTTGAACGCCTTTAAATTGAGGATCGGGCGCCAACCGCCCGACTCTTTGGCCACCAGAAAGATAGGGGAGTAAAACCCCGGTATGTCCGCGTGGAAGGGAATCTCCCTGATCGCCCGTTTCTCGAGCATGGACTCCAGGCCTCGTTCGAGGTCCTGACGTCGCGCCTGATTCCGAGGAATCGGGGTGCAGCGGGGCTCCCTTGTTCTTGGGGGGTTCCCCGTGAACTCTATCCTGTAGCCCTTGGTTACAGTCTGCAGTACAAACTGGTCCGACGTAATCAGGGGCCACAGGTGGGCGAACGCTCTTAATCGCCCCCCCACCGGACAAAGCTGATCATTCTGCATCAGCTTTGGGGGCTGGTTTTGGGGTGTTATAGGTGGAGTAAGCGTCTTTTTTGGCGCCTCCACCTCGACCCCTACCACGGCCTCTACCGGCACCTCTACCTCCACCGCCTTCGGACGAGGAGGAGTTCGAGCCTCCACCACCTTTTTTACCCTTCTTGTTGTACTTGCCGCCCGAACCTCTGCCTTTTTTGAAGGGGATCCGAAAACGATCCCCCGATTGCTTCGAGGTCGAGGGCTGGTCACGGGCTAACTGAGCCTGTGACGCACTCAAGAGTTGGGTCTTGGTGGTCGACTCTACTGTTTGGGTCCATTGGCCCGCAAACATGAGACCCTTTGTCAGGGGAAGCTCTCTGAGACGCAGTCTGGCCATCGTGGGCACGACTCTCTTGTTCTCCGCCAGAGCTGCCGATAAGAATCGGATGCGACGGTCAAATCCCGCCTCCAACTTCTGGCGTGTGGAGATGCGTCCTATAGCCGCGGTTAAATAGTTGGCCAGAGACACGGCCCCGGCCAGTGTCTCGTCCACCATACATTCTGGCATAGGTGGTGGCGTCAACCCCGCGAGGAGAGCAGCGCGCTCTTTCTCTCTACTTACTATAGTCGCAGAAATGAACCCTTGAGTTCGCTGCAAATATATCGAGAGGCGCGCGAGGAGAGATGAAGTCGCTTCGACTTGCTTCGCGAATCTCTCCGCCTCTTTGGTCACCGGATGTGGTCCTTTCGGTCCAAAGGGCTTCGCCGGATCCCAATCCAACTTGTAGGTGGATCGCATGTATTCTGTCACCTCGGCGTCCACTTCGAGGACCTTAAGCAAGGTTTCGTCCTCTTCGACAAGAGGGAAGAAACGCGCGAGGGTAGAATCCCCGAAGGACCCGGCCTCCTTCACCACCCGTCTGTCGTCGACAGTACACGCTACCTTAGAGACCCCGTCACGGGCCCATAGCGCTGGTGCCTCCACCGCACGTGAGGTCGGTGTGGCAAAGACACTGAACTCCGACTCCTCCGGGGGAGGAGAAGCGGATGGTGGTGAGGAGAACTTTAGCACTTTCGCAAGTGCATGGAGAACGGGCACGAACTCCAGAGGGCGAGAAAATTTAAAATCCTGCGCCTCCCAGGATTCGCGCCACGACCTAGTGAGGTCAGGGTGTGGTGGGATCGTGTGATCCCCACTCCCATCTCTAGGCGGACCCAGCCTTGCGTAGACCGACGTCACCGGAGCGGTGGACGTGGAGGCCGTCGCGGCTGTCTGAAGTGGCGGAGGCACCTCAGGGGGAGCCACAGGTTCCGCAGGCTTGTCGGAAGCTGCGCCCAAGAGCTCTCGATCGAGCTCAGACCACGCCTCTACAGGCGGGAGACCACAGGGGTCGAAGACCTCCTCGACTTGATCATCGAAGTGATCGTCGTCTTCATCATCCGATTGGTCGGAGAACTGACCGGGAGACAAAGATGCCGGTGACGACCGGCCGGACCTCGTCCTGGTAGGCGAGGGAGAGGCCTCACGGCGGTGAGGTCTCTTGGACGGAGGAGGTGAGCACCTCGATGGAGACAAAGAGGGAGATCGCGGTCTTTTCTCAGGGGCAGCTGGTTTATCCAGCTTCTGAGAGATCGCCACAAGCGACTGAGTGATCGCCAAGATTGACTGAGTCATATCTGGCTGCTGAGGCGGAGGAGGAGGATTTGCCGCCTTCAGGGCCGCCACCAGCGTCGCTATGTCGAACACCGGAGGATTCGGTGTCGGCTGTGGTTGTGGCTGATTAGCCAGAGTCAGGACTGGGGGGGGAAACAAGTCCTCTTCCACCAGGCTATGACCCTGACCTACACGCCCTGCCAGCTCAAACAACTTCTCCATGTTTTCTTGCTGGCCACAGGGAATGTGCTCCCCGTCAGAGTCCTCTCCGAACAGGTCCACATAGGGGTCACCCCCCAGTGGATCCGCTTCGAGTTCGGGGAACAAGGGGTCTCTCATCGGCGAGGCGACTCCCACCTGGGCTGCGTCATATGACTTCAAGGCAGCCTTTGTTGGAGTACGCCCAACCGATGGAGATACTGCTATTGCGGGAGATACCGCAGGTGCGGTGATCACCGCAGATGTAGCAGCAGCTGCCGAAGCAGTCCTCCGGGTGCTGCTCCTAGTAGTGGGGCCAGAAGACCCCTCTGAGGCACCACTCTTTGTGGCCCCCCCCTTTTTCCTGCTAGGAGCAGCAGTCCCGCGGGATTTCTTCGTTGGGGGTGACTCATCACGAAGACGAGTTGAAGGCATGGCCTTCCTTGGAGATCTCCTCCTGTGTTCAGGAGTGGGAGATTTTCCCGCAGATCTCTTCCCCGTAGATGCGGTAGAAGAGGCTGACACCGCGGTTGCGGAGGTCACCGTAGTTGCGGAGGTTACCGCAGTTACCGCGATTGCGGGATTTCCCGCATCACCCGCATTTGCGGGATTTACCGCATTTGCGGGATTTACCGCATTTGCGGTATTTACCGCATCTCCCGCGATTGCGGTATTTACCGCACTTCCCGCAGCTGCGGGAGTTACCGCAGGTGCGGTACGTCGAGTCCTAGCTCGACCACGCTCTAATGGCAAACCTGAAGGTTTGTCAGAGCGCGGAGAACGAGAACGTTCTCTGCGTGCTTTCGTTTTGCGGGCCCGATAGGCTGCATCCCTCTCAGACCGTTGGATTCTCTTGGTCATCCAAGAATCGAATCCCACCCAGGTCTCCTCCGTCCAGGATTCGCACACAGTGCAGGTATGGTTCCTGTCACAACGGGTGTGCCGAGAGCAGCACCCGTGTGCGATCCAGGGTACGTCAGGAGCAGGGCGAGTGGTGAAATTCGGGCAGGGCGAAGCCCCACACCGAATCTGAGAAGAAGGTCGTCCCGCCGCGGGACCGACGCTATACACGCTGGCCGACGACATCGTCGAAGGTCAGATGAAAACAAGACAAAATATACAGGGAAACACAGAGATACCGACAAGTTACCTGTCCCAGCGATGTATAATGGTCTCACTGTTATACTCGCTTGTACGTCTGTACTGTATGCTCGAGTTTATAGCATAAACGAGCGTAAACTTCCGAGAGCTTTTGAAAACCGATTGGCAGAGCAATGGCGCCCAAAAGAGAAGAGGATGAAGGCGCATGCGCCAACCGTGACGTCACGACCGGTATCAGTGCGGCCCCTAGCGGGGATCACACAAATCACGGTCTATTTTTAATTCTGGAGGCTACATTTAGTAGACCCTCCGCTATGATCATCGCAAGGATCTTCCATAGGGAGAGACTGCCAAATGAGAGCCTACCTTTTGGGTGACCAGAGCAAGCCCTGGAGATAGCTTCCAATGTGAGCAGGTAAGAATTTGGATATAAAAAGGAGGAACCTCTAGCTGAAGGTGAAGTATCACTCACACATATATAACCTGATAAGGCTTACATATTGTGAGATGGAATGATGGAGGGTACTGCAAATGCTATGAAATTATCATTATAACCCATAAAACCAGACTTTCTATAACATATATAGTCTAATAGGGCTTACATTTTGTGAGATGGAGCATACTGAAAAGGCTATAAAATTATCATTACAACCCATAAAACCAGACTTTTTTCACATATATAGTCTAATAGGGCTTACATTTTGCATACTGAAAAGGCTATAAAATTATCATTATAACCTATAAAAACAGACTTTTTTCACATATATATAATCCAATAAGGAATTATATATTGTGATATAGTGCATATGGCAAAAGATATAATATCATCATTATAAGCCATGAAATCAGACTTTCTATAACATAACTATATAACCTGATAAGGCTTACAAATTGTGAGATGGAGCAAACTGCAAAGGCTATGAAATTATCATCATAATCCATATAGTCAGATTTCTATAACATGATCAGAAATAAACTATCACAACTTTACTTCATTTATATCACTCAGACATTAACTAATAAGTCTTACATTTTGATGAGATGAAGTACTCAGCGAGGGCTTCAAAGGCATCATTTTCATCTATAAAATGTGACATTTCTATTGGAAAATAAGGTTGAAAGTATCAGTCGTAAAGTTGGATGGAACACACTGCAAAGGTTATAAAATCATCATTATAATCCATCAAGTCAGACTTTCCATCTCAAAATGAGTGCAAAAATATCAAATACCATAACTTTACTTCACTTGGATGATGAGTAAAGCACTTCTCCCCTAGAGAGAAGTTGCATAGCACTTCAAATGCTGGGGCTACTTTCATCCAAAGCATAAGGACGCAAAGATTTTTGGAAAAAATACAAACCCTGTCATGTTGGTATTCATTGGATTGCTCTCGCTGAGTACTCTCAGATGAGTACCCATGTGTCAGGGTTTTAGTCATTTTTCAGATTTTTTTGCATCATGTTGTATTTGCCAAATTAGCCACCAGCAGCATAAGGGATAAAGCAATCAAGTTAACATTTTGTTTTTACTCAGACAGCCTGCATGGTAATAGGGTCGTAGACGCAGTCCTCAAAACTGATTATCTTACAGAACCAACATTAGCCAAATCTAATTCCCATCCAAGACTGATTGAGCCCATAAACTAATGCTGCTTAACCCTCTCATGACCAAAATATCAAAATGCTTCTTTTTTCATCTTTTGCAGCCAGCACTTACAACTTACAAGCAACTATTACAAGGTAAATGGTCTTCTTTTTTATAAATTTCTGGATATATCCTTAATTATTCACAAGGTGCTCTTAAGGTAAATGGGTTAGCCAATTCTCGCTTAGAGTTCTATGAGAAAGTGGTCACCTGAAATTGTGGTAATTCTGCAAATAACTCAGGAATATAGCAGGAATTCACATAGTATCTGAAGGCTTGGTTGTGATAAGCATTTCTCCACAAATTATTTCCCGCAAAGTGCTTGTATTGGGGAGATATAACTAAACAACTGTGACTAATTTGGCCACTACTGATGCATGGGTTAAATGGTTTGACCCATTCATGCCTGTAGCAGCCAAAAATGCTTGATTATATTTTGATATCTTTTTATGAAACGCAATATCTAGAAAATATTTAATGGAGCGTTGTTCTTCAGAAGTCTGTCTCTTCAAATAATTTTCTAATATATGCCTCATTCCAAATCTACTTTTTTAAGTATGACAGGTCCAGATGACACTTGTCAAGTAGATCTTCGGGCATGAATGGGTTTAATGGTTTAACTAGTCTTTATCAGTAAGCCTGAGTCAGCACATTCGGACAGTGAGTGAGTCAGTGAGGGGACAAAGCTAGCCCTCAATTAATGCCAAATTGTCTGCCTTATTTCTCCGTCTCTCATATGCTTGACCCACGGTCAAGCCTGTGCATGACATCTCCTGGACATTTCCTCTCACCACACGCCTGCTAACTCTCTCGCTATCACTCGTATGTCACATGGGTCAACTGCGTCCCTGTTTTATCATCTTCAACTACAACTATATCTCAATTGTGTATTTCCTTTCCCAGCTTATATCAAACTCTTTATCTATGAAATACCAAGGTGGTTGAACTTGATGAACAATGCAAAACTGCGTAAATAGCACTTTTTAAAATTGTATTATTACTTTTTTGGCATATTTGAAATATTCAGACACTACAAGCATTTGAGGTACCATGGCAGTTTAACTTGATGAACAATGCAAAATCGATAGATGCATTTTTTTCCCTTTTTATTTAAGCAAGTTTCAAATATTCAGAGGACTGTAATCAATAAATGCTGATAATAACTCTCGCTGTAACAATACTTCATTATGTCTGACTCAGTTATATGTTAATGCTCTTGAATGCTGGGTCATAGCTGCTTGACCCTAGGTCACTTCTGCCCATGTCATCTCCATATGGTAAGACTCCTCACAAGTTCATTGCTATAATAAATACAATGAACTGTCTAATATCTACATTTAGCATCTTCACCCTATCACAATAGGTGAATTTGGCCTCATGGATATGAGAAAAAAACCAAGATCAACTGAGAGCCGATTCTGATTGAACAAATGGGGAGACAACCAACAATTTGGACTCTCCCTTAGTTTCTTTTGCAACGTGGTTTGTTTGAGGGATGACATGAACTATGCATGGTTTCTGACCTCTTTTGTACAAGATAAGTATTCAAATGTTTTTCAAACAGTACTAACATTTTAATTAAAGAATATGAGGGTTACCACAGAAGACTCATGAATATATCTTCAAGACATATCAATGCATCAAATTGATATTACATGTACTTGTAATTTGACAATGTGGGTGCTAAGAGTTCAAATGACTTGCAATGTTTCAAGATAGCAAATAATAGTACCCTGCTCTAAAAGCACTCATCGTTTAACATCCTTCAGGAAGTCACCAGGTCTTGGCATGGGCCATTCGCTCTCTATAAGAATGAATAGGAGCTGTTAGAAATGGGGCAGTTTTATTCCCACCTCTCCCCCCTCGATGACTGACAGGCACATCATGCGGCCCTCCGATGGGCACTAGCGGGAGTAGCAGCCATGCACTGGCACGCGTCTCGGAACGAATCTCCCGTCTCGGGAACGGGTCTCGGGAACGAATCAGCCTGATTAATGGCGTGCGCCTCAGAAGTAAATGAAATTAGGCAGAACAGGGGAGCAGGCAGCTAATTAAAACTGCTTATTAGGCATCAACCCCCTGCGGTACAGATACCTGATACCCCCTTGGAACCATAAAACACTCTCCCATGCCTAATCCTTTACGAGACCTCCTTCTTTCATCTCTTGACTTTTTTATACCGCAATAATAGCAATCCTCAAAGACCACATTATATGTGTAATGGTTTTGAAATGACCTGGAACTTACTCCTTTTTTATGTCTCAATGCTCCTGTTCATATTGCATTGAATCTTTCAATTTTCCTATCTCACAAAAATAGCAATCCTCAAGCACCACATTATACATGTAATGGTTTTGAGATGACCTTAAGCTTGGAGCAAAGGTCTCCTCTCCAATCTATTTTATAATGCTCCTGTTCATATTGCATTGAATTCCAAATGGCGAATATATCAACCCTCTCAAATTAGGATACCAAGTAGTACTAAATAATGCAATGTAAATGCAGTTTTCATGACTAAAAGCCATTCCCCTCGAGTTTGTGGCCTCCTTCAAATAAAGTGCATGGTTCAATTAAGTGTGAATGACATACCATGTTATGTCATTATTGATTAAACCCAGTCATTTGCCTGATCAGGCGATTAAACAAATCAGTTACCACAATGATTTCCTAATGATGCATGAAATATCTCAGTGCAGGACACCATAGTCATTTACAGTTGATCCTATATATTCTGTACACAACCTCCACCTATGTCTCCACTTTCGGTAAAAAAAAAACAATTCTTACTCACCGCCTCGGCAGGGATAACCTTAAATGATATATAAACCTGGGATGGGTAATGAACCCATTCTACTCACCTCCTGCAAAAACAAAGAGAAGCAAAAATAAGAAATCATAATAAACACAAAATGTGTACGAAATGTGTACAAAATGTGTACGAAATGAATTGAAAAGCATCGTCTGTAATGATAAGTGAAAGAATAGTCAAACTAGGTTAAAGTACAAATGTGGCACCCTATTGGGGTTGCCATTACCTGGTAATGCTAGTGTGATTGAATCTCTTGAGGGAGCAAGCATCATTAAGGGTGAGGGGAGGGGTACTCAATCATGCTCGCTATGCCACAGGGGTGGCACATATGTTATATATTGTACCACAGACATGAAACACAACAGTTACACTGTAATAATCAATTTAGCTTCAAGCCATTCATGATATTTAGTAGGGATGGGGACCGGGAAGACCGGTCCACATGTGATACCGGCCTGAGTATTGCGGTTAACCGGTCTGAAACCGGATCCCTCTCCATGCGGTTCGGTTTTCTATGCACGCTGGAGGCGTAATAAAACTGTCAGCACTGCTGGCCTCACAATGTCTGTCAAGTGGGCCGATCAAATAGCCATTTCAAAGTCAAAATGAATGGCGCTTCTTGTTCTCTGGCCACTTTCACTATGCGCAGAAGCCTTCTGAGCATAGAGAAACTGGCCAGGACACTAGTATATAGGAACTTACAAGTTCAGGCAAGTTCAGCCACGCATTCCATTGCGTAGTTTCGTATCCAAGAAATGTCATTAATAAACCGTTTAGGAAACCGTGATAAAACCGAACCGTAGAAGCAAAACCGAAAACCGAACCGAACCGTAGAATTCTCAACGGTCCCCATCCTTAATATTTAGACAATCAATGTACCTTGCACGCGACATTCACTATTTTTAGTTTGTTTTTAGATAGTGTTAAAAGCATTTCGAAGGACACACAAACTATATAGGTTTTGGTTATACAACTCTTGTTATGATTGGTTGCTTTTATTTCAGCCAATCAAAGGACCTGTTACATTCGACTGCGGGCCTTCCCTAGATCACCTATTAAAGAGAACAGGAGGAAACGATTGCGGCTATTGTTATGGCGAGCACGTCTTGGCAAGTGGACCTCTCCGGACTGATGAGAAGATGCCTCAGCTCAATTGAGCAGCAAATTGTTTCCTTTATCGCCGCAACTCCTAATCTAGCACCATTTGTATTCTCCCTCTTTTGCGGGACCCCTCAACTCCGACTCCCCCCAAATCGTAATCAAATAAAGGTCACCCCGTCCACGTCAATTTGGATTTGATCAGAGGCTTAAACAATATCACTTCTGGAGAGCGGGCGAGTCGTAATTGCACAGAGAAAGTGGCGAACTGGCTTTCTACAACTAGTTCAACACCAACTGCTCACAAAAATTTAATTTACAGTTTCCAATT
The DNA here is from genome assembly GCA_963942565.1 of Maea johnstoni. Lineage (NCBI taxonomy): Eukaryota > Metazoa > Annelida > Polychaeta > Spionida > Magelonidae > Maea > Maea johnstoni. The sequence goes on along the minus strand of OZ012688.1, from coordinate 28,651,617 downwards.
TCTTTGCTGGTGGGGTAATGAAATAAGGTTTACTTGGGATGAGCAAATGCAAGAAAGGAGAGAGGTGAATGAATACCTAGGTAAATAATCAATCATGCAGCTCCTATGTAGAATCACTTTCATTCAACCCTTATGTTGCTGGTGGCTAATTTGGCCAATACAAAATGAGGCAAAAAAACTGAAAATGACTGAAAACCTGGCAAATGGGTACTCATCTGAGAGTACTCAACGAGAGCTATCCAGTGAATACCAACAAGACAGGGTTAAGATGGTTTTCAAAAATATTTGCATCCTTGTGTTTGGATGAAAGCATAGTCTCAGCATTGGACGTGTTAAGTAAATTTGATGGAACAATTTCGGAATAAGAAAACATCACTTTGTCACAGAATACAACCCCAAGGGACATTATTATTGCCAGATTCTTTCAATTTCTCAATTCTCACACCAGTTACGACGACCACCACAAGCACAATTGTCATCAGCATCATCATCAGTCTATGAACTGCCAGATCTATTTCTTCGGGGCCCAATCATCCCTTATCTCCGCCTTCCGCGCCTCCAGCCAAAAAACCCGCTCACGAACGACGAACGCCAGCAAACAATTCCAATCTTCGCCCAATCTCGTTCTGCTGGCAGCTGGCCCGAGGGGGCTGCCAGCGATTAGGGGATTTACTCACACACTAACACAGCCAGCTAGCCATGGCTGCCTGAGCCGGTCGGGTCTGAACGCAGGCCTTGTCTCTCCAGCAGGCTACAGGATTGGCCTGCTGTATACCGTGTAAGGGTTTATAGAGTTAATAAGGGGATTAGTCATACTACATACAGCCTTTAACAGCAATATTAACCCTTTTACACCCACAGAATTTTTCTGGAATATAACCCATTTTGACTGCACTCCATATTAAATTTCTTGAGAAATATAGAATTTAAGTAGTTAAGTAAATCTCAAACTAATAAATACTGGACATTATTCTCAATATCACTTATGCATGGGAAATATATTTCCTAGGACATATTCGGTATTCTCAGCCACAATTCTTTTCACCCCCATAGCAAAATGTATTCTGTTGCAATATTAACTAATAACATTCAATCATCAATAAAGTTCAAGACCAAGATTGAGCGGGTAAGGATATGTCATGGTAGATTATGGGTTTATCATTATCCCTCAGCAGGGCAGCTTGAGCCTCACATATGGACATGGGAGATAATAACATTATCATAACCTCATCAGTCTCCCCAGCTCAGAGCAATCACTGACCTCTGCAGAGTACCACTCAGGCACTGGTCAGCAGGATTTAACCTGTTAACACTTATGCTCCGCGTGGCTGATTTGGCCAATACAAAATGATGCACAAAACCTGGAAAATGTCTGAAACGCTAGCACAAGGGTACTCATCTGACAGTATTCAGGCAAATGGGTATTTATCTAAGAGTGTGAGATTCATTATTCAGAGAGAGCTTTCCAATGAATACCAGCATGACAGGGTTTGAATAGTTTTCTAAAATCTTTGAATCCTTGTGTTTTGGGCAAAAGTAGCCTCAGCATTGGAAGGGTTAAGGACAAGCTTATCTTAGCTACAAATGAACCCCTTCCTGTTGTCCTCTCACCACGAATCGAGAGACAGCGTTACGAGAAAGAGAGACAGAGAACCGAGCCTCGTCACAGACGCCGCCGGTAATTTACCCTTTTTATTACGAGATTAGGAGAGCTGAGCAGAAGCACCCCTTACTTTCGTCCTCTCACCATAAATCGAGAGGCGACATTACAAGAGTGAGACAGAGAACCAGGCCTCCTCGCAGACGCCGCCGGTAATTTACCAGTGTTGTAATGCACAAGGCCTCCGTGGTTAATTCGGCGCGGAAGGGGAAAGACGAGTATCGGGGCAGAAAGTGATGGCACGAACACCTGGTGAAGACAGTTGCAGCGTCTTCTACATAACACTCACAGCTTGACGCTAAAAACTAAACCGCATCCATGTTTTTACCCGACAGTTGTTTCATCCATGTTTTTTCAGTGTTCGTCGTTAACTGATCCAACCAAATATTCACTCTATTTGGTTTTCCATAGAGAGTAGGCTAAGCCACCTTTTTATTCATAAACCTAGACTAAGCCATCTTTTTTTCTATAAATCTAATGTAACAATTTAATATTTCTATGGACATTAACAATATGAAAGTCATAATATGTCAGTCCTTAATAGCTTTTTTCTACTTTGTCTTCTATCACATGAAATTGGCAAATTAAGATTGACAAAAATTAAGGCTCATCATGATACTCATTTGGACTAAACAAAACTACTTTTCGAAAAAAACACAATTTGAAATTACACTAGCTATAACTGCCACCACAGCCTCAAGCAATCAAGCCCATTGGGTATAATATCTGAATAGTTTCATTGCCATACTGCTATCAATCTGCTCACTAATGACCCTCAATAAAACAAGATTATTACCACATATTTTTGAGTGTCTGCCCACGAACGGATTTGTCCATGGCACCAGCATTCACCCACGCATTGTCAGGCAAGCAATTATAGCATTAATAACACCCACTTTTTTGCATGTAATAACAATTTATTGGGTTCTAAAATAACTAGTTATTGGGTTCTGCTTCAAGAGTATATCAATAGGCAGCGAGGGGCTGATTAACTCCTACATCATAGATGTGCCTATTTCTGCCGTATATTTCGTCTCATAATCCAAGGAGAATGCCAAGATATTTTCTTACCCTTGATGAGATAAGCGACACTATTCATGTATAAATGCTGATCATTTGTTGTTTTATTGCCGCAATAATATCTATTACTAGTTATGAAATAATGGATGGCTAACAATAAACTACCACCAGGGCTCTAGGGGTGCCTATAATAATGTAAGGCCCCAACACAAAATGCACAAGTCAAAAGTTAAAATTATTTAACATGCATAACGTCATCAATATGACTTTTGTGGTGCCCTATAGAAATAACTACAAAAAGCTTGATATTCAGGATGTGAAATTCACTGTGAAATACAAAATTGTGGACTTACTTTAAAATACAGTCAAACCTTCATTAAGAGGCCACCCAAAGGAAGACCAAAATACGGTCTCTTCAGGCAAGTGGTCTCTAAATAGAAGGTCATTTAAACTATGTTAGACCAGTGGAAATGAAAATGTGGTCTCTTAATAGAGATGGTCTCTTAATAGAGTGGTCGCCCGGGCAGGTTTGACTGTGTAAGAAAATTCTAATACATATAATTAGTGTTGGGACGATCATTGATTATAATCGCACTTACTCGGTTGCCTCTTTCATAATGATTTATCGATAATGAAACTGGTTATCGATAATAATCGGAAAATATGACACCTAGCGGCGAAACATGAAACTAAAACACGGCAAGTTGTCAGCTTTCTCGCAATGAAACTTAAGCTCCAAAACACGTAAAAAGGTAGTAAAAGTGTTCCAAAATGTAAAAAGATTATTGGTCTTACGAACCATATACTGGTATTCAGGTACCAATCCAAATTATGCATGTTGGGGATGCAAGCTGGAGCAGATCGTAAGAGCTTATTTGGTGCACTTTCACTCTTTCTAAGGAGTGTTACAAAAGTTGCACATGTTTCAAATTTTGCACTCTAGACCTGTACCCAATTACCGAAAGAGTGTGATGAACCGATTATGATCGATAATCGATCGATTGGCTGTAACTGATTATCGATTATGAAATTGCAACCGATTCCCAACCCTACATATAATCATGTCTAGTAACGGCGTGTTGTTCATAAATTTGTTGAATTAAATGCCTTAATGAACAAGCTTTCAAAGCTCATTTCAATGACGTATCAACATCACTCTACGTGTATATGCAAAACATCCTGAGACAAATATATGTCTGAGGTGAAATATCGGGCAATAGTTGAAGCGCCATGAGATGCTAAACTTATCTCTCTCGGAGACACACACAAAAAAACGTTTCTAATAATAAGTCTAATGAACACGAGCAATTAGGTCACGGCATTGAGCAAGGGAACCGCAGAGGGTCTGGCTCACTTCCCCTGGCTGTGTCATAGAGAAGGTATGCCCGGTTCCCATCTCGCTTTGCTGAACACCGAAAACCCGTCTTTTCTTTTCGTCCAGACAAGCAGTATCATCTTTCCCACACAAAGCGCCGGCCGTGTTCACTGTTTTACTCGGCAACAATAGCACTCTGTGCGCTTTGAGAAATCCCGCTGCTTGAAACTTCCACCCCTTTTTTCTGCTCTAACGGATCCTATGACTGTTAGGGGGAGGGTGCTTATTTGCTGAGAACTGTACATTACCTACCTTTGAATATCTGACTGCATATCTAGGACACACACTGAGTACCAGTTAGAATAGGTAGTACACATCTGTGTGGCACAAAGAGTTATGATGCAGAATCATAGGTAGAGGTTTCTAAAGGCTCAGAGCATGAAATGAAGACCATAGGAACTAATAGAAACACAAAGTCTTAAGAGAAACATCTATTTGTAGGAATATAAATCCCAAGAGATGGTAGTTCCTCACAAGAAGAAACTGAAAACATGATATGGTTATCAAGTTATGGGGATCTGTGCCTTACAGAGAATTTATGTCTTTAACCTATTTGCATCTATTGAGCACAGAGTATGAAAACTTTCAAAATTACTTGCCATTGGCCAAATAGAGTAATATTTGAAAGATATTGGAAAAGGGAGTTTAACCATTATGCTGCTGGTGGCTAATTTGGCCAATACAAAACTCGTAATGCAAATAACCTGAAAAAACGACTGAAACCCTGGCACATGGGTACTCATCTGAGAGTACTCAGCGAGACCTATCCAATGAATACCAACAAGACAGGGTTTAGATAGTTTTCAAAAATCTTTGCACTCTTGTGCTTTGGACATAAGTAGCCTCAGTATCGGAAGGTTTAAAATATTTAGTTGTTACCAAGATATTTCCATAAGCGTGTGACTATGTCACATTTCAGATGTGAATGAGTTAAGTGCCTAGCCAGAACTACCCAGAGGAGCGAAGGAGGGAAGAGAGAGGGACGGAGAAGCCACTAGGTGAGACTTGGAAACGCAAAATGCAACATGCTATATTGATTGGCTAATTGGGCAGTACAACTTCATTACCCAATGATCTATGTATGCAATCACCGTGGAAACCATTACTCTCGTTACCACTAATGATGATGCGTAATGCAAGGTGGAAATTAATACATCGCTATGGCAACACGTTAATTTGATCTCAGGGACCCGTCATTTTGATTAATTGTCAATGGCCGAGACTTGGATGACGCACACAACAATGAACTTGAAACCCCTCAAAATCCCCACAGGACTAATTAGCTTCTCAATTCATTTTTTTAACGAAAAGATCATTTAAATCTAAGACCTACATCTTAGCCAGCAGGGTGTCTAGGTGTCATTTGGAAACCCAAACGCTCAAAAATCACCTTTAAGGACAACCAAATATTTTTGTGAGGAATTTCTGAATTTCAAGCATATTATTGATTTTTTTCACCTCAATATATTTCCTACGGCAATTGCATATATATGTGTCATGACACAGATTGAAATTGGTAACGATTTTAAATTGTGTCGACACAGATTAGAATTCTAATTTGTGTCGACACAAATCGCGATTTCAATTTGTTACCAGGTTTTAGCTGACACAGATTAGAATTTTGATTTGTTACCACCCAATTTTAAATTGTGTCAACACAGATCTAAATCCTAGCTATGAAGGGAAGCAAGGATTTCAATTTGTGTCGACACAAATCTTAATCCTACCTATGAAGGGAAGTAAGGATTTCAATTTGTGTCGACACAGATCTAAATCCGAGCTCGGTATCAATAGAGGGGTGGTAAGGATTTTAATTTGTGTCGACACAGATCTAAATCCTAGCTCAGTATTAATAGAGGAGAGGTAAGGATTTTAATTTGTGTCGACACAAATCTAAATCCTAGCTCAGTATTAAATTAATAGAGGGGAGGTAAGGATTTTAATTTGTGTCGACACAAACCTAAATCCTAGGCCAATGTAAATTGAGGGGAAGTAATAACCAAAATACTAGAGGAATAGGGTATAGACAAAGATTTTTATTCAGACTAATAACCAGTTTCTTGTTAAAATAAAGACAATACGTCTTTTTTTCTACTAACACTAGCATCTTTATACATGCACACACACCTTAAGATCTACATATGCTCACATATTCTCATCATGAGAGTATATCATTAATAAAATGGGAGATATATAAAGTCACATAGGTATTATTTTGAATGCTCTCAGGTCATATTTAGGTGGTAGATTAGGAATTCAATATTAGAATTATTCAAGAGTATAGGAAAGCAGGGTTGGCAGGTAGACTAGCACGGATGAAAACAATAATAAAAATCAATTGATTATACCTGCTTGTTTTATACAGAAAACCATCTCAATACTGAAAAGTTTTGTTCAGGCAAGTTAAACAGGAGGCAATTAATCATTATAGACCTCTAATATGCCGAATGCCCTTCATTGCATTGCATCCATGGGCTGATACATTTCGCAAGGTACTCATCTATTATACTTTTTGATTGTCCAAACACATTATTTTGGGAAAGTGTTCTGCTTCAATGTTCACAAATCATCTTCAGAGGATGTTCTGACATACTGATGTATTTCCAGCATGACACTTGCTGGTACACTTGTTTCCACCCTTCATGTAATTACTTAACTTACAAGTATTTAACTAAATAATCATGAACAAAGAGTAGCTGCCAGCCACAACAAAGAATAAGATTATTTTGTTATAAAATTACCAAAGGAGGTTTAGTCTGCTCATTTCCCTCATCTTACCTCCCCTTCATTGATACTAACCCTAGGATTTAGATTTGTGTCGACACAAATTAAAATCCTTACCTCCCCTCTATTAATTTAATACTGAGCTAGGATTTAGATTTGTGTCGACACAAATTAAAATCCTTACCACTCCTCTATTAATACTGAGCTAAGATTTAGATCTGTGTCGACACAAATTAAAATCCTTACCACCCCTCTATTGATACTGAGCTCGGATTTAGATCTGTGTCGACACAAATTGAAATCCTTACTTCCCTTCATAGGTAGGATTAAGATTTGTGTCGACACAAATTGAAATCCTTGCTTCCCTTCATAGCTAGGATTTAGATCTGTGTTGACACAATTTAAAATTGGGTGGTAACAAATCAAAATTCTAATCTGTGTCAGCTAAAACCTGGTAACAAATTGAAATCGCGATTTGTGTCGACACAAATTAGAATTCTAATCTGTGTCGACACAATTTAAAATCGTTACCAATTTCAATCTGTGTCATGACATATGCATATAATGCTGTATTTCATTATATGTTTATGGTAGATATTTGAATATATTGTGATCTCTCTTGAAAAGAATGGACACCTAAAAAATTTATAATTGCCAACTTGCAATCGACCTGCTAGAAAAATCTAATGCTGAGCCTGAAGTTTCATTAGGAGTGTTGGGCGGTTGCTGTAGTAACCCCATAAACAGCCCTGAAATATTCATGGATTAGAGCTGATATCAATCTTCTTGGGGGTGGGGGTCTTAAAGGAGGTTTTAAATAGCCACCAGCACAAGGTAAGAAGTGCCCATTAGAAAGGACAACCGCACACAACCTTGTGCAATAATTATATTGATGTATTAATGCTTTTAGATTACATATAGAAAGGTTCATCTGGTTCTACAGTGCTTTTGTCATTAACTTGGAATTGAAAATAATTTTATCACACATTTGAGTGTTGCTGGTAGTCGTCTAAATAACATATTTCCTTCAAATATTTCTCCAACTATTCTTTCGTCTGAAAGATTTCACCATGGGAAATTGAAATTGGACATATGCAATATAAATTCCAGGCACAAATAAGAACGTTTGGATGACAAAATAACATCATTCCATATGTTATAAACAGTTCCTGACTGGAATAGTGAAGGGACCTGCCATAACTGATGATAAGTCCAACAGTTAAGCCCACACTCTACAGCATTAACCCTTCCAATGCTAACGCTACTTTCGTCCAAAGCAGAGGGATGCAAAGATTTTTAATAACCATCTAAACCCTGCCATGTTGGTACTCATTAGATAGCTCTCACTGAATACTCTCGGATGAGTACCCATATGCCAGGGTTTCAGTCATTTTTCAACTTTTTTGGTTCATTTAGTATCTGCAAGATTAGCAACCAGCAGCATAATGGTTACATCTCTACCTCTTAAAGAGTCGATAGTTATCCAGAGCATGTACCCGACTACAAAATCATAGCCTGTGCAAGGTAGCAATAGGAATTTCCTTTCCTATAGACCAGGCCAGTAATCACCAGCAGTGTATTTACATATGCCAAGCCACACAGCAGCAATTTCTGCACTTGAAGTCTTGTCAGAAAGAGGTGGTTCGTTCATCAATGAGAATGCACAATGGGCCTCCAATACAAACTAATAATTCATCTCCCACTTCTCCGAAAGCTCTACTAAAGGTTCCATGAGCGTGCCTTGATTAAATGCAGCGATAGAGAGAAGCCAAAAAGGTGGCAAATCTAACAGACAGGCATACTATAAGAACAATAGCACACAATGTAGCACTGTAGCACCATGTAGCCTCTGATACCGGGACTTGGCAAGGACCTGTCCAGCCTGTCTTTTGGACAAACAATTACCTGAAAAACTCCATTTAACCCTTCCAATGTTGAGGCTACTTTCGCCCTAAGCACAAGAACGCAAAGATTTTTGAAATCCATCTTAACTCTGTCATTTTAGTATTCATGAGATAGCTTTCACTGAGTACTCTCAGATGAGTACCCATATGCCAGGGTTTGTCATTTTTCAGGCCTTTTACATTTTTTGTATAGGCCAGATTAGCCACCAGCAGGATTAGGGTTAAAGAGAGGCAAAAATTTATATGAAGAATTATAGATTTTTACTTTTTTTGAGCTATTAAATTACCATAGCTTTTCCTAACATACCATCTTCTAAGAAGTGTTACAAATTACCTTTTTGACAAAATACTTTTATTACGTTCACATTTTCATTACATTTACATTTATAAATGTAGTTGGTACAAGGATTTGAAGTAGATGAGTAGGTGAATCTGGACGGGTAGAAATTGTGTGATTGCTGTTTCAGACAGGCATTTCTGCTCATGACTGGTGGTTAACCAGTGACATCTGTGACTCAGCAGAGTCGTGGCCTGGACAGGAGGTCCTTTATCCCTGTAGGAAATGGCTCTGACACATAGAGTCAAATAAACGTCTACAATCAGTAATTAAATAGCCCATTCACCCTCACTCCCAGGGAGCAGGAAATAGTGAAGAAAATTGAATAAGGGAACAGGTTTTCACTGAAAAGCACTTTACATTCAAGGTGAATAGGACAAGATGAGAATGAGAATACAGGGTGGCAAGTCGGTCTCTTGGCTGCAGTGCTGACGATCTGGGTGCGATACCCGGTGGGGCGCGGAAAAAGGAAATTTCAACTTCCTTGCTGCTTTCCAGTGCTTCGGATGGATCTTTAAGCTGTGCGCCCAAAAGGGCAAGAACCCTGGCAGGTCGTGTTCACCATTGTAAAAGTTTACCGACTTAACGTTTCACACAATCCCAGCACACCCTCAGGGATATCGAAACCTACTTCTGATACATTCCAACTTCCTTTTTGGTTTATCAAATTAAACCATTTATACTGAAGTGTTCAAGACAATCTTCTTAATATCATCCTATTTAATTAATTCCTTAGAGAGCTCTGAGATATTCTCTCCCATTGAGAAGATGGAGAAGCGTGTATAACACTTTCTCCAAAGAGGCAGAAATTGCATTTTTCACTTTCCCTTAAAGGACCACATTTTTGGTACATGCAGAGAAAACCCTAGGGAAATTCTCCTAATACCATTACAAGGATTTTTGCTATTCAATGTACCTTTGATTAAATGAGATTAGTCAAAGCATAATGTACTTGGTTTGCTGGTCTTACACTACAAGGTTCTATCTTTATAGGATTCTCAAGATGATCTGAGATTAATATGTGGGATGTTAACCCTTCCAATGCTGAGGCTACTCTAAACCCTGTCATGTTGGTATTCATTGGATAGATCTCGTCGAGTACTCTCAGATGATTACCATGTACCAGGGTTTTAATCATTTTGCAGGATGTTTGCATTTTTGTATAGGCCAATTTAGTCACTAGCAGCTTAAGGGTTAAGAGGGTAGGTCAGCCAGGCAAAAAAGGTCAAAACGGACCTCCCAATAGGAAATTACTTTGACGATTGGCAAAGGAATTGGCAATCACGGAATTCATGCCCAATCCTCTTTCAGTTCTAATATTACAAGAGGGAGAAGGGGGAGTTATTAGGAGTTGTCGTGGCAGATTAATCAGTACGCCATACACACGCGCATCTCGCTTCACCTCATTTCTTAGATAGAAAACAGTTCATTCAAGCAGATTATGCGCTATCAGGCACATTGCAATCTCACTTGGGAAGACAGACTATGCCAGGAGGGTGGGGGCTGGGTGGGCATGACTTGGACACCCAACTCTTTTGAAATACACACCAGGAGACCAAAATATTTTTATCTAAATTTTAATACCAGTAGATATTAAATATAAACTAAGTTTTTTATGAGAATGCCACAGCATTATTAAGAGATACCATGCATTTTCAAAAAGGTAAATCTATATTGATGGTTTGTCAAAATAATGTCTTGTCATCATTCTAAAAAGTAGGACACCCTAAAATCTGTGATTGCTCATTTTGGACAAAGAATTTCAAAATTCTTGAAATTCTTTGTTAAAGTTGTCCAGTAGTCTGGGGTTAATTCTAGCCCTAGGAACTTAACTGGCTTACATAAAAAAACTTCTACATCATGTAAATCACATTTTTAATGTCATATGGTGGTGTAATAATACATGATAGGTATCTCAAGACATGCACTCATGTAATGACCTGATTTTGCAAAAAAAAGCGATCACACTATGTTTTTGTGAAGCTTTGCATGTCTGGAAGACATAATTATGGTAAGAGTTTAAATGATCAATATCCTGAAAGTGCATCCCATCATATCATGCAATTAGCTGGCGCACATGGTGCTAGCAATTAGAAAATATGTCAAAAAGAACAAAAGATAATGGTGAATTACAAACATCAAGACCAGGGAGCAGTCAATGAAAAATATACTGTGGGTAATTCCTTTAATGATTTCAAAGGGGTATTCAATTCTAATGTTATTTTTGTTTGTTCCATATGCATGAGTCTGACTGTCTGTCCATCCATATATCCATCTCTCTCTCTCTCTCTCTCTCTCTCTCTCTCTCTCTCTCTCTCTCTCTCTCTCTCTCTCTCTCTCTCTCTCTCTCTCTCTCTCTCCCTCGCTCTCTTCGTATATAAAATTTAACCATATACAAGAAAAATTAACATTCCAAATACCCTAAGGATTAGGGTTATAAAGCTATTCTCAACCACCATTGCGTCCAAATGAGACTCTCACTCCAGATAGCTCTCTTTTTAATAGAAGACCAAACAGCATCTCAAAATCGCCCTCAGAAAGTATTGACTTAATCTGCCATTACATTCTTTAGAAAGCAATCCGAGATTCCCCACCCCACAAGTTCCCCCGGGCCCCATCTCCATCCAGCAAATAGTGCGAACAGAAATCGTCAAATACCAAAGTTGACATATTGAATGGCATTCTATTACTGGTGATTTTTCCCAGGACTAAAAACGCTGCCTCCCCGCCTGAAGACACCTTACGCTTACTTGCCCATCAGCCTCACGCATCAATTTCACTGCCGACATCCCCCTAATGCATCGAGCATCAAATGAAGCTATTTCCACGGGGCGCATTCATCTCGGCGAGCGCGGGGATCGGCCGAACCTCGCTATCACTACCAATGATTAAACGTTATCGAACAGAATCCTCGCAATCAGAAAATGGTGCCCAAAGGAGTCGCAAAGCGTGCGATTGGCGAGCGAGTCTGCCCCTGTAAGTACATAACTGTCACCTCACCGGACTCGCCTCTCGTAGGCCACATGACCAGCCATACCCTACCGCACTTTTATGGCAGCCATATTGAATCGCCATGGCGACCAGGTTTTTTAATCACAAGACCGTGTCGTTTCGCGGGTTTCAATTCATCTTGTTCTGTCAACCGCTCCATGTTCGCAGATATTCCCCGATGGAATTGTTTCCGAACCAATGGCAATAAACCTCTAATAAATTAGGCGTTGACAGGTTAACCTGTGCACACGTCTAGACATCCCAGGTGACCTGCCATATTTGGAGATATTGGGAAAATAAAATATCACTCTACGAAGAACTTGAATGCTGGTTCTAGAAAAGGTTTTTTCTGCTTGTAACTCTTACAGAACTTGTATGTCCTGCCCAATCTAGAATTTGATATTATTCTCTATGCCACCTGATGGCACCTGTCCCAGCCCAACAATAACAGATGAATCGACAATTTGTTCACCTAAAGTGTGAAGAAATTTGAAGGAGCCGCTGAAGAATTCAAGGTAGCCCTGGGCTCCCGGCAACCCCTAATTTTGAGCCATGTGATGGTATTTGCATTTAACCATTACTTAATATATGAATGGAGTCAAACACTAAATAAAATTGACGAAACCATGTATTTCCATTCCTTACATCAGGAACAATATGTTAGATATGCAGTCAGTATACATGGAAACCCAGTGTACATACTATTTCTGTCATGTTAAGCCAGTGAGAAAATCTATAAAGGTGTCCCAACCAACCGAATAAAAAAGCTATTCCAAAATGGGAAATGAGTTTATAGCATATGGGAATTTCCTTTGTTCGTTTGGATAAAATGACCGCAAAAGACCCGCATTATTGGCTTTTCTCTCCAATTAAGCATGCACCGACGGCAAAGTGCTTTCAGGCACATTTCATCACACTTCATTGATTTTTCCAAATTGTCGAGAATGATCTGAGGAGTCCCCAGCACTGCACACATATGTGTGCTTTTGGATCATTGATGACCTGTGAGACGATTGGGTGTTTATGAGATTGTGCACATGTACAGCTAGGACTGTCATTAATACTATTACATACCCTGGATTGGGAATTGATGGTCATGGCTCTAATCATTCTAAAAGCATGAAAACATTAAAAAAATATATACAAATAATAGTGTCATCACCTTAAACACTACACACACACTAAAATGCATGTCTTGAGAAATATTGTCTCAAGATAAAACACTATAAAAGAGTAAAATGGGAAAGTGTAGGCCTGCACAAGTACATGAAATAGACATTAGAAAGAAATATGATGTGAATGAAGTTGGCCCTAGTGCTGGCTAGATAAACATGAAATAGACATTAAACTAGGAGTCTGAATTGCCATTGGGATCATTTAAAGATTGTCTCAAAATGCAAAAGCTCCCAAAATGTTTGCAATGAGAGTTCATATCACGGCTACCTGAGGAGTTGGTACCAGTACTTAATTAATATATTAATTAAATATTAATATCAAATGGGAAAAGTATTGCACCATTCAAGATCTGTTATGTACACCAGTACTGCTTAATGTTATAAAATTGACTGATTTGCCACCTGGACGTCTTCCCAAAAAGGCAGATATTTCTAAATCTATCAGTGTTACATTTAACAAAATAATGTCCCTGGGAGCCAAGTACCATAGTTTTGTTTAGAATATTGTTGATACATCATATCGTAAAGAAAATATTACTATTGTATCATATAGCAAAAACTTTAAAGGGGCCAATTCCTATCCCTGAGTCAAAAGACACGCTAGACTCTCAGGGAATGAGGTTAGATCTGTTGTCATATTATATCGTCAAGGAAATATCAATATTGTAATGTATAGCAAAAACTTTTTTAAAGGGGCTCATTCCTATCCCGTAGTCAAAAGATGCAGGCGACTCACAGGGAAGGAGGTTGACTACATTGTCATATTGTATCGTAAAGAAAATATCAATATCATAATGTATAGCAAAAACTTTTAAAGGGGCTACTTCCTATTCTGGAGTCAAAAGATGCGGGCGACTCCCAGGGAAGAAGGTTGGCTCGACTGCTACCAGAGCTGACGGCGGCTAAATCAATAATGTACGATTACCAGGCACTAATGTCCACACCATCTTTATTAGATACACTGCAAAACTATCAGAGGAAGCCAGGAATGACATACATCCCCATGATTCAATTACTCGGCCCCATTTCCACGCCGAGACAAGCTTTTCCACTTGCCAGACATCAGGCTTAGCCATTCTTTATGTGTACACTTCTTATGTAGCTATCATTCTTTTCATGATATGTGAGGAACCAAAATATATTATTTAGATTGACTATATACCAGTGCTTGGAACTAAATTACAGTATTTGCATTCGCTTCTGTATGAGGTAAGGGATTCACATTTTTGGCCCTCAAGAGGTTGTACTAACAATTCATCCAATATTCCATTGCATATAGCCAGTGCTGGGGTTATAACTAAATGATTCAAATGAATTCATTGATGCAGATATATGCTATTCTTTTTTTTAACAATATCTTAAGCATTAACAAAAATTTTCACTCAGTCTCTTATTTGATTGATTTCCAGTTAACTGATTATAAATCAGTCCAAGTACCTTTTTGAATCACCATTTTATCTAGAACTGAATTCACAAGAGTGAAATACTCTACTCGATTGCCTTTTATTTATGTGCACAGGCTTCTGTACATGTTTCTCATTCTGCCTTTCCTCCATAATTAGACCATCAATATTCGCAGCCATACAAAATCCACAATGAATAAATATGCTTTTCCTACCTCAGCCACTCATGAGGGTCCCACATGTTATTAACTGGCCTATATGCTGGATTAAAGTCTCCACATGACTGATCATCTATTGTTCCTCTAACCAATAACTTTTTCTGGATCCATAAGCACAGGATTGCTCTTACACAGAAAACAATGTGTTTAGTGTTGTATGTATTCAATTGCATTGTCTGGGACAATTGACTGGGATCCATTTTGCCGTGGTAATTTGTCTCCATGCCTTTCAACTGCTGCACAAAGCTGAGAGGAAGCAAAGCCACAAATACTTGCTGAATACTTACTGCTAGCCTTCCATAAACAATGCGGAGTAAAACTAGGTGACTTAGCCTACCTTAGAGCTGCAGGATTATACGCCTGTCACCTGTCTATTGTCTACCATTGCAGAACTTATTGACTAACATATAAGATAACCTTATACTTATTTACATAGGAATATTTTATATGTAAGGAAAATTAGAGCTAGCCGGAGTTAAAATCAAATGTAAAATGTGTATCTATCAATATTTTCAAAGTTATCTCTTTCAATACATCACTCTTTTTGTGATCTTTTTAAAAATTATTAAAAATTATTCATACAAATAGAATCAGATCAAACATGAGAAATTTCCAAGTAGTTTTTAGCCAAGGATTAACCAAAGGTAGAGGAGGAGGAAAAGGAGATAAGGAGGAGGAAGAGGAGGGGGAGGACGAGAAGGAAGAAGAGATGGAGACAAGGAGGAAGAGAAGAAGAGATCAGGAGATTTAGGAGAGGGAGGACAATGACGAGGAGGGTGAAGAGGAGGAAGAAGAGGAGGAAGAAGAGGAGGGAGGATAAAGAGGGGAAGGAAGAGGAGATGAGGAGGAGAGGGAGGACAATGACAAGGAGGATGAAGAGGAGGCGTAGGTGGATGACCTCTCACCATGCTCCAGGGAATCGTTTACTGCCCTATCCGGCATTAAATTGATGTGCTTTTATGATGCACAATACAGAAACCTTTTAGGTAGCATCAAGCTGATGAGCCACGGTGGAGACTCAAGGGCTTTTATTACATCTAAATGGACCAAAGTAATCTACAACCTTGCACACGCCAGGCCATTTTGTCTGATGATGGCGCCAAGGGGTTTTCTTACGTTAAAATATAATGGAACCCCCTGGTAATGAATTTATGAACTGGTGGATTAAGGACAGGATTGCGCTTAGTGTTTTTACACCTGTTAAATATCAGTGGTACATCAAGGTGGATATCGACCCCATGGTAATAATAAATATGAAGATCCAGGTAAAATTTGTCTCATTGTTATCATTTCTATAAGAGAACAGCATTCATTTTGTAATACTACATGAAAATGAAGGCCTAGCATAATCAATTTACCATTCATAATAACAACAGTAACCCAATAAGGCCGGCTTCACCAGGGATGAATGACTTAGGATGAAATGACTAGGAAAGTATCAAATCAAAGTATTGCAGTGAACTCACCCCAGGTAATGATTGTCATATTGATCACTTATTATGTACTCACCTACAAAAGAGAAAAAGAACAAAAGGTTAGAGAATACAATACAAAAAGGTACATGATAATAATATACATTTTCAACTGAGAAATGGTGGAGAATGCCATTTGTTACAAACCTAGGTAGGAAATACAATGACCACATTGATAAGTGATGAACACATCGCCTTTCATGTAGATCTGTGAAAAGTACAAAGGTCACACTAAAAAGCAACAAGCCTAACTCCCATGTCCCTTGCAGGCCGGGCACACCTCCAAAAGAAGCTTGCTAGTATTGGATTAGTTTATAGCCGGCCATGATTTCGCAGCAAAACTGCAGCAGGCTACGCGGCCAACATTCAGCTCCCAGCAGACTCCGAAGCAATTTTTCTAAGAGGCACTAGCAAGGCATTTTGTTGTAAATGAGCTAGACAACTCTCCCTGGCCGTGCAGAGAATACCTAATCTGCTATAGTGGCACTCATCAAAACCTTCCCCCATTGCCCATAGGAGGAGATTTCATAGTTTGGAGATCTCATAAACGTCATTCACACCCCAACTTATCGAGTCAAAAAGGGGTAAAACAGGGCTTGATACTAGTATATCATCATGGTGCATAAGAAAGGTCTCTTCTTCAATCTCTCCAAGACAGACAATTACATGTGTACCAGTGTATGTAAACTTAAGATAAAATATGTATTACTTAAAATACTACATGTCTGAACATTCAAAGCAGAATGACTTCAACATCAATTTCAAGCATATAATTGAATTTCTTCAACTCTATTTAATTACCAACAGCATTTACATAATGCTTTATTTAATTAATACATTTAGTTAATACAAGTCTTTGTTTGTAATCTGAGTATAATGTGATCTCAGGTGAAAAATAGGACGCCCAAAAAGTTTACAATTGCCAATTTTGAGCACCCAGTTTCTAAATCCTGGCTAAGACCCTGCTTAAAGGTGTATATAGAAACCATTAATCTTTGGGCTCCAGCAGAAATTTGATAGCCCTAGACTTCCGGCTCTGAACAGCTTATTTCGAGCCCTGGTTTTATTCGAAAAAAAATCTGAATATCCAGGCATCCCTTTTCTGGGGGCTTCCCAGAACATGCGTGAATAATGAGAGTTGAAGTTCAACCTCTAAAAGTTCTAATAAGTGGAAAATGCTGGGTTTCTGCAGCCTCACTCTCCATTATTACAGAGTGCTCACAGTCCCCTAGGGGAGGGTTGATGTAAAGCTGTTATTTTCCTCCCAGGGATGGCTTACAATTGTTAATTTTTTTCGGCTCCCAGTTCTTAAATCCTGGCTAAAACTTGGGTTCAATTTTGCTGCTCTGAACATTCATGAATGGCTGATGAGGACTGATGTCCATCCCCTGAAAAAAACTAATAAGTAGGAAATGCTGGGTTTCTGCAGCCTCACTCTCCATTAGTACAGAGTGCTGGCAGTCCCCTAGGGGAGAGTTGCAGTAAAGCTGTTATTTCCCTCCCAGGGCTGGATCTGCATATGCTGGGCGAGATTAGCATGGAAGTGGCTGGCTAGAGAGGGGAGATGGGTTTTGCTTGAAAGGCGGCTATATTGCTCAGAACCTTCGGGTGATCCCTAGCTGAAATAAATCATGAGTTCACGCCATAGTGCTCAGTATACTGCTAGTAGCCTACCTATAAGAGATGTAACATGAAAAGGTCTGACTGTAATAGAAGGAAGGACTTTGAAATGTTAAGCCCATGTACAAACAAAGTCAAATTCATCTTTTAATAGTCGCATTAAATTGTTTTATAAAAATTAAACGCTTAAAGCATAATCAAGATGAGAATATTTCTTGAACAGTCATATATATGTTCTATATAAAGAGAGCTAATGATGAATCTAAGAAATTCCATACATGCATTCAGCATGCAAAATAACAAAGTTGGTGTTGAGTTTTAAAATGAGTGTTGAATATGGGAAATTATTAAGTTTTTGACCATCTCTTGCTCAAGTGGCCTTCAATGTAATGAAATAACCATTTTCAAATGTTTACTAATTGTCTAAATATATATCTTTAAATAACGGTATAGCATCAACATCATATGAAAATTTTAAGTTATTTGCTGAATAATGTGATTTTATAGAAATTCCTAACACAGTCATTCCGGTTTCCCGATGTGTGATTTCGGAAGCTTGCGATGTCCGAATGACCCCAAAAACAAGTAGCCAGCAAAGGCATTACAATGAGCCTTAAGAAACTGGCATCTCAAGGGGGTGATTGATGACTCAAAAAGGTTTCACGCTTCAAAGAGTATTTAACATACATGCAAACGTCACAACTTCCTCGAAATGCACCAACAGAGATGCTTGAGAGAGGTAGTCATGTTAAACATACCGCCCCAGGCACTAACAGGTATAACGGTTCTAATCAAAAACACCGACCAGTAAGCAAACAGAAATCAAATATTTCCAGCCCTTTCACTGAACAATAACGACCAGAGAAAGGGTGGATAATTAGATATCCATGTTCTTGGGATGTACTAGAAGTACAGTAGCCCAGTGACATGTGTACAGAATGCTTGCTAAGACACCAGAGTAGGTTTCAATGTGACAATTATATTATTCTTGACTGTATCAATACTGGTTTACTGGGTAGTAACAGGTGAGGAAAGTTCATGTCTAAAGTTGGGTACCATAAATTCTTAGAAATTTGGGCCACCCTAAGATTTTGGGCCACTATGATTTATATTGTGCAAAATAATGCAAGGAAAATCTGGGCCACCCCTGATCTATTGCCGGTCCTCATTTTAAAAGGGAAATCTCCGCCACTATCAATCAACTTTGTCTGTATTTACAGAGAACAAGGGTCACCCTCCACCTATAAAAATTGTCATTGTTGAAAAGTGTCCCAAATCACTGAGAATTTACGGTAGAATTGTTTGAATAAACTTTGCAGACTGATCCTATCATCAAATACAACCCTCCCACACACAGACTAACTAAACCTTCCTAGCACTGGCATGAAAATAAACATCGCACCCAGTCACCAATGCCTGACTTTTCAGACATGAAAAGCTGGGGTCATAGGTGAGCAAAAACATTTTCACATCATAAGAAAGCTCACTCCGAGTTCAGGTGTATAAAATGTCAGGGTTGCATGATATAGCAGGGAAGTTTTTATATAACAGAGGAGTATTGAAGGGAATGATTAGATTCATAACCTTGTTTTTACCAGGTAATTTCTGATATTATTGAAATGAAATTAGAACGGATGAAATATGCAGAAATGCAAAAGAGGGCACAATTGATAGAATGTTGAACTGAACCCTATGGTGAGGAATTTGGCACGTGGGTACTCATCTGAGAGTACTCAGCGAGAGCTTTCCAATGAATACCAACACGCCAGGGCTTCGATGTTTTCAATAATCATTACGTCCTTGTACTTCGAATGAAAGTAGCCTCGGCATTGAATAGGTTCAGTACCACCTCAAGGTAAGCAGTGGAAAAACTCATCTCCTCTAATTACCTCAAACATGATCAACAAGCTATAAAAGCATAATTGGATGCAGCCCTGGATAGGGAACTTGAATGTGATGAGGGATGCGACCTTGCCCAGTTCTTGAAAGCAATCAGTGTGGGTAAGGGAAAAGGCTGATAATGTGAGTCGATGCCCTTGTGCATTCTAAGCTTCATACCTTCCCAGGGTATTGGCCCTCATCATAGAATGGCACCTTGAAAGTTTTCACGATCAAATACGATAATGATATTTCCTTAATGATACTATAACTTAATAAGATTTTTAACTGCCTGCTTACCAGGTACTGGTACTTGTACTTGTTCTAAGCCCTCACAGACATCATGATGTTTTGAGAAATATTAGAAAGCTGTCATGCTGAACATATTAATCTTTATATAAGAATTATAATATTAAATCATTTTCAAACAATCATCACATCATAATATTGTTATGCCATAACTACCTATTTTGAATGAAGGTATTCATCCAATTTCATGTAGAAATTGCTACTTCACACAAAAAAAATCCAAATTGCATATAAACCATATTTCCTATGATGAAAAAAGGGTGTGGCACGCTTCCATTTAGTCATCACAGACAATAGAAACTACTAATGTACCTGTAGATGAATCATAGTACCCCCCACGGAGAAAGCTAGAGAGTATGATGATAACAGGTGAAAACCCAGCACTAAACACAGCGTGCTCTGCTCGTTATATCAATATCTGGCAATATTCCGGTAATCCCCAGTCCTGTCACGTCGCACAGATCAATATGTCCGCTACCTATTGTTGCAGCTGTCTACAGTGAATGGCAGTCGGGGAGACGGGGAGAGAGCGAGCACATCAGTTGCCATGCACGTGTGAGAGTGACACTGACATGCAAATCCCTAACTCTTATAATACAGGTAACAATACACTCATGTCTCCTATTTCAGTCAAACAATTAAAATTAAGAAATATTGGGTTCACCTAATATGGCCAAAATGTGTTTCAGGTTACTCTCCAGCCAGAGTGACAGTGACATGCAAATATCCCTCATTCTTATAATACAGGTAATAATACACTTCTGTCTCCCATTCCAATCAAAAAATTAAAATTTGGGTGCATCGCATATAGCCAACAAAGTTTCCCTTCAATTTATATTAGGACTTATTGGGTGCATTCCATCTGGCGGAGTGTTTCAGGTTACTCTCCAAAATAATTCGATAAGAAGGGTTATTATATTTCATTTATTGATTGTATCAGTGACTTTTATCTATATATAAGTACCCGATTATACAGGGCGAAAATACATGGTTTTCATCAATTTTTCCATGTGAATGTCCTTCACATAATATTGAAAGGCTTGTTGTAAATATTATAAAAGGGATTTAAGGTTTCATTGTCTTCTTTGCTGATTTAAGTTATCCAAATCGCACATATTTCAAACATAGGTAAGGAATTGAATTATTTCAGGGCGACATCTCAGGGGATTGTAATACATGAAACACATGCTATTTGGACGGCTCAATGCATTATTATAGGGATTTCATTTCTTACAATGGCGTGTAGATTGAAGTAAAACCTAACATATTCAAGTTGGCATAAAGCTAACACAGGTGTTTTCATGGTACCAGAAGTCAATATTGACAGAGCGCTAAAAAATACGAACAACCCAAACAAGTATTTACAAAGTATGTACAGTTGACCTACTTCTTCAACAACATAGCATTACACATGTACAACAAAAAATTCCAATATCACTTTTATATCTAAAGCTAACGACCAGTTACATTGATCAACTTCCATCCCGTTTTGTTTGGTCTCCAAATATGGCTGCCCGCCAGCCAATGAAAATGCTCTATTTGGCATTACATTTTCATTTCCTGTGGATTATAAATAATTGATTTGGTTTGAAATAACGGACTTTTTGTATGCAAACTCTATCTGTTGGCTGTGTGGACGGCTGAGAGCAGTGGTGCCTGGAGGGAGGATGGAAATGATGTAGGACTTTATATATTGAGATAACCACCTGTGGCATGAACTAGTGTGTGTGTGTGTGTATGTATGAGAGAGAGAGCGAGGAGCGAGCAAGAGAGAGAGAAAGAGAGAGTAAGAGGGAGGGAGGGAGAGAGAGTAAGAGGGAGGGAGAGAGAGGGAAAGAGAGAGAGAGAGTGTGTGTGAGTATGTGTGTATGTGCGTCTGTGTGTGTGAGTGCCAATAATAACAGGCAGGCAGGGCGCCCCGCCACTCAAGCCTCAATAATTCAATACACATCATACATGCACACTTCAAAGACACTGTCTCTTGAGGAAGCAGCAACATCACTCGTTCAGCTAATATCCATTAAGCAACCAAACACTACTGGTTCTCTGTAGCACTGTTGGATATAGTTCCCTGTATCAAAGTGATTTGTAGATTTCGGGATCACTGATTTCTATGCTCCACATACTGTTGACCTTTTAAAAGAGGTGTGTGAGAGCAATGAATTTAGACAATGTAAAGATATACAAAATACTAATGATTACCAAACACAAATAAGGACATTTGGGAGCCTTGAAATATTTTCTAATATCAACTATATGTGATAGCCTAGTGGCACGAATCTGCCCTGTAGATCCTTGTCCAAATGCCAGTGATCAAAAGACAGCTTGTGTCAGATCTAGAATGCTTTATTTACCCATTCTCCAGGTTCCGCCTAGAAAGTATTGTCAGCAGGCGTGGGATACTGTGTAGGATAAAGGGCATGTGAACTTGAATATATGATGCATTTTATAGATATTTCCTAAATATGTCAGGCCTGCATGAAGCTCCCTGGGCATGAATGGGTTATAATATTCATGCCTGTGGAACCTAAAATTGCCAGAAAATAACAAACCCTCAATTCTCCTTTGATCCTTTGATTTTTATTGTGAACTCCTTATTAATTCTTAAATTATTTTCAAAGGTGTAATATCTTACTAATAAGTCCAGACAACCCTTGTCATGGAGATCTCCAGGCATGAAAAGGTTAAATATGGATTGGATTGGCTTGCTCTTTGGATGTTCTCGTTTGCAAGGTTTCTAGAATTACTTCAGTTGCAGCATATCAGTCTCTACCAGCACAAGACACACCACCATCTGATATCCCACTCCTCACAGCTGAGTGACCAAACCCCTTCTCAATGTGTTTGATTCTATTGGCAATTGAAGGCAGAATCAATGAGGATCACTAACCGAACCAGTCACTGTATTACCCGGAATACAGCGCGCTAATCAGCGATTTGTGTAACGGAATAAAGAACGCCCAATCTATATACCGGCATAGTTAATCGCACTGAATATCAACTATCGATCTACCAACACCCGGCAACGAACCGATTTATTAGCTACCTCATAAATAAATGATCTGGATATCAACCTTAGGAATGATAATTGAGATAGTTGCACGAAGTAGTTTTTCCTAGCGATATTCAATTACGTCTCGACTGTGACTGATAAATCTTGGGTACAAAAAGGGAACCTTTAGTACATGCAGAAATGTTGAAAGATTTATGATGGAACAATTGCATATATATATATAATATATATGTACATAGTTTATAACATACATGTTTATAAAGAAGCAATATTCAGCAATTGATAAACCTATTCATCTAATTTAGTATGTACAGCTTTTAGAGACTGAGATCATAATACAGTATATACATAAAAGGTGCCTATATGTCTTTTTTTATTTTGCATTGCAACTTTTTGCCGATGCTTTTACCACATTTCCGTTTTATATCTCGAGGTTCTGTTACACATAAGTAGTTTCCAGCCGCTGCTACAGTTATAAACTCAGCATCAACAGAGACAAACGAACACATCAATCGCTAGAGCTACCGACCATCAAAAACGTGGCCCATCACGGAGCAAATCAAATTGCGGAGTGGCTGCCGTTTGGCATGCCAGATGGAAAAGACGTAAAGCATTCCTTAATAGGCTGTAACAGAATTACTTTTTAAGCCGACTGACTCCCTCCATATTCTCCAGCCTTTCACGGCCATACATTCGCATCAGTCTGGCCACCGCCGAGTTATCTCAGGCTTACGCGACGCTACACACGGCGGCCAATCAATAATTCCGGGCCGGTGCGTTTACAGTGTTTTATAAAGACCACGGGAAGGGCTTCCTGGGGAAGGCTGCAGTGGCACTAATATCAACACCCCTCTCTTCGACTCCTCTACTCGCTACTCGGCAGGCGCAAAGAAAGTGCTCATCAAAATTTCATCCAGTTGAGAGGTCTGGGACGTGAGGGCAGGGTTTGTCTAAGCAGGGGGCAGGTGGCTATTGAGAGTTAGAAAAACTGACACAATCAGCTGTATACTAAAAGCCTGTCAAGCAATGCAGTTGACTGACTTAAATGCAACTCTGCTCACTCAGACCCAAGTTCCTTCTAGTGCTGGAGCATCGGAAGCTTCCGTTGAACGGATGATGGTGGGACTCTTCTGACTGACAAGGACTTGTCAAAAAAAAAAAAAAGAAAAAAAAATGTTCCTTCAACATATCAGTACTGCTACAAGTCCCTCATGTTATCGTCTACCCTAGCCTAGATTTCTAGGCTGTCATAAATATGTATTTTTCTGTCAGTCAGGTAAGTCAACTCAGAAGGAAATGGTAACTTTTGAGGGACTAGGAGCATTAGAAATAGGACCAGGTAGTGTTATCTGACTACCACTGCTAGTACTTCACCACTCTGCGTGATCAACTCAAAAGGGATGTCAACTTTTTTAGGGACTAGACGCTTAGTCTATTAATACCCATATTGACCACTGCACTACACCACAAACACAATAGACCATCAATGGCCATTGACCGAACTCAAGTTGACACATCTGCCACATGTATAGGACAGACTTTGAGCAGGTGACAATATGTTCCAGATACTACCACATAGAATTAAGGCAGCTTTCAGGCAGGGTACAACACAATACAGCAACTGCTATACATCAGTTTTCCCTTCCTATGCTGATACTACTTTCGTCCGAAGCACAAAGACCCAAAGATTTTTGAAAATCATCTAAACCCTGCCATGTTGGTATTTATTGGCTAGCTCTCGCAGAGTACTCTCAGATGAGTACCCATATGCAAGGGTTTCATTGGTTTTTCAGGATTTTTGCATCATTTTGTATTGGCCAAATTAGCCACCAACAGTATAAAAGTTGAGGAGTTACCAGGCAGAGTATAATACATAAGGGTGACCCCTACTATATAACAGGATTTGGGACTTGACTCCTTTGGTCAAACTTGGGCGATTTTGTTAGCACTAATTACTGTTGACAGGTTGATCGATCATTTCTGTATAGTGCAAAGGAACATATACATGTGTTTCCTTTGTGTTTTTGCGACCGGCATCAGGTTACTGGTTATTTTGTTGGATAATTACAGGTCTGCTTGGTTTCAATTACATACTGAGTAATGGGTGATACAGGATTAGAGGAGAATGGCCAGCTATTGTGTGTAGTATTTGAGTTGTATGGTACCCTGCATGGAATCTTTTTCTTATCAATGCAGTTGATAGCTCGTTTTAATGAACAACTCTCCTGAAAATGTTTTCTAGATTTAGCTTTTCTTAGAGAGATATCGCCAAAATAATCAAAAAAAGAAAGTACTCATTGAATTGTACCTTGCTTGAAAGCTGCCTAACTTGCATGCAGCACCTTAAAAAATTGTCATTGTTGTTGAAACGTGGGTGACTAAAAGTTTCTCTTTCCTACTTCATTTCCTGGTAAAAGTACTCCTCAGTGTAATTAGCTCTGTGCAATACTAAAGGTCAGGAGTCGGTACCTGTAATGGCCCCCAGGTGTAGAAAAGTTAATATCCATCACTCTGCCTACATCTCAGCAGTGAGTAGTTTGAAACAGGACTAAGTTCTAATATCCCTAGGTGGGAGAGCCATGTTCGCCAAAGTACTGACTAGCCTGCAACACAACCATTAGAAATATGGTATGTAAGGTTAAGTATTTTCTATGATCATACCAGTTCACACATACACATGCGGGAATTCTGCAACATATTGTTTAGTATTACTCCAGAAAATATGCATCTGGAATGCTGCATTAGATAATCATCGAAAAACAGTATTGCACTCAATGAAAATTTCTTAATGAAAGTCCAATGTAAAATTTGTGGCTGTGAATAAGATTTTAATACCATGCAAATAGTATGACATAATAAAACGATATGTGAACCTGAACCATATATTTCGCTAGTAGGAAGTAAGGAAGCTTCATTTTTGGTAAATTTTAGAGGGATATCTATACAATTCAAAATGTCTGCCCCCAATGAGAGTCATAACTAATAATTTTTGGCCGAATAGGGATATTGATACGACAGGTCACGATTTCACCCCCAGTGAAGCCATATCTCCAAGAGCTTGATAAAGGCTAATTAAGTTATCAGATGATGTCTGAGGCCCCAACCCTTTGCCCTGGACCTGACCTGCAAGAACTAACCCCGAACAAAATCCCCCCAGCCTGAAAATGAGAGGACGTTTTTGATTCTGATTCCCCTAATTTTTATGCGTAAGCGGCAGCCCGGGCTATAAAAGAGATATAAGCAAGCTGAGCCCGACATATTTCATATTGCCGCACGCTCGGCCCTTGGTGTGGTCTGACAGCGAGAGGGAGTTTATGGGTGATAGCGGTTGCTACATCGCAGCCAGGGTTTTTACCGCGAGGAAGACCATATGCAAGCTTTACTACCACCGTTGCATGACTGCAACTCGTACATGATAAAGAGGAAACGGCACAAAATGCTTGATGATGAAATAATGGCCTCAAGCTCACTAGCTAGTGACCCGACTTGTTTTAAATGATCAGAAACAATGCACGTCTTCATGCAGAGGCAACAGCCATTTAGTATTGTGGCTACAATGGAGCAGATACCTAAGGCATACAGCACTTATGGTTTATCAAATATATTATGATAATGAAACTGCATAAAACTTTTACAAGACACATTATGATAATGAAACTGCATAAAACTTTTACAAAATAAACAATAACCAAGCCCTAGGTTTCAAAAAGTACATGCCTGCCCTAGATTTTTTTTCTAAAGTAGTTAAACTTAATAAACAAGCATATTTTTTTGGTCGATGTATAAGGAAATTCCCTAGCTTTTGATCTACATTATATAATCTTGAGTTGCCTCATGCAGGTAACCTCATGTAACCTGACCTACTTCCAGAGACAATACTTGCAAATAGAAGTTTCAATATGCCGGGTTGGAATTCTTCTCCTATCAAAACATACATCCAAAAGAAAAATGCAGTCTAAACAAAACTCAAAACACTTTCGAAAGAAATGTTATTTTTTCGTCTGAACACAAAACATTACAACTACATCTAACAAAATAAGCCCCCTAGGTTTTAAAGTGTGAAGCTTAAATGGAGATTATAAAACGAGTGACTAAGTGCTAGAGTTAAAACTAATCGGTGACTGACAATCCCCAAGCTCTTTTCACCACAGTGCCGCTACAGGGGCTTGTTTGGTGTCATTCCATGAAAAAGGATTAGAGTTACAGCCACTGTAGCCAAAGTTCATGCCCAGACACTTGGGAATTCCTGCAAGCTGCCTTCTGAGCAGCCCAGACTATCAACAAACTCATACCATGTCATAAATGGAAAAACATCAATGCAAATTTCTCTAAAAAAAAATGAAATACTTCAACGCAAATCAGTTCTTCTTCAGCTAAGAAATTATGTTTCTACAAGTTCATAAATAACTATTTAGAATACAATATTAAATTTCATTTATCAATTTTTAATTCATTATAAGTAGTTTAATCCTAACCTCCAGCTTGAACTCAGGCAGGGTCTGTTTAAGTGTGTCCATAAAAAAGGGGTACATTTTGAGGAAAAAGAATGAGTTCCATCAGGAACTATATATTTGAAATAAATAGTTCCTGATTCCATAAATAAATAAAAAGGGGAGGGGAATTTGAATTAATCATTTGAAGTACACCTCGTCCCCTCCCTCCAATAGAATGCTTAGTATTCTGGGTAAGTAAGCCTTACACTATCACTATAGCCGCTGGAACAATACAAACAATAAACATATCAGAGATTTGAATGATCACCCTACACTATTTGTTGTGCCTCTTTAATAATTCACAGGTTTTGACACATAAGTACCGAACATTGACTGGTCTGGAATTCATTGCTGTCCCCTAGGCAAAATAGGTTGTCGTAATGAAATTTCTCGCTAAAACGAAGCTCATGAAATTGTATTATAATCTTGTGGGCCATCTAGTATATACAAACTTGTATGCTTACATTCCTTTCATGAAATGTATAACAGTATCCAATGTACAAAATATAATTTATAAGCTATAAGGACAGAGAATAATGTACATTTCTACCTCGTACCCTGGTGCCTCAAAGGTTTATCATTTATTTTAGATATTTTAGCAGCCAATGATTCAACTAATCATTAGCTTTCTTTCTGAATTGTCTCGTCTTTTCTTTGGTTGATTTGGTTTCCATCTTATTGAGAGCTTAAGAAAATAGGTGCATAAACAAATTAGGATCCTAACTGAAGAATGAGATGCCTGATTGCATAAAGGAAACACCCCTGCAAATGTAATTAAAGACATCATTGTGTACAGAGAACAGCCACATCTTAGCTCTTAAATCGTAAAGCAAATAAAATACAGATATCAATCTTATTCCCCTGTCTCCAATCTTATCCTAAGGAGCCAGGAGTAATCTCACTTAACTATTGACAGAAGGGACTAGGACTAAGGTAGCCTGGTTCTCAGGCTGAGTTTGGTATATATATGCCCCCACCACTATATATACTGGGTGTCATGTAGGTATGATGTCTCTCTCTAACTATAGATGGCAGCACATTTTTTATGAGTTGCAGTTCGGATACATACTACAGCTCAAGTGTGTCCCCCATGAGTATTTATTCAGAACTAAACCCGGAGTGAAATCAACTCAGGTTAGATCAGTGAAAGAGCCAGATAACACAGACTTGTAGCAAGTCTAGGGCTTGCACAGCACAGCAAAGCCAGAGAAATGTATTGACTGACTCACTCTATTGGTATGGCCAGCAGCGTTTGTTCACTTAAGTCGTGTAAAAACATGGCTGCCTAAAGACGCTGCATAAACACATCAGTTGTGATAAGACAGGTCAGCAAACAGTGAATATAGAGTATTACCTGCCATGTTTCATTCCCACAGCCTAGCTGCACGGCCCGCACGCAGGGGAGTTCATTAACAGCTCGCTTATTCAGAAAACACACGGTTATGTCAATTACCGCACTCCCTTTGATATCCTACAGGTATTTAATGAACAGAAATGAAAAGATAACAGTATGCTTAGGGAGCCCCGCTGAAGAGCTCTCTATCTCTCTATCGTTCATTTATTGAGATCTGTGGAGTTCAAAAACACTATTAAGGCTTAACTGCTTGATTTAAACCTCATGTGCACCTAGGGATGGATACCTCTAAGAACAAAATGGTACAGTACCTCTGAAGAGCTTTTTATAGTTCATTTATTGAGATCTATTGAGTTCTCAAACACTATTAAGGCTTAACTGCTTTATATAAACTTCATGTGCACCTAGGGATGGATACTTATGAGGACAAAACGGTACCATACTGGCACCATTTAAACGGCACCTACCTACAGTATTTTAACGGTACTGTAAATGGTGCTTTATTGCATTATTACCTGATTAAATTGTTGTGAATAGTCATGTTCAGGATACTGGACAATCACAAATAAACAATAACTTCACAGTGGTTAGTATTGTTAATAGTATGTTTAATATTCATTTGGGGTCTTTCACAGAGAGAGCAAGAGACATGAGTCTACGTAGTGTTAAATTCCAGCACTCATTCTGCTTGATTCTGAGTTGAAGCAGAATGAAATTAGCAGATTGGGCTTGCTGAGGTAGGAACCTTGAAAGCACATAGTCTCCTCATTAATCTTGATTTAGTTGTCCCGGAATGACCTAAAGTTAATCCCGGGATAAGGCAAGCAATCCTGTGCCTCCATGTTGATCTCCTCATCTCCGCGCTGCTCTACCCATCGCGACAGGCCCGCTCATGTGACAACCACAGTGTGGCAGACACTCCCTCTCCTTCGCTGCCTCTAACTAAACCTGCACTCAACATCTGCTACTACCTGGCTATGCACATCAGAACAGTCTTAAAGCCAGGATTTAGAAATTTGGTGCCCCTAATTGGCAATTGTATAATTTTGGGGCATCCTTTATTTCAATCAATGGAGACCCAACATGACTGTATTTAATTGTAAAAATTTTTTTGACGAAACTAGGAGCTTGAAAACCTCATATAAGTCCTAGCTAATATAACCTAGTACTTTGTATCAGCTAAATATGAATGACTGTAGCGAAAAAGCCAGTACTTTTCTGGGGATGCAAATTGCCAGCTGTGGAAACTTTTTCCAGTTCTACACCAGTTCTGTCATACAATTAGCATATGAAATCCCTACAAGACAAGTCTAAAATATTAGCATTGATATGAGTTACTGCACATCGTGAAAATGCCTGTGCTTTCTCAGTCAGTCTGTGGATGCACCTTGCCAGCTGCGACAGCTTTCCCTGTCATGTGATCTGCATCACACACTTGCACACATGATTATCCCGACTTTTTACATAACATGACTCCCAATGACTCAACCAGCCCCACCACGGAAGCTGTGTCAACAGATCACACCACTGCTGCATCTATTAACTCTCCTCAGGGATGGAGGCTCTTACCCCAGGCATGACCTGTCTTGGTGTGTGGAGGAAGAATGTATAAGGCACTGGTCATGATTATGTTATGTAATTCATCATGTGAATTCCTAAATATATTTACTGAGAAAGTACTACATCATTATCGTGAATAACAGATGACCATTTGGGAATACATCCAAGAAGGAATGCATATAAACTGTGGAATATATAGTCAGCTCTCAGTCCAACTATATCTACATCCAATTCTCTCCATCTCACTAATCTCAGTCAGGATGCCTCTCCCTTGTCTTTGTGTCGGTCTCTCTCTCTCTCTCTCTCTCTCTCTCTCTCTCTCTCTCTCTCTCTCCTCTCTCTCTCTCTCTCTCTCTCTCTCTCTCTCTCTCTCTCTCTCTCTCTCTCTCTCTCTCTCTCTCTCTCTCTCTCTCTCTCTCTTCTCTCTCTCTCTCTCTCTCTCTCTCTCTCTCTCTCTCTCTGCAACACACACACATATGCAAGCACATCACAGAGACCTATTCATCTGCAGTGGATCTAGACAAGATTTTCTTATCACACTTTCCTGCTATGTTATTCCTCATTTGCTCCCTTTCAGCACATCAAGTAACTGGCATGATGGCGACAGGATAAGAAGATAAGGCACAGCAGCACAAGGAGAAGCACTCATTACCTAATCATTATAATCCCCTCATCTTCAAATCCCACTGCTAGTTCTCTATGTAATCAGACCTCTGCATTTCAAATAATCACCAAGACTATGTACATATATAAACATGAGGCAAACTGATTGCATCTGTCTGTAAATAGTGGATTGCATAATTAAAGCACTCTTCAACATCTGTCGAAGACAATATTGAAGTACATTTCATATGTTAGCTGGTCAGGGTTTTAAGAAGAACTTGCGTACAAATTCTTGAGTACATGTAATGATCTCTGACAGCTGCCATTGAAAGCTTACCTTCTTCAGAGACATTCACACATTCTAGACTGCCATTACACTTTTAGTTGTAAGATCTAGTCAAAGAAAAGATGGTGAATAAGCTAGAATAAAATCAGTTTCACAGCACTCATAGACCAACACAACTATCTTACGCAAGGAAAGATTTATGCAGGACTACCCCTTTAATCTTTTCCCCTGTCTAGTGTAATAATAACTCAGCCCTGATGGCAATGGCAGAAAATTGCCATTTGTGAGCAGAATACTGAAATGGCACAATTTCTTCACAACAATAGCAAGAAGCCAGCCTTTATGGGTATGAATCAACTCTTCAATACTAAGTAGTGCCTTGAGATTGCATTATGAGTTTATATGCAGGAGGTGTAATAAATAGCTCATGCTGCAATAGGGAGAAATCCTTGTTCATAGTTTTGGGAGCTATGCAACAATGTAGCACTGGGAGCTGTGCAACAATGTAGCGACTATGCAACAATGTAGCAACTATGCAACAATGTAGTGGCTATGCAACTATGATCATTGTGGGATAA
Organism: Maea johnstoni; assembly: GCA_963942565.1. Lineage (NCBI taxonomy): Eukaryota > Metazoa > Annelida > Polychaeta > Spionida > Magelonidae > Maea > Maea johnstoni. Next base: position 28,619,644 of record OZ012688.1, on the reverse strand, counting down.
AGTTACATTGTTGTTTTACCGGGAGTTGGAAAGAGTAGAATGAGACAGAAGTACATGTGCATATATTTGACTGCCCAACCACTCTTTGAAGCACACTGAGGCAGACTGACCGGCTTAGTACAAGTAGCCCCTTCTCCAGCTGAAGAGGTAAGCCTACTTAGCAAACTCGAATCCACCACAATAAACACACATGTAACAGAAGCTAATCTCTGATGGATTCGCAAATATATCCGACCCCATTTCCTAAGCCCCCAGACAAGTCCAATTAAGCTCAGTACATTGCCTTCAAGTTTACTCAATTAGCCCCTGAACTAGACCCCTTGACAGAACCATCAAACATCCAAATTGGTGTTCGCAGCAATTAAGTTGTGTTTGCTGACTCGCCAGTGTTTTCATGAAAGGGCAGATCAAAGGTTTGTTAACGACCAGGATGTGATCACTAGAGCCAATCAGCTTGGCTCAGGAGGACTACTCTCCACTGCATATAAAATCAGCTCCCCGAGTCCATGTCTATCTGCAACCTCTCTCTCTCTCTCTCTCTCTCTCTCTCTCTCTCTCTCTCTCCTCTCTCTCTCTCTCTCTCTCTCTCTCTCTCTCTCTCTCTCTCTCTCTCTTCTCAGCCCCCCCCCCCCCCCCCCCCGAGTCTTTGATTCGTATTGCTACTCATTTAACATAGTTCCCATTAAAAGGCGCTAGTTAGAGGGATTCAAAAGAATCTTCTCCATGTGTACTTGAAGGGTTTGGTAGTTAAAACACCAGTTTGTTGTGATTTAGGCACTACTGTTATTGGAACATACATACAAATAATTCAGCTATTTGGATGCATCCCAAAAGGCATGTGAAATTTAACGTAATGTCAATTTATTAACACATAGCAAGTAAATATCATCAATCCTGACTGAGGCCGCAGGGAACCACATTTGCGTGTAGTATCGTAGATTGATATAGAAGTACTCTTGAAACAGCCATTTCTCTAGTATCGTACTTAGCACTACTCCCTAAAACACTTGTGCATGCATTTCAGCACTAATTGACAAGAAGTCCCAGAGAAAAACATGCGCACATGTTCGCTCGCTTCCCTCGTCTCCAGCCACTCGAAGGGAAATCGCGCGGAGCTCTCTCTCTCGAGTTTCACCACCAAATGCAGGCAAGTGGAACAAGAGAATCGCATCTGTGTCTTCTTTTTAGATCGCTCATTGAGGTTTTATTCCATGAAAACCAAGAGTCTTGGAACATCCAGGGTACCCAGCCATGCAAGCCAGTCACCATTTTAGGAGTCAATTCTAAAAACAGTTTCGCTAGTCAGTTGCGTGAGTCATTAAAACAAAACACACTGGAAGTTTTTATCTGCTTTTCTACAAAAAAAATACCATCAAAAAGAATGTTACATATTATGATAGTAAACATACCAATTTTATGATGTTTTTACTAATTAGTAGTACATGTAGTTTCTTTTTTTCAGAATTGATGAAACAGAAATAAGACAATCTTTAAAAATAATGCATGGCAGGGAGAGAAGCATACTATTTATCAGAGCTTCACTTAGGATTTATTTGAAGTTTGATGACATGCATCTTAGTCTAACAAATCTGATTAATACAAACTAATTATAATACCTAAAGATTGTGGATGTCCCATTTTGAGGCCTCATTGATAAAGGTCATCTACACCATGGCAGTAAATAATCTGTGCTACTAGTTATTGCACATTACTCATAATAATTCACCATTAAATCTTTTATTTATTTTGGATGACATGGTTGCTCAGAGCATAGATGGATAGAATTTATTTAAGGGGATGCGGCTGCAAAAGATTTTACTCTTTCCACATTTGACCACCTTCACATGGAGGGATGTATGAAAGTTAAATTATCCCTAGGCCTAGGCCATTTCCCTGAGAAGCGGCAGAGGGGCAGATCTGGTGTTAACCCTGTTTTCCCCTAAGCATGTAAGCAGAAATCTTCTCTTGCATCCTTGCTGCCACAGTGCACATGACTGCCCCTTAAAGCTGAGTCACACATGTTCCCTGCCTGCCCCTCAGATCACACATGTGTGTGCAGCACATCCTCCTGAGGCATCCCCTCATCCTCTACATGACTAGCTACTAGGTTAGGGTATATAGTCAAATACAGTGATGTGCCCTTCTGTAGTTACTTGATAGCTTGGTGTTAGTTTCTCTGGCTAGACATAGATGGCGCCAAGGGTGGTCACCCAGATTCCCCCGAACGAAAGCGTTGAAAAGATCTCACTATGGTCACCTTCTTGAAGTTCTTGTAGAGAACTAAATCAAGATAGACTGACTTTTTTCTCAAAGGGCAGATCTATATGTACAGGATTCTATTTTAATCTAGATACAGGATTCTATTTTGGGGGTTCTTTCAGTATGGAGAGGTTGTTACAACAGAGATATATAGATCTGCGGCATCTACCCCTATTTGATTTCTTAGTGAGAAAATTCAAAATTTTGAATTCTATAGGGGGGTATGTCAAACGATTAAACCCCCTGTATCCGTAACAGTTTCATTTTCAGATTAGACATTTGAAATTATGGTGAAATGAATTGCCTGGCCTAGGTCTAAGCTACCCATGATCCTCATGTGCAATCCATCGAGCCTGCACTGGACCCTTGTTGTCAGCACACACTTCACACTTGGTCATAATAGTGTTTGACCAAGCCCCACAATCAGCGGTGAAATGTATCCCCACTCTAATCACAGCCACTTCTCTCTGTTGATGTAACCTAGAAACAGGCAGTGTATAGCAAATCCAACAAGAGAAACCCCTTACCCCTATCCTCAATGAATAAATAGAATATTAAGGGGTAGAAGAGAAGATCTGGTTTTAACCCAGTTTTCCACTTTGCAAGAATCTTCACCTGCATTCATGATTCATTGATGGTCACAGTGAAGAAATCAAGAAATATTTTAAACCAAAAAGAAGGAAAATATGAATAACAAGAAACAAATCTCTTGAGGGCCTATATTAAGATGAAAAGAGATTTCAAAAGCACTCTGGGTCAAAATGGGCTGGGAATTCATGTGGCACTGCATTTATGGAGATAAGAAATATTTAATTGAGAGGCAAAAAAATGTTTTATCCAAAAATCAGATTTCAAATTTAGCCTGAACCCAATGCTTCACTATGCCCAAAGGTATCTTGTGTTATAAGGCTATTGAGCACTGCAAATCTTGGAGAATCAAGAAGCTTGAGAGTAAAATATATCACCCACCAAAGGTAGTTATAACAATACTTGTAAGCCCTATTTCTATTGAATACATTCATATTGATATGTGTAGAATGGAGGGTGTTGTTTAGACTGTTGGCATTAGACTGCGATCTGTAGGATCTATAGCGGTCTCTCTAAGGTTTCTCTGACAGACACACCCTGCTACAGTTACGTCAAGTACACTGGCTTTGGCACAGCTCAGCAAAACTCACTAGCATCATCATCATCTTGCCAAGATCCTAGTCTGCAGCCCACACAGACTTTGGCAAGGATCTTTAAATTGGGTGCCCAAAATGAGACACCTTTGAAATTTTGGGTGTCACTTTTCTGAGGTTGGCCAAAAAATACCCAGCTGACAACTATGTTCATGAATTTACTTATCGGAAAATGTATAGCTTCTTAAAAGTATGTCCTACTACCAATAATGTAATGAACATAGGCAGGATTTCACAACATGCAGTGTCACCTTTTTCACCTCAATATAATTCACTTCGCATTTTTTTATGAATATTATACCTTAAGTATTTAAATAATCAAATACATGTTTATGGTTGTAATCTAAGTATGTATCATGATTTCCCACATTACGAATTGCCAATTTTAAACACCCAGTTTCTAAATCCTGGCAAAGACCTTGCATATGCCCTGAGATTTTGCTGCACTTTTTGAATTTTTGATTTTTTATTGTGACCCTTTTTCGGGCCCCTGGCCTGAAATCTAAATGTCATAATAGCCAATCACATATCTGGCTTTCCCTCCCCTCTGCCTAGTGCCTACCCCCATGTCTAGAAGTGAGAGGGAGGGCAGGTGTCGCAGTTGACTCGGGTTAAACACACTCAACATTCTAGCCTGGATTTGTTTGTAGCGTCAATGAGAACTAAGTCCCATTTTCCTGTAAGCCGAGGCCACTTATCCAAGATTGTTGCGCCTGATTTAGAGGTGAAGCCTGATCTCAACTTTCCCATAGCTTTCTCAAGAGCAAGGAGGGAGTATCATTTTCAATTCTAAATAACAGATATAACTACTACATGTACTACTATATGTGCAGAACCAGTAATATTACTTTTAAGTCCCACCTTGATTGTTTGTATTTTCAACTACATGACAATATTTCATGGAGGATATTACTGACCCATTAATTTTTAATTCAATGAGAAGAACAAGTATATTGAATGTAAACCTCTTTACAATTTACAAGTATTACAATACCATTAAACAGGGTCTGACACTTAGATTTCAGGCTAGGGGCCCGATAAGGTCTTTCGATACAAATTAGTGGTCAAAACAGGATTTCTGGTTATTTTTCACACTATTTAGGGCCCCCAGACTGAAAAATCTAGGGGCCCACAGCAAAATCTAGGGGCATATGCCCCCGGGCACCTGGGAAAGTCGAACCCTGTTAAATTAATTCATGTTTTTTATTCTAGGTAGAACAGTCAATTGCTTATATTACTTATGATACAAAGATTTGAATATCAAGCTCTTTTTTGTTTGTAGCATTCGTGTTCCCACTTTAATATTGCTGCCATAAAGCCAGTTAATTACTCAGCTCTGCCGTAGCGTAATCTAACATTTCCCACATACCGAGACAACTCATCCCCTTCGCCTATCAGTATGTTTTAATTGGTTGTAGATGATCCTGCCACTCAGCTGTCCCTTCCCACAATGCACTTGGTTCCGAGGGCGAGAGCCGATCGCAATCAGCAATTCATGTTTGTCATATTCTGCCCCGGCTCTAATCAAAACTGATGGCCGATAATGAAATGAATAAGGATAAGAGCCCTTAATTAGATCAACCAAGTTGTGGGGGAAACAAAGGACATTTTGCTCATTTGTAAGTAGAAAAAGCAATCAATCAATGTTGTTTCATAGTGATTTTTCTAACCTTGCATCCACGAGGCTCAATCATTTCCATTCACATGGACGCAGGTTATATAAAGCCATTCTAATCCATTCCATGTTGAAGGATATCACTACGGATACATAGAAAAGTTGAACAACTTGATATTACACAAATATATTCAATAGCCAATACCAAACCAGAAGAAAATTCTACAGCCAAGGTAGCTGAGAAAAGCTGGAGTATTTTGAAGATACTTTTTCAGATGTTAGCAACATCTGGGTATCTTGGATGGAGAAATGTTAATGATATTTACCAATTACTTACTTTCCTTCCATTATTTTTCAAAATCATCCTTTAATACCAGGGGATCAATCATTAGCCTATTCCTAGGCCAAGAAATTTATTTCATTTCTTTGAGTCTACATAATCATAAGTCCCTTCTGCGAGGTCACAGAACAGAGGCTTGTGTCAAGTTATGTTTAGCATCTCGGAGAGTGATTTTGCCAGGCTTGTGAAGCTTGGCTTAATTTAATGGCTGATGATCAAAGACAAGCCTGGAGACTCCTCTCCTGGGGAGGAGGAGAGAATCCTGCTGTCCGGCCGATCACGATGCATGCTGGGAACTATGTTGGAAGCTCGGGACATCAAGGACTGGGAAACGTAACACCCTCTTAGATTGAAACCAAAATCCTCTTCCAAGGGAAAGGGTGTCCAAGAAATAAATGGCTTAAATCTTGTCAGCCCTTCTACATTCCATAAGTCAAATGGTTTATAGAAGGTTAAATAATATTTCATAACCATGATTGTAAGAAGTTGTAGCAGTAGCAATAGTAGTAGCAATAGTAGTAGTAGTAGTAGTAGTAGTAGTAGTAGTAGTAGTAGTAGTAGTAGTAGTAGTAGTAGTAGTAGTAGTAGTCGTCGTCGTAGTAGTAGTAGGTATGCTAATAGCAATGCTGGTATTAGTTATATGTTTTAACTGTCTTCAACTCTACTATATACAAATTTCACATTCTGCACTACGAAGCCTATTAAGCTTAATCAGCCAATAGGTATATGTTCTAGTAAATAATCAGGATTCTTGCAAGGGGACCCTGCTGTTAGGGTAGGCAAATGTTTATTGAGATGAGGATGAGACATCACAGAGGAAGTGAGGTTTCAGCCAACACAGCTCATCTGCATCCCCCTGGCCACAGGCCTGGGGTGCATCACCTTTATACACCCAATATACACACTCCTGGGCCACACCCCAGTAAGACCACCAAAGGAACATGTATATGGGATGAGAATGCCTGCAGACTCCTCAGTTATGCAAGCTGTAACTCACAAGCAGAGGAAGATGAATGCGGGAATTGTGGGTAATTGTAACCCCCATTCCCCTGGGCCTTTATTACTGGGTATTGCTTGCCCCCTCCCGTACCCCTCGCCTAATCAAGGTTGCCCCAGCACCCTATAAAATAAATCAAGAGATCCTATAAAGCGGATGAGTCATAAGGGATAAACCCAACCGGTATCAAGTGGAAAATATTGCTCCGCATATAATAAAGCTAATATGGTATGCTGTACATATCACCCTGATGCACCAGGAAACGAAGTGTGCGGCTTACAAAATTGCACATGACAGATCAGTGTATTCTGACCCAGTATTCTCCTGAGGGGAGGGGGTACTGAAGCCCCTTATTCCCAGCGATCGTAAGATATTATGATGATGGATAGATTGATATTAAGGTCCCACCGGTCTGACACTGCTGAATTCGGCCGGAGACCATAACTGTATAATACTAATCCTGAAATATTCCATACAGTGGCAACCCCTGTAATAGATTTCCATGATATATTTCCTTAACAATGACTAAAAGATGCTGGGGTCCGTACAGACAATTTATATCCCAGACAAAATTGGAAAATAATAATCTGTGCTTTGGATGCACTCCGCAAGATAAAGTGGATGCTTGATAAATTGTGCTCATCTAAATGTCATCCCACTGCAACTCCAGACAAAGCTGTTTCTATTAATCAAGGTGCACAAAGAGAGATGGACTCTTTCTTGTCGGAGAAATTAACTCCTGTATTTATTGAAGTGATAAATTAAATTACACTGTCTTCCCCACTTTATGAAATATGGCTCTGCATGCAGCGAATTACTACATAGAACATCTTTTTTTTTTTTTAGATATCTTTCACTAGTTTCTTAAAGCAGATTGTACACAACATTGATATTGAAATGATAAATTAAATTACACTGCCTTCCCCACTTTATGAAATATGGCTCTGCATGAAGCAAATTACCCCTAGAACATTTTTTTCAAGAATCGCTTTCACTAGTTTCTTATATAGCATTTTGCACACAATATGGAAGTGATAAATTAAATTACACTGCCTTCCTTGGGGTTCAATATTTCAGGATTTCCTTAGAAACCAACATTTGTTTTACTTTTGCTAGTACAGAATGTTCCATACATACAAGTGTGGTGCAGAAAGATAAGCCCATTAAGTACAGTAATGGCACAACGTCCGGCGAAAATGCAGACTCAGAGAGGGACGTTTAAGCTATCATAGCATACATGTACCCAATCATCTTCCAAGCTTATAGTAATAGCTACCATCAGGACGGTAGTGTGAATGTCGTCCGGAGTGACAATCGATGGTGCAGGGGGATGCTGTGCGATAGATAATCCCGGTGTTCACATGGGAACTACGCTGCCAAGTGGCGTTATCAGGCGCTGCTCGGACATGGCTAAGAAGTGGGGGACCCGCGATCGGCATGCTCATTACAGATACGAGCACTCAGCCTTGGCAGCGCTCGCGAGCTCTAATGAGAACTATGGCAGTGCTCACAAGCTCTAATGAGAACTATCAGGAGATAAGGGGCCAACTTCAAGCTGAGCAACTACAATTATTGAGCAGTTAGTTATCCAAAATTCACTGAGCAACTACAATTATTGAACTGATAAGTATAGTTATCCAAAATTCACTGGTGAGCTTTACTGGTTCCAAGTATGCATTAAACCTAGATGTCTACCCAATAGAATATCCTGTCACTAATAAAGATGGTATTTGGAAGAGATATGATATGGTGGTTACTTAAATCTCCTAGTGACCACTTAGTATTTAATGCTTTAAAGTGCATAAAATTAGAAATTACTGTGAGCTATTGAGGATCGAAAAGCATATAAAGTTCTTAATCTATATCATTAAAGCTAATACATTCTTGCGTCCTATTTTTAAGGTCCGAGATAACAATATATAATCGGGATACAACCATAAACATGTATCTATTTATTGAAATATGGCACAACATCCTTAAAAAATATTATGGGATTTATTGAGGTGAAAACATTCAACTATATGCTAGAAATAGAAATTTTCAAAAATTCCTCACAAAATAATTTGGGTCTCATGAGGGGCAATTTTTTAGGGTTTGGATGTCCAAATACATCAAGACGCGCTGCTGGCTAAGACTATGCTTGCAGGTCATATATCCAAGCAAGACAAAGCCTCACGAAAGAGACAGGCTAATTATCTTGAGGAATGCTGGCCTGATACATACCTGATTGGCTGCCACTACCCCTTTCTAGGCCGCCACATACCAAGAGTGATCATAGTGACAACAGCCGGCACGCCTGACCGAGCACTGAGTCCTACGCACCTATCCCATAGTGCCCCTGGGACTGGCGGGATAATCACACCTACTTTTCGGGTCACGCCATTTGACGATTTTCCAGCCTTCGGTAACCAGCAACAGCTTTGCTGAATCGTTAAATCTATCACAACAAAGCAATTGGTGAAAAATAGCCTGTGGAATAGCAGCCCTTAAAAGGCTTTTTGACATGGCCAGGGTGGTTAAATGGTTTGAAGGAGAATGGGGTACAGGGTATGGCGTGATAGGTGGGGTGTTCAGGTCCAGGGTCTGGGCCAGACAGTCTGCATTGAGAGGGGGGGGGGGGGTGTTTATCCTGAAGTGGATAACACAACACTGACAGGGTTGACACCCAGCTGCTGACGACTGAATGTTAAGGTCAAGGATTGTTATGTATGTCAATTTCCAGTTTAAAATGTTGGGAGACCACGCTCATTCATGATTACACCTTTTGTGAAAATCTCATTGCCATTCCATTGATTATATTATATTATAGTTACCTCTAAACATAGCTTCACTTTGAATGCTCCGGGACAGGATATAAGATTTTATCATTTGCTTACAATCTTTAATTATGATCAGATATTTGAAGAAAATGTCTTTAGGGATGATATTGACCACTAGCAATGGTTTAATCAAAATTACTCTGATAAGGTATGTGTGTGTGATCATGTTAAAATGATTGGTCAAATCTTGGTGCTAATCCATTACTTGAGCTGCTGAGTTTCACAAAGTGGACGATCTGTCTTCATGATATCTTCCAGCAATAGCAGGACCAGCAGAGCAATAAATTCAAACTGATAGCAACTGATTGATTCGTTACACCCTGCAGAATCTTCAAATAATTGGATTAATAAAACACTTTGATGGCATCTAGTCTGTCAGAAAGAAAGATTCTCCATTCAGGATCAAATAACTGAGTATCTGGGATTTTGATAATTAATTTACAGGTATAAAGATGACATTCCAGTAGGGCCAGTCTCTTATTCATTTTCAAGTCTCTTGGCTCATTCTGATGTGAACTTAACATTTATAAGCCAACCCCTCAAATACTTCATTAAGAATTAACACAGATGGTATTTTGACTACAAGTCTCAGACAATGATATTAATTATAGCACAACCCTAGTTTCATGTTCTGATCCAAGTCTTCTATAGGATGCAATCCAGTCCACTTCTTAAGACAAAAAATGTTCCATCTACTGATTTTTTTCAAACTGGTCACTTGCCCCAGACATTAGTATGCCACTGTGACCCAAGACTCTTGTCCTGATCCAAGTATACTGTCTGATTGACTGATTCCTTATGAAAATCAATACATGATCAATTGACAGATAATTCTCACAACTATACTATCTGCCAGTACTGTGACCTGAGTCTTTTGTCCTGACCAAAGTCTTCTGTATAATCTTGGAAGAAGTCGTGCCAATTCCTTATGAAAATCAATGCTCAAATCAACAGATATTTCTCATAACCGGTTGCAGACCCCAGACAATTCTATATGCTAGTGTAACCCAAGTCTCTTGTTCTGATCTAAGTTTTCTGTCTGATCTTGGCATGAATCGCGCCAATTCCTTATGAAAATCAATGCTTAAATCAACAGATATTTCTCATAACTGGTCATAGACCCCAGACAATACTATAAGCCACTAATGCCAGTGTGACCTGAGTCTCTTGTTCTGATCTAAGTTTTCTGTCTGATCCTGGCGTGAATCGCGCCAATTCCTTATGAAAATCAATGCAGAGAGCGCAGCAACCACTGGCGCATCTGACAACAAATGGACGTTCAATTTCCTGCGGCACACGAAGCATGTCAAATCAATGCTACCTCTGAGGTCGAGATATGCTGCTCATTTTCCTTGGCAGGTGGCCATTGGTGGGCTGGCCGCATGGAATGATCATCAAAGATTTAACTCTACAACAGGGGGTTTCTTAAAGAGCCAATAGAAGGAGGAGGAGGATATTGTTCAGAAGCAGACAGCAGTATAAAACACCTCAGAGCAGACAGGCAATCATATTGAATAAGCAATCTCTGCAGTTTACGTTTTATAACACATATTGGGAATTGCTTCTGGGGCAGGTGAGAAGGAAATAATTCAAATAATGCTGATAAGAATACATGAAAATGCTTGCCAAGATCATCAATGATACCAGGTAAGCAATTTCTAGACTTTTATATAGTTCAATCACATAAACACCAAGAATACATCTCTTCAGTGGCAGATCTTTTTTACATTTTATTACATAGACAAAATAGGCCGCCAGCAGCTAAAGGGTTAATCTAAGATCCCCACAGAAATGGTATCATTACTGCCTATTTGATTGATGCTCTGAAATATTGCAAAGGACTTACTCTCAAACGCTGTATGAAATCAGCTCTAATGCTACCTGCAATCTGAAGTATCTGAGATCCCCTTGGAAATGTCTATAAGATTACGTCAATGTCAATTAATGATACGGCACACAGATCCACAGCTGTTTCCTCTCCTACTTGACAAGGCCGGGTCTTGTTGCGATAACCGATAACTGCATTTAGCATACAGCCATCACCGCAGACCTAGACACTCAACATATGCAAGGTTGTCGATAAATGTATAAGAATTTTATACTACTTTTTTAAATGCTTTTTAAGCGATGTGTGAAAATGGGATTGGTAAGAGCTGAAAATAAGTGCCCTTAATTTCCTTGTTTGTTTCAAAAATATTTGAATGTATCTAGATGTAATAACTGATGTATCAAGAATAACAATATCAGGACTTATATGATAGACCACCTGAAAACAAGTGCCCTTAATTTCCCTGTTTGTTTCAAAAATATTTGTATGTATCTATGTATTGAGAATCACTTATTCATGCCTTCTTCTGATTACTTTTGATTCATGAATTAAAAATGAAAGCCTAAAGAATAATAAGTGTGTAATGATATGATCAACTAAGTCTAGGGAGGTAGTTACTTGTATAATATGACCTACTCTCCAGATTTCATAGTTCCAGAAAATGAGAGGTATTTCTACTGGCCCAGGTATGGGCATGATTAAACACATAATTCCCTTTGAATGACTCACCACACTCAGAGCAGCCGTGTCGAGGCAAAAACTGAAACCATGTTTCCCTATTCCTGGTAATTGGGTAAACCTATTTATTGCACCTTATCTTCCTTTTATTTCATTCAGTTTTCTGATTTCAGGGACCACAGCCAAGAGACGCAGGCTTAAATCAAATTACCAATCATTTTATCGCTACCGAGTTCTTGACCCGCTTTCGCTTTCTCCATCCCCGCTTGGCGATCATCCAGAGGAGTGACTTTTAAACATCAATCAGAAAACTCATAAAGAATGGCCGAGAGCAACGCAATTCCCTGGGCAAGAGAGAGAGAGAGTTCTGAGAATATTAACCAATCCAAAGAACTTGTTTTCTCCGAGGATTTATATATAATCGAATGGCATTAGGTACATGCCAAACACAATCAATGCAAGTCCAGCATGGAAAAGCCATCCAATTCCTGCAGACTAATTAGGGAAATGGAAAGATAAGGAGATCAAGATTCTGTTAAAGATCTGCCTGAAACTATCTCTGAGGAATCCTGAAGTCACGATTCTATCAAGATATTTACAGTGTTTTTCAATTATAAGAATCATGACAAGGTCTCCTAGGTGAAGTATAGAACCTTGTCAGGATTTTGAAATTGATTTTCAAAAATAGTCAATCATGATAAGTATGGGTGGCCCTCAGGCTCAAGGGAAACCACCATCAAACAAAACAAAATTCTACAAACATGCATTTCATTAAATATCAAGATAATGTTATCTGTTGGTGTATTGTTTAAAGATCATGGGTATTTTTCCATTAAATTGCTTGAAATTCAAATTTTCATATTTTCCTGACAACGAATCTTCGGGGCTTGCACAAGGCAGTGTATTTCTTGAGGTTTCTGGGTGTCCAAGCGATGCCAGACAAGATGAAGTGGACACTGCAGTGGCTAAGTGGAGTAATAGACAGACAATCCAAATGTCCAATCAAATGAGGTCATGTCAGCAACTGCTGAGATGAGTCAGATGCAAAGAGCGGGCACCTCAGGGTATAGTAGGGGGTACCTCAGGGTAGCGCCTGGAGTGGACAGCGAATTTCAAAGGGACACAAGGAAGTAATAGGAGAAACACAGGAAACGGCACCCACTTGGAAGATTAGAACCCCACTGTATAAGTGTACCAGACAAAACCACAGTAAGGTCCAATTGAGCCAATCCTAATATTACACAACAATTCTACATTGAAATAGTCAACACAATATCATATAATTTTACATGACATATGCTGAATGCCACAATGTGGTAGTTATCTTCAAGGAATTTTGCTTCATGACAATCATGACAGCTCATCATCTAGCACATTATTCAGGTTCCAGGGCCCTCTTGTATAACAGTAGTTTTGGAAAATGGATATGATGTGAGGGAATAACTGGAGGCTGTGTCCCATGCCCATGGCACTGATCACAAAGACAAATTAGTCAGCCCCTAGCGATACTGCTCACATCATATTACCACTATCAGACTAAAAACTCCCATGTGCAATGAGCACCTCTGAAGGTTACACTTTTTGTCCCCCAAAGAAATGATCAATTTGAATTAAAGCAATAATTGATAATGATTAAGTCCAATATGTTTATACTTTATAGAGGGATACTCATTACACAAGTTAGCATCAATCAATCGCACAGTTCTTTGGTGACAGGGTTTAACCCTTTTCATACTCTGAGCAGACGTGGTTGTACTATTTTCAAAAGTAACTCACAAATTAAAGGTGTAGACAGGAATTGTAAGGTGTTTTTTGTAGAAGAAACAAAAATGTTCATTCTAAGATTTTTTTCGAACAACTCATCGCACTTAACAAAATAAAATCTGTTATAGTGCAAAATTATTTAAACTTGGAGATCCTTGAATGAGAAAACACTTATTTTCATGTTTTCCCATAGATGCATCATTTGCTAAACATTTGTGTATGTATTGTATTATATATTATCACAGCACTCTCTACTCATGATGGGGTTAATGAGGGACATTGAGCGTGACAAGCCCTAGGGGATGGATGGCTGACCAGGCAGGAAATGCACATCATCATCAGCATCTACATACATACCAGTAGCAACACCTAAACAGCTATTTATAGCATGAAATCCTGCACAGGAAGGCCAGAGTGTCCTGCTGGGTAACAATAGAGCCTCCATCATTACCATATGAGCTGGCTCCAGGAAGTGATCAGAACCAACTGAAGATACTGTTACAAAGGTTATTGCTACTGCAGTAAAAGGACCCTTATGGTATTTCCTGACAGAAGCTGGGTTAAGTAGTAGTACTGCTCTAAAACACTAAACTTAGTTCACACAGTACTGTGACAATAGGATGTGTTTTCTGAGGAATGCCTTTGATATGTGTTTGATCAAAACAATTAAGTACTTGAGTAGACAATATCATCCACTTGTGGTGATAGGCAGGAGGTTGTTAAACAATATAGACTGCCATAAACTGAAGTGGGGTCTTCCTTTATTGGACTCCTATAAAAACAAAGGCTTTACTTGTACCATACATGTATATCAAATCAGACTGCATTTAGTCATTTAAAATCAACATGACAGACAAAGCCTCCCTTCTACTGTATTCTTTATGTTTTTCTCAACTTCAAATGTATAACGTATATAATGGAAATACAAACTTTGTTGTTAAAGTTATGAAGTATGATTGGGATTTTAAAAGCCTTATACTGAGTTCTAATGAACACAAATGAGTTCTAGTATAAATTCATAGTAAAATTCAAAGTGCTCATAAACATGAGGAATAACTACAACTTCAGATCATTCACTTCATCTTAAAAGGAGTCTACATCAATCTTGCCTAAATAAATATGTTTAAATTATGCTGCCTATATACAAGCAATAAAGACCTTACATCTACAGCTGTAGTGTACTTGCCCCCCCAGGGTGCAGGTAAATTTGCCAATTAGAGAATAAAGTTGAACATTTCCTCCGTTATTGAATAAATAAGACCAGCTGTTTCTGTCACTTGTCTCTTAATATTCAACCGCTTCCGAACAAACAGTCATCGTGAGAAACAAAGAGCTTACAATCACACTGTTTTTCCGGGGACTATGTAGAGAAAAACTTGACATCGGAGCTCATTAGGACCCAACAAAAACCAGCAAATAAGAAACCGACAATCTATTTAACAGGCCTAGTCAACAAACAACCTATAACCTTGCAATTTCCCTGTCAAATATTCATCAAGCTGCGCTGGTTTGAATACCGCTTTTTCAATACTGAAAACAAAAGGCTGCACACACAGTTTCAGTTCTGCCGCAGGTGAGAGCGTTTGCGATCGACATTTATCCATTGGGAAATGTATCTGGAACAAAGATGGCCGCTTAATGAATCAGTTTCAGAACCTTAATCCCGGGGAACAATGAACCTTATTGGACTTAATCCTGTTGTTTTTGTATACCTCCGGGAGAGTGCTTTGTTTGAACAATCTAAGTTTATACGCCCTCAAGGGGATTAAACAAATCTGCATTGACATGATGATATGTCACAGCAGCTTGGATCCTGGAAATAATGTTGTATAACCTAGACACAATTCTAGCCATCAAGTGATCAGGTGCAGCAGAAATGAAACTGGGGGGGGGGGGGGGGAAGAAAAATAGGCACAGGACAGCTCCACATTACTCAGAGATCCTAAATACTTTATTTGCAGATGCATAAAGAAATCAAAATGTAAAAGAAAATGTGTAAATTCATGCATTTGCAGCAGTAACATAGATGTGAAGAGCAATTCTCAAAGTTGTATTTTGAAAGCACCGATTCCTTGCATTTTTACTTTTAAGTTTTCGCAAAATCTGGAGAATGGAGGAACTTATTTTGAAAATTGTGTTGTACATGTACTGATATGAAATCTACATTGGAAATTGATGCTTGATAAAATGGTATATACTAGGACACTGATGTGACCTCAAATGCTGGCCACCAAGCCCCTCAGAGGGGAGTTGATCCCGGGTGGAGGGCGCTTAGGGCGGAGGGGTTGTGAGCTGGGTGACTCATTGAGGACAGTTCACAGAGGGGCAGACAGACAGGAAGATGGGGTCAGCCCGTTCAGTCAGTATGCACAAACACAAGACACACATTCTCTACCATACAACACCAATCATACAATCCCAATAGCTGTTTGAACCCATTCATGCCTACAAATAACAACCCAAAACATCCTGTCTTTAAAATAGTATTATCTTAATGACCAAAGAATATTTTATTTAAGATATTTGAAGGAGAAATGTTGATCACAGCCCAACCAGCAACTCCCCTTTGACATAAAGTTTGGATATGTATGAATAACTATTTAAATATTTTTTAATGGTAGTATAGATCCAGATTACACCTGTTAAGGAGATATCTAGGCATAAATGGGTTAATTTAACCCAGTTAAACATAAAATAACATAGTACAAATTAATTGATGTCAATTTGACTTTAACGACTCTGATTTTCAGCCAAATCCAGGCGATCAATCAATTTTGCGATTGATCGTCTTGGTCCTACTGCTTTAACCCATTCATGAGTAATATCTCAGAAGGTTGCATTTCTACTATCAAAATCAAATACTCAAAAACAATATCTTTGTTTCCTGCACCTCCTGCTTCCCTCACAGAAGGAATCAAAGGGAATTTTGTGCCATAATCAAGAACATCAATGAGCAAATTATCACAGCATAGAAACAATGTTGCAGATAGGGAGCAAGCTGAAACATTGTTGCCATTATTTCATACTTTGTTTCATTTCAAAGGTACTCACCTCCTGTTTTGGTGTAAATGATGCTGAACGTGATTTCTTGCTGCTCTTCGTAATCCAACTTTGCTTTCTGCTTCACACTCACTGCTCCGGTCATTTCATTCAGATTTAGCTTAAAAGGTGCTGGGTTCTTGAAGGAAAATTTACCACCAGATTCTGATACAGTCACCTGGAAAATATCCCCTTGACGATTTTCTTGAATATTGTAGACTTTCATGGTTGCTCTTTTTGTTCGCACATCACGTTTTGTGCGATGGAGGGGTTGGTATTTCAGTTCAGACCCATGAACGTTGATTTTTACCGTTACTGGTAAGCTTTGCTGTTCATCCTGGTCTTCCGCAAATACTGAGATTTCGTAGGATTTTTCCTTTAGATCTTCAGGGTGCTCCAAGCTAATATCACCTGTGTTTTGATCGAGAGCGAATATAGGATGTGGCTTCATGAAATATTGAATAGCATCTTCATCTGGGTCAGTTGCCTTCACTTGCAAAATCACTTTATTGGCAGGGGTGTCACTGGAAATGGTCACACTGTACTCTTCTTGTTGGAAACGTGGAATGTTGTCGTTGGTGTCAGTTACCTTAATGAGAACTTTTGCAAAAGCACTGTTGCCATCTTTCGTTGTTGCTTTGATTGTAAGCTCATAAACAGCCTGGTCTTCCCGATCCAATTCCTTTTTCGTGATGACTTGGACATGTTGTCCAGCATCTGTGTTTTTCATAACCAGACCGAAGATTTGCTTGTTGCCAGAAACTATGTTATAGGTCGCGTCGATTTCTTTTTTGTCAGGTCTTGTGACATAGATATTTTCCAATCCTGTGACAGGGGATCCAGGGGGTTGATTTTCGAGGATATTGCCATTATATCTTTGCTGAGGGAAGGTTACTAGATTAGAACCATCTTCAATGAAGATATGCACTGCATCTTGCCACAGTTCTGATGCTAGACTATTGTTGATAGTCAACATGAGCTGCTGACCAACTAAATTTGAAATGTCTGAATTTGTCACCAATTCACCATTGTTGTGGAGAGTGAAATATTTTGATATCATACCATTTTCCGCTGCTAATTTCATGTGCTGTCCCCAGCACCCTATACTCGTAACGATATGTCCTGGTTTTACACTGTGTGGCACAGCCACTCTTGCTAGGAGACCAGCATCAGAAAAATGTACACACAAATGGAGTAGAACTCCTACCAACCCTATCAACATAGCCGCCATCTTGGAAGTGGGCCCGGCCACGCTTCCCGGTTTCTGCAAATTCAACTCCCGCAAGGAGTTCGAATATCAGTGCCTTGAGCCCATAATTCGGAATCTCCAACAGTACGGAAGCAGACTTTCGTTATATCGATTCTAAAACACCACTGTCTGGCGGTCGTTGGTTTCCGGGGCTGAGATAGCAGGTACCCTCAGCCGTTGTTTGTAGTTGTACGATTGCAGGTACTATCTTATCGCGCTTATCTTGTTTACACGGTAAAATGAAATTCCACTTCACTCGATTGATCAATTAGAAACGTCGACGGTTGATTGTTGTATCCTTGCTGCAGTCCAATTCCTTCGTTGGATGATGGTATATTCCTCAAAAAGTCCCTACCTTTGCAGCTCCGACCGCCGCGGTCTTGATCTTCTTTGAAAACGGGATTGCTAACCGTCTGAGAGGATGCTTGTAGTGGCTGTTACTTCAATAGGACGCACCCATGTATTTTAGCTTATCTCGACATTTGTAAATCAACTCTCGTGCATGTTTGTACTATGATAACCGCGTATTCAATTGTTTTATATGGTTATAGTAAAACACTTGTTTGGAGGTACGTGATTGCGATTGATCAAATAAGATAAAGGCATATCAACCGTTGACCCCGATTGTGGGTCAAAGGGTGATGCCGCATAAAAGAACAGCCATTTACAATTGAAGGCACTATGACCAATCGCTTACGGTCGGGGATGTGTAACTCGTGACGTCACTAAACCGGCCTACACGCATACCTGAGCACCACAAATGCAGTTTATACTCTTAAATTTCACATTTCTTGTTGTACTTAGGATATGATCTTAATGTCTGTGTGTAAATATGCACTGAGAAGCCATTTATACACAAACGACGTGTCGAATATGTACAGAATTATCGCGTAGTATGAGTTCACAACTTAGAGGTGTGGCTTCCCTAAAAGGGGTTACCTGCCATATATGGAACACAAAAGAGATGGTTATTCATACTAGAGTTTATGTAAACTAAGTATGCTGAATGTCACAATGGGAAAGGAATTTGAACATTATTCATCGAATCAATGGTGTGATTTTAAATGATCCATAGCTTTTAAATGAGTAGCTTGTTTTCATGTTTGAAATAAAACAAAGGGGTGTGGCCGTAACAATTGATAACTTGAATGAGAACCAACATGAGAGAGACGAAAATGCTATGGGCAGTTTATAGACGGGTGCACACACGACCTGAATACCAAATACTTTGAATATTACTTTTCATATTTAATATATATTTAAGTGTGTGTGTGTAAATTATATATATATATATATATATATATATATATATATATATATATATATATATATATATATATATATATATATATATATATATATATATATAAATATATATATATATATATATATATATATATATATATATATATATATATATATATATATATATATATATATATATATATATAAATATATATATATATATATATATATATATATATTCATGTGTGTTTGTGTATGTATGTATGTATTTACGTTAGTACGTACGAACGCATGTGTGTGTGTGTGTGTGTGTGTGTGTACGCACGTACGTACACACACTCCCATATCGTCGAATTCTCCAAGAGTTAACTCAATAATTATAAGTAGGATGTACAATGCTAATTACTTGTCAGGCTCATTGACTGTTAGTGTTGCATTCTCATTGAGTCTGTCATGGCACTAGGATAATTTTTATAAGAATAATCATTTTGCGTCGCCAAGCCGTCTCGCGGCAGACGCATAGGGGTCAATACTAATGCTCTAATTAATGCGACCCTGTGTTTCATCATTTCTAGAGAGCTAGATGCGGATATTCGTCTAAGATCGTTTCCCACGAGTGTTTAAATACGAATTTCGAACTCTAAAAAAAATAGGTCAATATGGTAACGTATGATATATTTTTTGAAAAAAAGAGCATTTTATAATTGTTTTTATTTCAGGCGTGGATGTCCGTTACCCCACAACACTGCTTCCCTGAATCAATAATTTGTACATGCATAAATCAGCCTTGCTCCACGGCCGTCCATGTGCGCAGCGACATCTATTATCTACATCTGAAAACACTTGATAGTTATCAGTGCAGACTTGGTGGAGAGATCCGGTCACCCCGCGCGCGCGCGCACACACACACACACACACACACACACACACACACACACACACACTATTTTGAAGTATTTTCTGTACCGGAAAAAAAATATTTCAATTTCTACACCAGTAAAAACAAACACTCTTAAAATATAGGAGAAAATGGCTATGTTTCGAAACATGACATTGATGCATGTCTGAAACATTTTGATTTTATTTGGTTGTATTTGATTTGATTTGATTTTATTCGGTCTAGTAAGATGTATATTACACAGCATTTTGGCACATAAAGGTGACTATAGATGGAGAGTCATTAACGGCTATGCAATATAATTCTAACCGGACTCGGGATATATACACTAAAAGTTAAAAACTTATTTCCTTGGTGGTCCCAGCGATTTATCATTAATCATATATTCGTATTAACATGAACATATTGAGCAGACCTAGTTCATCTAGCGCCCTATTCGGAAACAGTACCCTAAACATATACGCAATGCATTAAAAATTGGTCTTAAAGTGTAGATAAAAATTGTTTCACATTGCAAAGGGCTGCTGAAGTAGGTCGGAAATGAAACAACCTTACTGTGTATCTATGTACACCCATATGGACGGGATGACTGGTGACCCCCCTTCATGATTTAGATTTCCAAAGGGGAACCAAAAATGATAGCTTATGCAAAGTTTGATGGATTTTTGAATGTGGGGTATATTTTAAATGGATTTTAAGTTTTAGATGCCACTGTCACCTTGTACGCTTATAAGATAGATACAGGTCATTGTCAACCGATCTAGGACGATCTGCATCTACCCATTTTCTAAAATTCACCAATTTTAAACGTTTTAATTCCTTCAACTCAGCATTCTAAAAAGGTTTGAGTTTTTTTCTTAAAAGTTGAATGTGGAAGATAAGCAGACACATCAAGAATCACACGCGTGAGGTCTGTATGACATTGGTCAACTGGGTAGGAAGTCCCCGGAGGTAGACCTATGTACAGGGCGAGCATTCTCCAGGATCTCAAGAATGTAGGGGTTTAACTTGCTAGCGCACTTAGTAAATACGTCCAAATTGGACATCTTGTCCCACATAACACTTGTAGATGTTATATTGTAATGGGCTTGGTGTTTAATTACACTTATTTCTAAGTCTAGGGGAACGGGGAGATGGTCGGATGTTTTTAAGGAGTGTCTGTCACTCACCCAACACTTAAAAATATTAGCCACAAGAGATACAGGGATTGCAATATAGTCAAGTCTTGACTCAAGTCGTAATAGCATTATGCGACTCAAAAGTATGAGTCGCACCTGTTGCTCCAGGTAGCATATTACGTGCCATCGGAATTGTACTTCTGCAAGAATCTTGCAACTAGGATACCTAGTTGTGTGGCTACACGGTCGCTCCTCTCCTAGAACCACCCAAAGCGCCCATATCCCCGTTAAAATCCCCACACAATATACATAGCGAGTTTCCCTCTATAGTGTCTATAATATCTGAAAGTTCGTCGAGAGAGGTTTCTAGATCTTCACTACCCCCTTGCGATGGCATGTATAAGGATAAGATGTAAAAGACTGTACCGGACTGCATTCTAATGGCGCTCACACGATACCCAAAATATGATACCAAATCGATTGTCATTTGATTATAGGCGAGTTCGAGTTTTTTATCGTAGCTAAATCCACTTTCTCTCTGTAAGTCGTATGTGCCTATTGAAAATGTATGAATGGGTGTATACTTTTTTAGAGTACCTTGTGTAAATGCTGCAGATATTATGAAGTTCTGTAGTATGAGGTCCAAAAGGAAATAAAGTTAGATTCTACTCCAATATTACCCCCAAAATATTTAGGAACGATGAATCCCCCTCCCAATACTATTGTCAAACTTTAGGATGCGATCCTCATTCAATCGCATACCAGCGATCCAGTCGCAGCGATCATATTATGTTGTGCTGCCATCTATCGAAAATAGAAAATATTATCATTCGTTCGTCAACGAAGCGGCCTTCTACGATGGACCAAGTGTGAAAGACCAAACAAAAAACCTTTTATTTTCACACCCGTATTTTTGGCGGGGAAAATAAAAAACTATTGATTTTCACCATTTTTGGGGTTGAGAAAATAGAAAGCTTTATTTTCACTCCCTTTTTTTTCTATAAGAAATAAAAAGTTTTTTATTTTCTCCCCCACCCTCAAAATATGGTGATAATAAAGTTTGTTTTATTTTCTCCACAAAAAATGCGGGTGTGAAAATAAAACGTTGTTTATTTGCTCTTTCACACTTGGTCCATCGTAGTCTCCTTCCTGTATCACCAAAGATGAACTAATTCATCAGTCTTCGGCATCACCATAGGGAAAGGTGTGAGCGAGGGAGGAGAGCGTTCGCCTAGCTTTGCAGTCTCTTTATTACGCATTTATCATACTTTAATAGACACACCATTGAACATGCCAACAACCATTGATAGAGCTAAAATTTCAAATTGCACATATGTGCAACAGGATTTTCATTTCCATACGTGCATAATCATGTAAACAGCATTGTATTCATTTTTGAAGTCATTCATTTTCATAGTTTGGTACAGTCAGAAATGAGAGAACATCATTAATTGTCGGGTACAGTCAGAAAGGAAATATTATAGTAGGAATTATATTTACACCATTTCATATAAAAACAACTATAAGATTCTTTAAGATTCAATATTCTAGACTCAGTTGTTATTACATTACAATGTTATATAATAGTAAACAGTTATTGCCTGGCTTGTTGGTGGATAGTGCAGATTATCAACCCTAGAATGAATTATTTCCCGAGGGCAACGCCCGAGGGAAATAATTCCCTTCGAGGGGTGATAATCAGCACTATCCACCAACAAGACATTCAATAAATGTGTTGTTATACCGAACATTTTATAGGGCTAACAAGCGGCCAAATCGGGGTACAAGACCAGAGCTGATTTCGATGTTCAGCGGCAGCATTCATTTAATAAACCGGCTAATGAATTGGTGCACCGTTCAGTATACTTAAAACTATAATTGTAATCGCCATATCCGTCGAAGAACTCTTGTAACCACCTGATAAATGTTTCGGCAAGCTAATGTCATAGTTATTTCAGTATTATCAATAGTTAGTTGTCAAACGGCCCACCACATTTCACCCGGTTTTATTAATCAATTGCGGCCGGCTGCCATGGAATAGGGTAGATTATTGACTGCCAATTATTTACCTGCTTGTGCTATTATTTCCCTCTTTATTACTGATAGCGTGGATTATTAAATGACTCTTAACATAGGGTGAGGTATAACAATATGTGTTATCCCACTCTATAGATACAGAAACCAAAAAGTATTACGTGTATATACGAGCTATGATTCCTTCAACCACGCGTCAGAGCTAGGATTAAAATCCTTTCAAAGCAAGGTATACCTTACGTGTTCAGAGTGCGCCTGTGTAATCGTAACGTTAAATGTCACTCATATTTCTCAAATAGTTCTCAATTCCCTTAAGCAATCAAAATTATACTAGAAATAAAGGTCAATGAAAATGAAGACAGCCTGGAAATTTTGATTAAACCTTGCAAGCAGAATCATATTTAGAAGAATATTTGAAGGAGAAATGTTAATCGAAACACTACCAACAAATCTCCTTCAAATATTTTGTAAAATCATTCCCAATCTCAAAGTTATTGTCAAAAGTATTGTAGACCCAGACGAAAATTCATAGAGCAACTCGTAAGTTTTAATGGGTCAAAAGGCGCCTTTAAATCCCTCTATCGCCGTTTTAGGAGTGCTAGCAACCTTTTAAATCCTGCTCGTATGTCACTCATCCTGAACGAGTGGATAATGGGATCAGCGATACAGTTCAGAGATGCCCAGTCAGCGCAAATGTGATAGATAAGCCGAATGTAGGGCCAACTATTTTTACCACGGAAAAAGATGGCAACAAAACCTGGCGCCAAAAAGACCACCATCGTGGCTTCGATCAGCCAGATGGTCAGAAAAGCCTTCTTTGCGGATTCTATACTAGTGGCTTGGCTGGACACGGTATGCGAGGGCTGTACAGTCTTGGACATACGCCACACTGTCAACTGAACTTTGAAATAGAAACCTAGCAACAGGAATGAACTCAGACAACAATGGCTGCCAAACATGACCAGAAATACCACACACATTCCCGACTCTTCACAAAAAGTCTTTCCTGATACGGGCATGTTTTGAAATCGACAGAGTATGAAGGACATACCGATTATTGCACTCCAGGTCCATGAGAGAACTAGGGTAATATTGACTCGCTTGTAGGTCATTATCGAGTCATAACGCAATGCATGGCAAATAGCTATGTAAAGATCAAAACCTAAACATGCAAGAGTACTGGCCATGCCTGAATATCCCATGCACAGAACACCAAACATCATGTCATAAATGTTACACCATTGAATGCCATATATGGCCAGCAGTTCTATAAGTATGGTGGTAGAGGCTATTATCATATCAGAGAGGTGGAGGTTCATGAGAAAACGATGCTTTGGCTGCAATTCTTTCACTCCAAGTCTCAGTGCAACTAAAGCCAACGGATTGCATATGAGGGCAACTGCACACAAACCGATATCAACTATACGCAATGCTCGGACATGAAACTCGAGGAAATTAGATGCTGCACTCATCATGAACTGTTTTAATATCTTTCCTTGTCAAACGTCCAGTTAACTTTTTTTACTCGTACATTCATTTGTTTTCTATTGCTGAGTACATGCAGCATAATTGTATAAAACCATTCATCCGTTTTGGCTCAATTGAGTTGCTGGCAATTCTATATCAACCAAGAGCCTTAGTAGCTCGTGTTTCTTGTAATTGATATACCGACTTAAAATAAAGATTACATACATACATACAATAATATGTTAGAACACCATAGGTTTATTTACTGAGGGTACGTACTATATTTGGCCCTAGTAAATTTCTGCTGATACGTTATTGTCCCTGCAGAATTTTGTGTAATTAGTTATGGGCCCTGTTGAATCCTTTGTCATACGTTATTGGCCTTGGCGAATTTCAGGTGATTTTCCTATTTACCCCTGTTAAAGTTTTAGTTATACGTTATTGGCCCCTTTATCATTGGTCCCTGTTGAATTCCTGGTGATAAGTTATTACTGCTGTTAAATTGCTGGTAATAAGTTATTACTCCTGTTGAATTCTTGGTAATAAGTTCTTACTCCTTTTGAATTATTGGTAATAAGTTCTTACTCCTGTTGAATTCTTGGTGATTAGTTATTACTCCTGTCGAATTCTTGGTAATAAGTTAT
The DNA here is from genome assembly GCA_963942565.1 of Maea johnstoni. Classification (NCBI taxonomy): domain Eukaryota; kingdom Metazoa; phylum Annelida; class Polychaeta; order Spionida; family Magelonidae; genus Maea; species Maea johnstoni. The sequence continues at coordinate 28,594,469 of OZ012688.1, read as the reverse complement.
TACTCCTGTTGAATTCTTGGTAATAAGTTATTACTCCTGTTGAATTCTTGGTAATAAGTTATTACTCCTGTTGAATTCTTGGTAATAAGTTATTACTCCTGTTGAATTCTTGGTAATAAGTTATTACCCCTGTTGAATTCTTGGTAATAAGTTATTACTCCTGTTGAATTCTTGGTAATAAGTTATTACTCCTGTTGAATTCTTGGTAATAAGTTATTACTCCTGGTGAATTCTTGGTAATAAGTGTTTACTCCTGTTGAATTATTGGTGATAAGTTATTACTTCTGTTGAATTCTTGGTGATAAGTTATTACTCCTGTTGAATTCTTGGTAATAGGTTATAACTCCTGTTGAATTCCTGGTGATAAGTTATTACTCCTGTTGAATTCTTGGTAATAAGTTATTACTCCTGTTGAATCCCTGGTGATACTGTATTGCCCCTGTTGAATTCATGGTGATACTGTATTGCCCCTGTTGAATTCTTGGTAATAAGTTATTACTCCTGTTGAATTCTTGGTAATAAGTTATTACTCCTGTTGAATTCTTGGTAATAAGTTATTACTCCTGTTGAATTCTTGGTAATAAGTTATTACTCCTGTTGAATCCCTGGTGATACTGTATTGTCCTGTTGAATTCCTGGTAACAAGTTGTTGCCCCTTTTGAATTCTTGGTGATAAGTTCTTGCTCCTGCTGAAATCTTTGTCACATATCATTACCCCTGTTGAATTCCTGGTGATACATGGTACTGTTGAAGTCTCATTTATGCGCCATAGACCCTATTGGAGTCCCTCGGAGTCAATCATTGGCACTGCTAACATTCTTGGATATGTCACCTGCTCTTATGAATATAATATTTGGTGATGAATAATTGGGCCTGTTGGATTCATAGCCTCGTGAAGTCCTAAGTAGTGTTAAATCACTCCATTTCTCTGATCGCAGTTGTGCCATTGCATACTTCTTGTGTACGTCGCCGTCAAATACCTGTTTTTGTCATTTAATACATTCCAACCGATAATTCTACTGGCGATGGATGAGAGGAGTGCCAATGGGTGCTAGAGAATAGAGCACTGTCATTCAAGCACATCATTGGGTGTAAATAATTAACCCTTTAAGCTCACAGTGACCAAAAACAGCCTGATAATTGTGATGCAATCTTGTAGGCAAAGGCAATACGGAGAAAATATTTGAAGGAGAAATGTTGTTCAGAACTTCACCAATAACTCTCCTTCAAACGTTTTGTAAAATCCTTCTTAAATTAAAAGGTATTATCAAAAGTATCATAGATCCAGACGACAATTTCAGATGACCCTTTAAGTGTGAATGGCTTAACCCATTTCCATTAGATGTGCAGAACTGGTCTAAAACTGAACATAACTCGTCAAATAAAGTGTTTTCTGAAAAATATCATAAGAAGTGTTGCCCTAAACAAGAAGAACCACTCTCAGTCAAATAATTCTCAAAATGTTGTTTTGTCATTAAGATACCTCGGTATGTGTTAGATGATGTATAAACTCCAAACGTAAATAGGTTAAAGTGTGAATATCATTGTAAGTATACTTCTCTCGGCACAATATGATGATATCGACCAGTATACGTATATTTCACTTAACTGAGTAGGTAGTGAATGGTGTCACTTACCAGGCTAAGAGCTGAAGCTCCTGGTTATTATATAGATGACTATAATTGGCTTTGCATCTATATGCACTTCCTTTTCAAATTTGACGAACGTGACATATTCCATGGATTTTCTGCTGGTGTTAATGGGTTCCTTTGTCCGTAGTGGCAAATAACTCGAAGGTTTACAGGTAGGGGTTAGAAGCTACGTTGCGATACATGTTTACCTATAAAAAGGCACTTAACGAAGTGCAAGGTAACTGCACCGAAATCAACATACCGGTATCCTGTCTGAAACAACCCATTACTCGTATGTGGAAACAAACATAGATATGACTGGAACAGGATAATAATCGACATTAGACTAATCATTCAAGTGAATATACATCATTTGGATTTGTCAATGTTTCGCAAAATTGAGACTAAATAATGAATAGCCAGTTATGAGTTGAAAGAAACTACAGCGCCAGGTGTAAACCACCGGCTTCAGCATGGGTCCAGCTAGCTAGCCACTAGCCATATAGACCAAAGACTAGATAGACATTTTGTGTGGAGCTAGAATGATATACATTGTAGCCCAGCTGGCTATGAAAGTGACAATTTAAAGTCATGCTCAGATGAATATCAGGAATGTGAGCAGTTGAAGAACACCATTTGACGCATCAGGTGTCCTTTAGTACTATTCTAAAATAAAATATAACCTTGGACCAAATTTCTGTGGTTATTCATCTAAGATATAACAGACGAATGAAAAAAAAGCTTACAACTTCAAAGTTATTTTTGAGAAAGGACTACAGTGTGACTGCAGGATTTAGTAAAGCGAGGGCAATGACATTTTGGGTGGGGCTATGAAGATTTTAGAACCAGAAGTCCTGTGGTCTCTCAGTTTCCTGCTGAAGCCTGATCTGTGTTCAGCTCTCTCACGCATGGGCACGGTAAGAGTAGACCGACATATCTGACTCTACATTTGCCTAGATGTTGATTTGCTATGTTAATTTGGCCAATTGGACGTTTATTAACCCTTATGCTGGTGGTGGCTAATTTGGCCAATACAAAATGAGGCAAAAAAACTGAAAATGACTGAAACTCTGGCACATGGGTACTCATCTGAGTACTCAGCGAGAGGTATCCAATGAATACCAAGATGGCAGGGTTAAGATGGTTTTCAAAAATCTTTGCGCCCTTGTGCTTTTGCCGAAAATAGCCTCAGCATTGGAAGGTTTAAATATGTTCAGGATCTCGTTGGCGAAGCTACATATGCCAACGAGATCCTGAACATATTAACTAAATTACGTCCAAATAGCCAATAAAATCAACACCTAGAGAAAAAAAAGTGGCGTTGCCTTAGACCACTAGTTGTGATAGGCTCTTCTCTCCATTGCCCTAAAATAATTCTTTTTGTTGTTTTTTATGATCAGGAAACAAACAAACAGCTGCTTTCTTGTACAAGTCATGTTTAAGCCATAGATTTTCCATCACTCGTGGATGGAAAGAGAAGGTATCTTGCACGAGTAAGTGATTATGTGTCTTAGGACGAGGCTTGAGTGATGGAACCTGTTTCTCCCACGATAAAAAGGAGACATATATACGCGTTTTTAGCGTGAGGTTTGCTAGCTAAAAACTTTAAGTCGCACTCCCACATTCGAGACCTGGACGCAGACCTCTAACAGACCTGGGTTAGAAATGGTCCTGAAAAGATCAGTTACAGGTCTGCGTCATAGTCTGCAGTGGTCTGTAACAGGTCTGTAATAGGTCTACGTGGCTGCGCATGGTCGTGAACAGGTCTGCAAACTCCCTGATTTTTTTGAACATGTTCAAAAAAATCGGTTAGAGGTCTGTTATGAAATTAGTCATTATAGGGTCTGTTAGTGGTCTTGAAGAAGTCAGTTAAAGGTCTGGATGGTCGCGAAGCAGTCAGTTGGAGGTCAGGAAGGGTCTTGAAGCAGTCTCGGACTGACAGTCATCCAGACTGCTTCAAGACCTCAACAAGACCACTTACAGACCTCCAACTGACTGCTTCATGACCTTTCATGACTGCTTACTGATTGCTTCAAGACCAGATGCACACCAGTGGATGACCTAGATTTACTAGAAAGTGTCACGTGACTGCCCACTTCGGCCTGGGAAAGGAATCAAAGCAGACATAAATGTATACCATTTTCACAAGGATAACTAATACTAATACTATCAGTCATTTTTTCCAAATATTGTTTTTTTTTCTTTTGTCCAAATATTTCCACTTATGTTAAGCTCCAGAAGTGAAAGGGTTAGGATATGATTTATTCCATCAAGAAATTTAATAAATATGCAAGTTTATACAAAACAAACAGAGCATCTTTTAGCATGTTTTAGTCAAACGCAGATGTTAGAATTATTTATCCAAGAATAATATGGAGGCAATAATCCATTTCAGGGGATTTAATAGGTTAAATTATTTATAAGCAGAAGTTAAAAAGGGAAAACACTCATCACTTTCAATTTAATCAGCAGAAATTAAACAGGGACAATAAATTATCATGTGATATTTTAAATCTGGTTAAAATGCAATTTTTCTTATGCAGTGGTTGAAAACGAATATCCCACATATTGAACAAACCCCCTGCTCTTAGATAAGTTCACTATCCCTCTAATGGTGACATATCCAGGCAACTGAACCAGAATTTACTAGCAACTGTGAATGAACCACTCCCTATTACCTTGTCATTTGAAATATCGATTACACAGGCGTGTGTATGAAACACTTAATAGTATCATTCTGAAGTCTATTATAACTGGTACAGTAATTAAGATTCCCATATTATAAGTGTTTATATTACTATGGTATAGGCTTTTGATTAAGGTGTCTCAAATCTTCGAGTCATGTAGAGGTCTGTTAAAAGTCAGTTAGAAGTCTGGTAGGTCTCAAGTAGGTCTTGAAATGGTCTTGCATAGGTCTTGAATGGTCGTGAGCAGGTCGGGAATGGTCTGGAGTAGGTCTGTAAAAGGTCTTGTTCAAGTCTTGAGTCAATCATAAACAGGTCATGACAGGTCAGTTAGCAGTCATGTTGAAGTCATTTCATGGTCTGGATATACAAAAATAGAAATGAAAATTTGCATATTCTTCAAGACCTAATGCAGACCTAAGCAAAACCCTAGGTCTTGAACAGGTCTCGAATGTGGGAGTGCAGCTTAATCAGCAAAAGGCCGTCTATATGCACCAATGGTAGGTAATACGCGTGTTGTGACGTATGCCGTTTGAGTCCCGTAGAAACTGGCGCGCTAGATCGCGTACGTGACGCTGCCCCGGGACGCTGCGCCACTGTTTGGTCTGCTGCTGGGGCTGCAGAAAATAATTCTAATAGTGTTTACCAGGTCCGAATTTAATACCTTCAAAACACCTTTTAAAACATTCTTTTTCATCGTTCTTTTTTGGTATCGGCTTCTAGGAAAACGCCCGGATTTTACAGCACGTACATGGGTGATGAATTTCATGATGTTTCTTCTAACTTTTACAGGTTTTAGCATGACTTACACATTAAACTAAACGGCGAAAGTGTGCTAAGATAACATCTCTTTACTGGTTATCTACACATATGTAGGCCTTTGAGTGGGACAAAATCTTCTCTTTGTCAAGAATTATCTTTTATCTGTACAGTTTTTAACGCTGCGCAAAACCCCCATTGCATGTCAGAGCCGTCAGCAAGTTGACGTTGACATGTATATCAAGAAGAAGAAGATTCAATCTGTGTTACTCCCAGGCGACTAGAGAGAGAACGACACATGTATTTAGTAAAAGACAAGTTTATTTGCCAGCAAGGTAGAAAACAAAGCATACTGATAGTGACAAAATGGAAAGCAATGATTTTGTAAATTGCGTATCAAAAACTTTATGATTTATATGGAATCAGCAAACAAATGTGAGACAGCAATAAAATCTGTGTCGGCTACATTCAACTTTTTTTCTTTACTGAAATCAAAATTAGAACATCACTGAATATAAGTAATTTTTACAGGACCACCTCTGCAATTGCATGGATCAAAGATCAAATCAAATTCTTATCAAGGCAAACCTCTATAAATGCCTGTAATACTCATAGTGTGAAGGAAAATCACAAGTTTAATCCAAAATACTCTGAGAAAAGACTTGATTATTGTTTTGACACCTTTATTATGAAAACAGCCAACAGGAAATATTTAGGGAAAAATATACATCAGTACTCTTCTAACAATATTTGGTATTTGTTGAATTAATGCATTACTCCCAAGTTTTTCAAGAGGCAAATATTTCTTCTTATCACTGTCATTCGTGAGTTTATACCAACATGGTTGTCTCAGTGATGCAATCATTTCTAACAAGTCAGTGGCCTATTTAAAATAGTACTTCTGCATTATTCAGCGACACCACAAACTGGTGAGGAACTCAAATTTCTCCAGTGTAGCCTAAATATCTGCATACTTTGGATATAGGCAGTCATTTGGCATATCTTATAAGCTATGGGGTGCGATGATTTTGTCTCAACATGTATTGCATACATAGTTAATTCATTATTAATGTATGTACAGTATATACTGGAATTTGATTTTTCCTCAGAAGTTCAACATTTACACATTATTTCATTTTAAAACATCAAGCACCATTTGAAATCTTCCTAAGTTTACTAAGTACTCAACTAAGAGGTCTGGCCTGAGATGGTTAAGGCTACGATCAAGAAATCTCCTTTTCTAGAAATTAATGGGGCAGTATTGGTATAGGTAATATACCTTTAACAATATAATGTATAGTACAATTGTATTTACTTGCACCGTGCTACACATTCTTTGCCAGTCTAAATGGTGCACTCTGTGCACTGGCTAGGCATCTGTTTGAATGCATGCTAAAATCCTGCATATGGGGCTATCCGACTCATGTACATGATTTTAGACCTTTAGTGCTATAGACGGGACCAGTATTTTAGTCTGGTTTGGGCTTAGTCTGGATAAGAAAATCCTGCTTTACTGCTTCTTGGACTGCAGTTTGGCCGGAGTTGTCTTTATTAGGCTTTACCATTGGGCAGGCCACCTACATTTGAACACTAGTGATAGCTAGTGATAGCATACTCATAAAGGCTAGGCACAGCAACTTTATCAAATAATGTTAGATCCTTGTTTAGTGACATACTCTCTCCCAGAATGGTGAACATGTAACAATATAAGGTAACGCTGTGGATTTTGGGATACTTTGCCATTATTGAATAGAAGGCAAATGATAGCTAGGTCAAATTACAGTAAGTGGTATTCGAGCCTCAAATAAGCACATGACTTCTATTTTGTACAAACAGACAGTCTGTATTCATAATTCAAACCCAGACTGTCTGTACTAACAATCTGGACTCATATGAGCTCAGGAATGATGGTCTGTACTAATTGACTGTCTGTACTTAAACCTTCCAATCCTGAGGCTACTTTTGTCCAAAGCACAAGAATGCAAAGATTTGTGAAAACCATCAGAACCCTGTCATGTTGGTATTCATGGGATAGCTCTCATCGAGTGCTTTCAGATGAGTACCCATATGCCAGGGTTTCAGTAATTTTTCAGGGTTTTTGCATCATTTTGTACTGGCCAAATTAGCCACCAGCAGCATAAGAGTTAAGACTGTTTGGACTAACAGTATGGACTCATACAAGCTCAGGATTCATACTCATATGAGCTAAGGACTTGTATAGTATAGTCTGTGCTAAATAGGTAACTCTCTGTACTCAAACTGCCAGGACTTGTAGTCTGGACTCACTGACTGTCTGGACTCATAAACTTTCTGGACTTATAGTTGAAAGCATTCTTAAGTTCTTAACTATATAATGAATCCCAGCACCAGACAACCAAAAAAGACTTCAAAATCCAAAAATATTATACAACGTTCTTATTCATCACATATATTTCATGATGAAATATTATTATGAGATATTACTACCAAAATGTAATAATTCTCAGTGGTCAGTGAATAAAAAAGTCTTTCACTCCAAAATGTAGACCTTAATTAAGTTGCCAAACACACAGTAAAGCATTGCTGAGATCATAATTATCACGTTCATCAATCATAATTTATACAAAAATATGTACACTCATCATAATTTATGCATGATTATATACAGATACGTCACAGGGTGATGCATGAATCATTAAATTTGTATTATCCATTCATATATACAATGCTTGATTCTGGTTGTAAAATACCACATGGTAAAATACTATGTCCAACAATACAGACTAGAAGTAATAATGAATAAAACAATACTAGACTACAATATATGATATTGAAACCTACATATTCAATTTAAAGTTAAGCCTTGATATTAGCATATTTTACCTTTTAATACTAAGTGTTGATGTAGTCTGACAGCTAGGCAAACAATGCAGTATTTAGGAATTGCTATGAAAATAACTGAATTACTTAGAATGTCATGGTTCTTAAGCTGACTTAACCCTTCAAATGCCACATAGGCATATGTGCATTTGTGGAAAAATAATCTAAAGAAACATGCACACATATATGTATGCAAGATAATTGAATTCATTTGAAGAAGAGCCTGGCTTGTCAGTCTAAAATACATCCTTCATAACTTGAAAATTAAGGCAAGTGGCTGTCAGAATATTGTGCCCCATATTCAAGGTTCATTTCGATATGTCACATGACTAAGGTTATCCGAGATATTTGTAAGATTGTCAAACATATTACAACTGGGCAATAAATCCCATTATGATTTAGCATGATATGTCTGTCTGCAATTCGGAATCAAAAAGGATTTGGATTTAGATTTTTGTAAAATGTATTTATTTTCTTTTTTTTTCCTATTTTAAGGTGAAAATGTTACACTTTTGAGGGCATATTCCCATTTCAGACCCCGCCTACTTTGTCTCCCCACTAAGTATTTTATCAGTCATGGCCGTTAACTTCATTATTTAATTTTTAGACATGTGGCAATCCCCCAGGAAACACAAAACTGTGGCTGAATTTGGGCATTTTGCCTCACGCGTGACTTCCAGTTGGAGCAGTTTGCCGATTTGCAATACACGATACAATACACCACCTTTTACCGATACGATAATTGGCTGCTTCGTTTTAGCGATATCATTATCTGGGAGGTATCGATGACACTCCTAGAGAAGGTAACATCAACCGCCAGTATGTATGGTGCAGGTAAAGTAAGTCATTTGTCTAGCTTCCATGTCACTCAATAAGACTAGAGACAAAATAGGGATGCAACAACAGCAATAATAAGAGGCTACAATAAACAATAACATATCTATGATGCTTAGAGCCAATGATCATGTGTTATTTTCAAACTGTGTGTGAATGGAACACACAATAATAAACATGATGCACATGTGCATTCAAAATGATATTTATCAAACCAAAGTCTATTGACCATTCTGAAGAGCCTTTTAGTATCAAGTAGGGAATTGATAATTTCAATGCACAATGATATGAACACAGCAATGATTGTACATTTTAAACAATGACATACATATATATATATATATATATACATATATATATATATATATATATATATATATATATATATATATATATATATATATATATATATATATGTATATATATATATATATATGTATACATATATATATACATATATATATATATATATATATATTAATTTCTGGTATAAAACAGAGGCTTTATAAGCTAAGTAGTGTACATTTGTACATAAATGATGAATCCACTTTTGAAATTATACATGACTTTTAGTCACTCCCTTCCTTTAATAATATGAAATGTCATGGCAAATGTATCACTCCCTGCCCAAATGTAAATTTATATACAAAAATATATGATTTTTGTATGATATCCTAGATTTCCTTTTATATGACTTCTTAATCCTCATCACCATACATATCTGCCAATCGGGCGAACTGTGGACCCCAATTGCTGAGGAATTTGAAATTGTCACTTCCGCTCCCACTGGACGGCAAGGGACTTTTGTATGATTTCTCAAAATTTCCTTTTATATGACCTCTTCATCTTCATCGTCACCATACATATCAGCCAATCGGGCGAACTGTGGACCCCAATTGTTGAGATAATTAAAATCCTCGCTTCCACTGCCGCTGGACGGCAATGAACTCAGTGAACCGGCAGAGCTTCCTTGACCCTCGTAGACATATTCGCGCACACTGTCGTACGGCGGGGCGTCAGGGTCGTTATCGGCATCGGCCAGCCGATTCAGGACGAACACACTCACATTGGGGTACTTGGCATCTGGTCCTATCATCAGTGGTGTCGCTGGAAGGGAAAGAAAGGATGATAAGACGGCAGCAAATACACCATGGGTTAAAATATTATATCTGTATATCATTACAGATAAAACATGGGAGCAAATACAGGTCATAATTTTAAATATTGTATCTGTATATCGTTACAGATAAAATGGTCCAGTCAGGTTTTCGGTACAGATGAAACAGCCAACTTTTTCTACTACAATTACTACTTCTTCTACTAGTAGTTCTACTACTATCAAAATTATTATTATTATTATTATCATTATTATTATTATTATTATTATTATCATTATTGTTATTATCATCATTATTATTATTATTATTATTATTATTATTATTATTATTATTATAATAATAATAATAATAATAATAATAATAATAATAATAATAATAATAAAAATGATAATAATAATAATAATAATAATAATAATAATAATAATAATAATAATAATAATAATAATAATAATGATAACCTCCCCATATTGCCCATATGTGTCAAAGTAGAAAAAGTAGTAGTACTACTACTACTATCACTAATATCTCTGCCTCACCTCTCTCTAGTGTGTGTTCCTGTGTAGGAGGCTGGGTGCTGGGCTGACTGGGAGGAAGCTGGGGTTTACGCATCGAGTCTCTCTCATAATCTGGCAACTGTAATCTTGTGATATCATAGGCATGCATGTCCTCTTCACCTGCAAATAGTTCAAAAAGAAATATGGGCATTTGTTTTCTTATGATTTATTAATGATTATGTGATATAATCATTAAACAAAAGATGTATTTTGAGTGTTGGTATTCAGAAGTAAAAAACTCGCAAACTATATTCCAAACTAGAGTACCATTTGATTGAACTGATTCTTGATATGGCCTAAAACAAGTTGTTTGTTTCCTGTAACCCTACCCTAACAAGTTTTTATACAAAAAATCCCTACCCTTAAGTTTTTATTGCCCTCCCAACTCCCAATCAACGTAAAACATGCATAAAACACACATTTTTGACCAAAATAATAATGCAAAAAAAAACTTTTTACCAACCGACCTACCCAATTTTATTTCGGGTCGTTATAGGAAACAAACAATTTATTTTTTTAGGACTATTCTTGAGTATTCCACCAATCAGGGAACTAGATTTCAAGGACATCTTTCCTTGGTGTTCCATAAAAGGCGCAAGGCAACACACACCAACGCACACAAACATATACCAACAAATGCCAACACATATGCTGATGAATTTCAATACAAAAACTGATTGTGGTGCTATTTGGTTCTGAATGAAGCCAATATTAGTTTAGGTTTTTAAGGACAGATATTTACAGTCGAAGTAGTTATATAAACTTGTATCTGATGAATAATTTTCTTACAACTGCCATGGATTGTTGCCACGAGTGGTGACCAGAATTTTGCCAGTAACTAAGTCTATATACTGACCTGCCCCTTCCTGATCGTAGGCAACAACATTCTCCCGTACCCAGTCATCATACATGGGATCATCCAGAAGGTACTCTAGTACTCTACCCTCTTTTTCTGGCAGATCATGGCAAAGACCATTGCCCCCCCCCCCCCCCCCACACACACATAGAAATCTTATGTAACTAAGTCTGTATACTAACCTGCCCCCTCCTCATCGTAGGCCACAACATTCTCCCGTACCCCGTCATCATACATGGGATCATCCAGAAGGTACTCTAGTACTCTACCCTATTTTTCTGGCAGATCATGGCAAAGACCATTGCCCCCCCCCCCCCCCCCCCCCCCACACACACATAGAAATCTTATGTAACTAAGTCTGTATACTAACCTGCCCCCTCCTCATCGTAGGCCACAACATTCTCCCGTACCCCGTCATCATACATGGGATCATCCAGAAGGTACTCTAGTACTCTACCCTCTTTTTCTGGCAGATCATGGCAAAGACCATTGCCCCCCCCCCCCCCCCCCCCCACACACACACATAGAAATCTTATGTAACTAAGTCTGTATACTAACCTGCCCCCTCCTCATCGTAGGCCACAACATTCTCCCGTACCCCGTCATCATACATGGGATCATCCAGAAGGTACTCTAGTACTCTACCCTCTTTTTCTGGCAGATCATGGCAAAGACCATTGCCCCCCCCCCCCCCACACACACATAGAAATCTTATGTAACTAAGTCTGTATACTAACCTGCCCCCTCCTCATCGTAGGCCACAACATTCTCCCGTACCCCGTCATCATACATGGGATCATCCAGAAGGTACTCTAGTACTCTACCCTCTTTTTCTGGCAGATCATGGCAAAGACCATTGCCCCCCCCCCCCCCCCCCCCACACACACACATAGAGATCTTATGTAACTAAGTCTGTATACTAACCTGCCCCCTCCTCATCGTAGGCCACAACATTCTCCCGTACCCCGTCATCATACATGGGATCATCCAGAAGATACTCTAGTACTCTACCCTCTTTTTCTGGCAGATCATGGCAAAGACCATTGCCCCCCCCCCCCCCCCCACACACACATAGAAATCTTATGTAACTAAGTCTGTATACTAACCTGCCCCCTCCTCATCGTAGGCCACAACATTCTCCCGTACCCCGTCATCATACATGGGATCATCCAGAAGGTACTCTAGTACTCTACCCTCTTTTTCTGGCAGATCATGGCAAAGACCATTGCCCCCCCCCCCCCCCCCCCCCCCCCCACACACACACATAGAAATCTTATGTAACTAAGTCTGTATACTAACCTGCCCCCTCCTCATCGTAGGCCACAACATTCTCCCGTACCCCGTCATCATACATGGGATCATCCAGAAGGTACTCTAGTACTCTACCCTCTTTTTCTGGCAGATCATGGCAAACACCATTGCCCCCCCCCCCCCACACACACATAGAAATCTTATGTAACTAAGTCTGTATACTAACCTGCCCCCTCCTCATCGTAGGCCACAACATTCTCCCGTACCCCGTCATCATACATGGGATCATCCAGAAGGTACTCTAGTACTCTACCCTCTTTTTCTGGCAGATCATGGCAAAGACCATTGCCCCCCCCCCCCCCCCCCCCCCACACACACATAGAAATCTTATGTAACTAAGTCTGTATACTAACCTGCCCCCTCCTCATCGTAGGCCACAACATTCTCCCGTACCCCGTCATCATACATGGGATCATCCAGAAGATACTCTAGTACTCTACCCTCTTTTTCTGGCAGATCATGGCAAAGACCATTGCCCCCCCCCCCCCCCCCCACACACACATAGAAATCTTATGTAACTAAGTCTGTATACTAACCTGCCCCCTCCTCATCGTAGGCCACAACATTCTCCCGTACCCCGTCATCATACATGGGATCATCCAGAAGATACTCTACCCTCTTTCTCTGGCAGAACATGGCAAATATCAGGATCAGCACTGAAACAAAACCGGGGGAACATTCACAGTGCACTACACGTGATATCATACACAAGATATTGTTAAGAATACAAGTAATCCTTTTTGTTTTATTCTCAGGATTTCTGTGAAAATTATAATGAACAAAATATTCATAACTGTTTCCTACTTAAAACTATAATAGCAATTAGGTATTTTTTCACATGTCATCAAGTACCTAATTTTCAAAGGCAAAAAATAAGAAGAACATAATTGGACCATTCTTCATTTGCTTAAACTATTTGTTTAAGTATCCTCAACAACCTAACCTCTATACAGTGCCAGCATATAATTTCTGCACCAAATGTATGGGCAGCCAGGGCATAATGCACGACTGCAAGCCCTATTGCCACCCAGTTTCCTAGGCATGGATGCATGGATGACCTCACAACTGGATGTAGCTTTGATTTCTCAGCTACATGGGTCATTGATACGCTTGGGTTTTTTTTGGACATGTAATCCATGGGTGTTTGTACAAACAGGCAATGGCAGACGTCCAGTCGACTGGTGCAGGAATTAAATGTCTGTATTGTAGATGAAAATCAAATTATCCAAAAGGATATTATTCAAAATATAAATTTCATATATCTGAATGTAAAATATCCTTTGAAATTTACAGAAAAAACAGACAATTTTACAACTCACTTTAAGAGTGCACTCCTTGAAAAAGTCTTTTATAATAACCACACAAAGGTTTTAATTGTATTGTAAAAGTTTGCAATATTTCAACAAAATATCACAATATTCCAAATATTCACAAAAACAATATTGTCTACAGAAATACCCAGATTAACTTACGCAACAGGACTAGTAAAGATACTAGGATAATGATGAGAGCCCCAGTGCTCAGTGTGGCTGCAATACCAGCCACCAACGCCTCAGACCGCTGGTCACACCTCTGACCGGTCCAGCCTGACCGGCACTCACACATGAAGCCATCAGGTGCTATGGTAATGCAGCTGTAACATACACATCCAATAAGGGCCCGCTCAGTGGAGGAGAAATGGTAGGGAAGTGCTATCAAGTAGTTTGGAAATGGGTTGGCTTACTATTTGGGTAAGGGTTGCAGATGGGATGGTGACTTTGCTATATACTTATATAGGGATAGCATATCTAAACAGGAACAGGTCTGGATGTTTGAAGCTGCATTGGGGTTTCTTTGCCTACACTAGATTATGGGTATGTGTACACAGCAGAATGGAGTATGGGCGGGGTTGCACCAGACAAACTGTACCAACATAAAAGCACATGTGGTTTTGGAGTACGTTGCACCAGATAATAGGGGAGGACAAATATTAGGTATACCCATATCTAGTGCCATTGCAATGAATTGGCTTACTATCTGGGTAGGGGTTGTAAATGCAGATGGCATGGGAATTTTACAATACCATTATCATAACCCATTAATGCTTACAGTGGCCAAAAGCAGCTTAACAATTTTGGTGAAATATTACAGGCAAAAGCATAGTTGGAAAAAAGATTTCAAGGAGAAATGTTGATTAGAATGCAACCAAAAAGTCTTTTTCATATATTTTGTAAAATCATTTTTCTTTTTAATTCGAAAGTTATTGTTAAAAGAATTGTAGATCAAGTGAACATTATATATGTGACTTTTTAAGCATTGATGGGATAAGGTCCAGGAAGCTGCCTTGAGGATACTCTACCTAGACTAGATTTTGGGTATGTGCTCACAGCAGAATGGGGTATTGGTGGGGTTACACCAGATAAACTGTACCAACACAAAAGCCTGTAGGGTTTTGGAATTGCACCAGAGAAGCTACCAATACATAAGCACATGTGGTCTGTGCAGAATCTATCAAGACCTAGCCACACCAATGCTGAGGGATGGCGTATGGGTGAAGGTTGCACTAGGGTATTAACTACACCAACATTGGTAAATGGGGTATGCTTGGATTTGAACAAGAGGAAACTACACCAACACTGAATAACAGGTTATGGGTTACAATTAAGGGTAATACCAATGGGGTATGTGTGAGGGGTTGTACCACATAAAACTACACCAACACAAGCAATTAGGGTATGTGCAGGGGTTGCACCAATAGGTTATGGGTGGAAACTGCACCAGGGTTACTACACCAACAGCATAGGGTATTGCATAGGGTATTGAATAGGGTATTGCATAGGGTATTGAATAGGGTATTGAATAGGGTATTGCATAGGGTATTGAACAGGGTATTGCGCGGGTTTGCGGCATCGCGATGGGAAGGATACTTACGTAAGAGGAGGAGGATGGAAGCGAGGATGACACCCAGCGCTACGTTGCTCAAAGCTACATTTCTCTCAGCAAAGACTGCGACTTTTCTATCACAGCGTTCTCCGTCCCATCCTGTTTCACATACACACAGGAATCCTGCACTGGGAGAACTCACACACCTAGGGTCGGGATAAGCAAGGATATTATCTACTGGGTATACATACATACATACATACATACATACATACATATAAACAAATATATATATATATATATATATATATATATATATATATATATATGTGTGTGTGTATATGTATATATGTGTATATATATATATATATATATATATATATATATATATATATATATATATATATATATATATATGTATATGTACATATATATATATATGTATATGTACATATATATATATATATATATATATATATATATATATATATATATATATATATATATATATATATATATATATATATATGTATATATATATATATATATATATATATATATATATACATACATGTATATATATATATATATATATATATATATATATATATATATATATATATATATATATATATATTTATATATATATATATATATATATATATATATATATATATATATATATATATATATATATATATATATATATATATATATGTTGCAGCCCAACTTCCGATCCAGCCCATCTTAAGATGGGCCAAGCCCAACTTCCGATCGTAAGTTGGGCTGGATTTTGCTGGCCCATCTTAAGATGGGCTGCCCAACTTCCGATGACCCAGATAATACAGCAGCCCAGCCCAACTTCCTATGGCAATGATTTTTTATAAAGTGTTCATCTAGAAGTTTAGAGCCTTGTTAGAATATTTGTTTTAATTGAATAAGATGTGAATTTCATGAGACAAATTACTTGCATATCATTGTTAAATATTTACTTAAACACTACTGAATACTTCTGATTATGCTGAAATTTGAATATAAGTTGATTACAGATTCTTTTCTTTTGTAAAAAAGACTAGAAAAACAAAACAAAGAAATAATTATTCAAACACGACAGATTAATTTACACTGGCAATGTTTCTTATGGTGCTGGATTCCACCACCTGTTAATTGCAATCCTTGATTGATTACATTCTTTTCTGGCTTCTAGAATGAGTTGAAAAAGTTGTATATGCCCTACAATTTTTTTACCTGTCTAACAAAATATAAGTATTTATTACATTATTTATAATAGATGTCTGTAAAAGTATAAACATTTCATAATAATTAGCCAATTAAGGTAACATGGTACATCTATATTACTTTTCTTTATCTACATTCAGGATGAAGGGCTTCTTTCTGACACATCTTGATAAAGGTCTCAATTTTAAAAGTTCAACGACCAGTTTTCTGATATACTCATTGCTCTTCAATATTTCAAAAAAAAAGGTTTAAAAAATAATTCAAGCAAAAACAAATATTTCTCTCTTCCCTCTTTTACTATTGACTACCAAAAAGATAACTTTCTCAACGGCTTCATCCAAAGTTGGCCAATCCAAGATCATAATGTCTAAATCTTACTAAATTTGGATCTGCCAAAATTAATATATGTGTCGTTTAGGTACAAGTACCAATTCACTCTGCATACTCCTCATCTCATATCAATTACAACTTGGACCATGTATGTTCATTTCTTACTACCTCACCTCATCTAGGTACTTAATAAGTGCCCTGCTCTGATGAATCTTGATAAAGGACACAATGTTTTTTGTAAATTCTGACAAGTTTTTTGTCTATTTCTACTGTCCTGCCAGTCACATGAACCCCCTCAATTAATGCATTTACACTTATTTTGGCACACACATGATTATATGATTATGTCAAGGATTTGCAAGGGGTTAAAGAATACCTAAAAATACTAATAAAAAAGCTTAAAAGACAAGAAAAAAATTCACTTTTCCCTTTTTGAGTCATTAGAAAAATACCATTGCTATTCCTTCATTAAAATTGTAAATGATTCATCATCTAGCTTATGTAATGTAAGAGCACAAAACCCATAAATAACAAAGAAAAGATAGTATTGTGCAAATTATCTAATTGAATTAACTTTGAATTAGATTAATTCTGAAAATGCTTAGAATTCCATATAAATGACTCTTTAATTTGTTGTAAAAACATGATTCTTTTATTTCGTTTTTCTGCTTCCACTCAGCAATAATGTTTTGTGTAATCAGGTAATTCTAGCTACCCATTTCAATTTATTTCTTGGACTAATATTATCTTGTAATTTAAAGTGGATGCCCTATGAAAGAGTTGAAAATTCCATATTTATAAGATTGCAAAAATTCATATGAATATTCATGAAGGGTTACATCCTGGTATCTATAATGATCGGAAGTTGGGCCCAGCCCATCTTAAGATGGGCCAGCCCAACTTCAAATGACCTACATACTGGTATCTAGAGATCGGAAGTTGGGCCAAGCCCATCTTAAGATGGGCCAGCCCAACTTCAAATGACCTACATCCTGGTATTTAAAGATCGGAAGTTGGGCCAAGCCCATCTTAAGATGGGCTAGGGGTCATCGTAAGTTGGGCCAAGCCCATCTTAAGATGGGCTACCCAACTTCCGATCCTAAGTTGGGCCAAGCCCATCTTAAGATGGGCCAGGATCGGAAGTTGGGCTGCAACATATATATATATAGCCCTGTCACTGGCAGTGTTCGTCCTAATAGCATATCTAGAGCAATCTTCTACAATCTAAAGCATCATCGTAAGGGTTTCTGAATAAGTCAATAGGTGGCAGCACTGCCTGGAACAACTACACAATAACTAAAGGAGACAGCAGGGATGTTCTTATGATAGCAGCGAAAATGTATGTGTGAATAATCTGAGAGAAGAAAACAGAGAGTGGAAACAGATAAGCCCTCATATCTTTTGTTGCCTTGTCTACTCAAGGCCCAATGAAATATGAGTAGATGCAAGAGAAATCAATGATGTTTGATTCAGTTATACCCTAATTGGATAGTGATTGGAACAATTGAAATTCTCCCGATACGATACAATACGATACAATATCAATATTTTCTTCAAAATATGATATCTTAACAATATTTCTAATGATACTTCCTTCCTGTAAAAAAAATTCTGACAAAAGATGTCAACTGGATAATGAAAACCATTCTCTGTACCAATAGGGTATTTCCCTTAATTCCAAAGCCTCCACTCACTGGTTCTCTCCTTTAGAAAATCATATATGATGTTTAGCCAACTTTTAGGGAAATACAATAACATTCTGCCACAGTAACAATTCATCTTACAAGAACTGGACCATTATGTACTTCAAAATAATACATTTTCATATAAATTAAAATTATTAAAATAATAATGATAATGATAATTAGCATTTTTATTATCCTCATTATTAATATTACTATTATCATAATTATTATTATTACTATCATCATTATCATTTTTATTATTAATATTATTATTATTATCATTATTATTATTAATATCATTATTATTATTATTATTATTATTATTATTATTATTATTATTATTATTATCACTATTATCATTATACTTATCATTATCATTTATTTATTAATATTATTATTATTATCATTATCATTATTATCATTATTATTATCATCATTAATATGATTATCATCATTATTATAATCATGACTCACGTTCCGTGTACACACTGAGCTATGGAGCAGTCAGTGATGTTGGTGCAGACCTCTGGGGGTGATGTCTCCCTCTGACCATAGGGACACCTAAAAAATACGCAGCAATCAGGCATCATCACACACATTCATGTCAGTAGTCCAGGTCCCATAATGAATAATTATTTTGAATATTATTCTCTAAAAAGAGTACTTCTTGAAACTATTTCAAGGAGAAATGTGAACTAGATCTTTGCTTATAAGCCCTTTTCATGTATTTTGTGGATATTATTCAAAATCAAAATTCTACAGTGAAAATACGGGAATGTGTCGTTTATCCACATATTTGTAAAAAGTATCGTCTTCATTCTGAAGGTGCTGCTACCTTGCAGCTAGTGAGATTATGCTCACTATTGTGTAGAGAGCTCTCTCATCAGAAATGTCTAGTATACAACATATGTGCTAATATTTTAATATGTTAATGTCTCATATACAACATGAATAAATTATCCAAAAAATAGTACCCATATTAAAGGTGAGTCACAAATTGCTAATGACTTGGAATTTCATGTGTTGTCACAGTTGTCATGACTATATAGCCAATTGGTGGAGGAAACCTGAGTGCCCGCCAAAAACCTCTACCTAAACCGAAGTCACTGACAACTTTCTCACATAGCTAACTCAGGATTCAAACCCAGGCAGTGGTGGAAGAAGCCGTTTACTAACTTGCTAAACCCTGTTATGCTGGTATTCCCACGTACCAGGGTTTTGGTCATTTCAAGTTTTTTGCATCATAAGCATGAGTAATTTTTGTTGGGCACACCTAAAGGCTGTTTACTTACTTGCATTCTGTTTTTCTCCAGAAGTCGTAGCAGATGAGGGGAGGTGGACAAGTCACTCCGATACAGTCGGAGGACGAGCAGCCGTCCTGAGTCCCCCGAATATCCCGCAGATCTGCCGTTACACTCTCACTGTTCTCAGATACATCCATAGGGAACCAGCCATTGTTATAGCGAACATCTTGCAGACAACCTGGGGAAAAAATTGAAATTATTTCAGACTAAAGCGTTGGGAATCAATTTCAATTTAATGATCAATAATCAGTTTGTAAAAGTTGGATAGCCTTTTACTGGTTCAGGTTCACGCACATATAAAGTGGTGCGATTAGATAACCAAAAGTCGCTTGGTTGATGTGAGTGGTTTTATTCTGGTCCTCGAACATTACAAGTATTTACAGTACAACAGTTCTCTGCTACGTCTCATCGTTAGATCGATTCAAGTTGACTTGTTCTCACTTCCCATCTCCTCCCAGACTCTCCCCTGTCTCTCCCCCGACTGATTATCTTGGCTGAAACATCCCTTTTTAAGGCCTTGCAATTGCATAATCGCCTTTACCAATACCTAGTTTCTAGCCAATTACAGTCAAAGTTATCGATATCAACCAATTAGAATTAAGTTCTAAATCCTAGTCAGTTATACAAACTTCTCTGTGAAGTTACCAAGTTCCCACGATACCACAGTTCTATCGATACCGCTGTCTTTATTAAACAAAGGACTGTCTATACTTTAATCAACATGTTTTCGTCAACTAAGTAACAAGTACCAGGTGCGCCCATTTAGGGTATACTCAATTTAAATTCTATCGATATTACACACGGAGTACATCAATTACCTTTGTGTTGTATAAGGTATATTTTATCCTTTGGTCAAAACAAGTCTTTGTCTTAAATAATTGAATTCGGATTCTGCCGGATGTTTCGAAACTCTAATTTACCGGTGTTTGTGAAATCCTAATTTACCGGTGCTTGTGAAATCCTAATTTACCGGTGCTTGTGAAATCCTAATTTACCGGTGCTTGTGAAATCCTAATTTACTGGTGCTTGTGAAATCCGGTCTTTACATAGGATTCACCCCTTCTGCGTGGGTGCAACCAATAACCCTTGTTGTGTAGGAGCTTGTCCAAACATACAGCACCCTCTTTCAAGTAGCCGCTTTGCCCACGCTCGCTGTGTGCAATAGCGTGTCCAGACATGCAGTACCCTATTTTGGTAGCCGCTATGACAACGCTTGCCATGTGCCCACTCAACCAGTTCGTGGTTCAGTACACTGCCCATGATAATTGGGTGTCTTCTTAATTTAGACTTAGGGTTAATCCCTAACTTCTTGCACAACTACCGAGCTTACAATTCATAGAGAAATCACTACTCACATCTTTTTGTATTATATTAATTACCAATAAACATATAAAAACTACTAAAATACTCAATATTTTACAAGTTGCAGCCAACCGATTGATTTCCGACCATAATTGGTTCCTTGCATTTCCGGGAATTTACGGTTCTAAAATCCTTCTATTGCCTTATTAGGTAGTATGATAAATTGGTTCATATTTTGTGAAATAGCAACTGGTGATATATCGTGCGTTGCTCTGAGATTTCCCATTGATTATTTTGCGAAATTATCATAGTGAATTATTCTGAGAATTTACGGTACTTACTGTCTTTATAATCCTTTTCTATTGTCTTATCAGGTAGTATGACCTCCGCTCCTCCAAACACCTGGTTCTGCCTCAGCCGTATGAGGCGGTGGTCCGTTATAATACCAAAAGTGCGGTTATAATAGGGTCCCTCTCCGCCGTCCATGGTGAGTATGAAGTCCGTGTTGACACGGTGGACGTTCGCCGTGTGCCACACGCCGTCACACACGCTCAGGTGGGACAGGGTGATAAACTTCACTGCCCAGGTGCCTAGGTCGTAATGGAGCACCAGACGGCATTCCTCAACCTGAAAATATCAGAAAATAATAGGAAAAACTTGATAAAAACAGAAAATTGAAATTAAACTGATAAAGCAATCTGATCGATTGTTAGCGCAATCTCTTATCTTACCTCAAGTGAGTTTTTTTTATTAGCCTCCATAGCTTTTAAAAATTCAAAAATAACAGGTTATTTTGAACCTTATAATCAGTTCACCTGTTTCTAGCCTCAGGTGAAGGATTTTTTTATTCTAAGCTCCCCCTCACTTATCCCAAAAGCAGTTTTTTTTTATCCTTAAAAATCATTTATTTCCTCTAACCTAATGTGAGAGAAGTTTATTCCATTCTCCCCTTAGCTCTGCATAAGCTTATTTTTTTTATTACTACCAATTATTTAGATTACCTTACCTCACTTCTTACAACTGAATTTTGAATTTGGACTTTTGTCACTTTTTCTGCCATATTGCAGCTAAGTTGTGACTAGCCAGTTGGAAGTGCTGGATTAACCAGAGAAAACCAGTGAAAACCACCACCTAACCCAATGTCACTGGTTACTTTCTCACATACCCGGATCGGGATTCGAACCTGGGCTGTGGTGAGAGACAGTGACCTATCAGTCAGTGTCGACGCCTTAAGCCACACTTCTATCAGGGCAGAGCCACCTCTTACAACAGACTCATCACAGTTCAGTCTAGAAATGAAGAAAAAGTGACGATAATCAAAATTCTGAATTCCTTACCTCGAGTGAGAGATGTTTCGTTCCGTCGTCTCCTTTGGCTGTCCATAGCATTCCGTTATTCTGACGAGTTCGGAACATCAACTGGACCTCACTCTGACCGGGATTCAAACGACTATGGAAATCATTCTTGAAATCCCATTCAATAAAACTGCTAGACTCAAAATCCTTTGCCAAGGTCTCTGTAAGGAAATAGTAAATCAGTAAATATATCTATATTTGTATATTTTTCTATATCTGTATGTGGATTTTGTACTATATGAACATATCACATGAATAATCTTTGAATTTCAAGTTTTCTCATCATACTTTTGATTTGGACCTTTTTCGCTATTTTCGCCCTCACAACAATAGCACCAAAATAACATCCTTCAAATATATATACATATAGTAATAAATATATAGTTTGAGTGCTTGAATGTGTGAATCTTAAGTAGCACAAATACCCTCCAGCAGGGCTGTAAAGCGAAATTTCTAGCACTCCAAATTAAACCGATGTATACGGTACCTGTATTGCAATCATCTCCCCTATATCCAGGTTTACAGACACAGGTGTAGATGTTAGGTAACATGCTCCCTATGCAGGTCCCGTTTCCACCGTGACCACACTTCGGTCCACTCGCATCTCCGACCCCACACACTGCGTCCTCCCTCGGGCACTGGTCCTTGGCGTTCTTGTGCATGGCCGTCGTGTTCCCCACATGAAGATCATAAAGCTGGAATAACAGATAAGGATGATTAATACTAATATCATGACTGCAGCAATTCTTAACTCTTCCAATGCTAAGGCTACTTTCGTCCAAAGTACAAGGAGGTAAAGATTTTTGAAAATTATCTAAACCACTTCATGTTGGTATTCATTGGATAGCCCTCTCTGTCCTCTCAGATGAGTATACCCATATACCAGGGTTTCAGTTATTTTTCAGGGTTTTGAATCAAGGAAATTGACAATTCTTAAAAACTAATTCATATTTTCATAGGAATAATACAATCCAAAATACTCATCAAATTCCAGAGATGCATTTCCAAAATTTAAACCATTAGCAGGGCATTCAAATAGGTTTTTCTTTGGATAGGACTTCAAGACTCAAATGACTTGCCCAATATTATATAGCAAGTTGAACCTGAAAGTTCCATGATGCTTGGCGAGCAGAAAAATAAAATTATTTCAACATAAAAAAGTTGAGCCTGAAAAAGTATGTGGGTTGCTGAAGATTTACTTACAATGCTGTTGTGCCTGACATTTTTGATGCACCCATCGAAACCAACATTGGACAAGCCTCTTGGGTAGTTGACGCTTGGCTTGGATCGTCCACCGAGCTCAAGGGGGGTGTAGACGTTAAGATCGCGGTGATAAGGGTAGCCGGGAATGTCCGCCTTGGCCTCGCATGGACGACGGTCAGCAGCAGAGTTCTGCGGGTCCTCCGTCACCTGGGCGGACTTGCAATAGTCAACCACCAGACGCAGCACCTAGATAAGGGTAGAACAGATGGATTTAATAGAATAAGATTAAAAAAACATAACTAAAACATAAATGATGACATTAACACACAACACTGATCATAAAAACAAAGCTAAACATTAATCTAAAACAATAAAAAATATGAAAAAAAAATAATGATCACCTAACATTGATTTTAATGAAGTATCAAGGAACCAAATGGATAAAAATCATTATACCAAGTGACACTGATGCATTTGAATGAAGATAAAATGTTGAGATACTGATACCAGTACTCGATATGACACCAAATATCAATATTGAATAGGAAAAAGTATGGTATCGTTTAATCAAGATCTGTTATACTGATACTGCTTGAAAATATTAAATTGACTTATCTGCTACCCAGATATCGCCACATGAATTAGGCAGTTTGCTATTTATTAGCAAAATATTTGAAATTGATAGTGCAAAAGCTAAAAAAAAACAAGTATCTGAGAGGCAGGATGTATCAATACGAATATCATAAAGATGCCGTTAAGGAAATATATTGATAACATATTGATGTGCGAAAATTTTAAATGTGCTAATCCGCAATCATTAAACTGTTTTCTAACCTTCTCCTCTCTGAAGATGTCGATTCTATGCCACCTGCCGTCACTGAGAGCCGACAGACGCTCCTGTCCATTACTATCCTTGCCATCGACAAACACAGTCACGGCCCCGCCCCCCTGGTCCAGCGTAACTTTAGGGTAGCCATTCATGAGCTCCACGGCGATGTAGTCCCGCACGTCGCCATCTTGCGTGTCCGTCATTGGTCCATTATAGAGGAGGAGGGAGGATGATTGTTGCGTGAGGAACTCGAAGCTGGTCCCGCTGTTGTCGCACTGTTCCAGGGGGTGGTACCATCCGTAGCCATCTCCGGTGAAACTGACACGCAACTGCTGACATCGCGGACCATCAAAGCCAGCAGGGCAGCTGCATCTGGAATGTGAGTAAATGTATTGTATTGTATGTTTATTAGCTGTGAGTATATGTATTTACAAAATTCATACCATCATGCTATTTTACTAATAATCTTCTTATTTAAACCAGTGGCTCCCTCTATTTTATATCTTTTTACTGAAAATTGGCTCTTCTATGTTACTTATGATCCTCTTACCTGATGCCAGTGGCTCCCTCTATTTTAGTAAAAATCTTTTTACTTAAAACCAATTGCTCATGCTATGCTACTAATTACCGTTTTACCTTTAACCTGTGTCTCCCTCTATTTTACTAATGATCTTTTTTTTACTTGAAACCACTAGCTCCCTCTATTTTCTTAATGGTGATATCCTTATATCCTTACCTGAATCCAGTGGCTCCCTCTATATTGCTACACATTCCACCATTCAGGCAGGAGTTTGGTCCGCAGCTGAGGGTGTTATTTGTGAAGTTCCTCGCAGCACAGGTACAGCTCTTCTGTACGAACGATGTCACTCCCACCAGAGAGGTGGCGTTGGTGTTCACCAGAAGCGGGTCGGAGCTCGTCACGAAATCGTTGGAGCAGCCGCCGTCCCAACAGGATTCCAGGCGACACTCATCGATCGGGACCATCACAATATCCAAATTCAGATCAGGGGTTTTAAACTGGAAAAAACATTTTTTGCTAGGTTTTTATCTGGAAAAATAAATATTTATTTGCAATATCAAAAAATCTAATTTTATTTTAAAGGGGAAAATATATATTCAATTGCAATATCCAAATTCGGCTCCCTGGTTTTACATTGAAAAAACAAATATTCAGTTACAATACCGAAATTCTGTTCTGTTGTTTTTAGAATTAGATTACTATATCATAAGGTGATACTTCCTTTATGTGAGTGATAGCCGAATGATAGCCCTGATAGCCGAGTGGTTTTTGAATGAACTGTAAAATATTTAGACAACCAAAACCTAAAAAATCGGGACACCTAATGATTTTTGTCAGGAATTTCTAAAATGGTAATTTCAAGTAAATATTTTCAACTGTATTCTTTGTAACTTGTGAGTTACCTTCAAAAATCAGGATACCTAATTTTTTCTGTCAATCTCAAGTAAATAATTGAATATTTTCAACTGCATGTAATTTCTTGTAACCCTTGAGTTACCTTATCCAGATTCTGCAGTATAAGTCCATCAAGCTTGGAGGCCCTGTACCAAGGAGAGCCATGGGCGGCAATCCTGATATCTACGTGCTTGTTCATTCCAGGCGTGTTCATGACAGTGAACAGATGAACGTTCGCCGGGGCTGTGTTCAGTTCGCCAGCAAGTTTGTTCTGGAACTTCTCATACAGACTCAGATCATAATCCTTCAAGCCGCTACCCTTCTTTTTTCTGTAAACAAAGTCCTCTGCAGTCAGACCTGAAAATGATAAAACATTTTCATTATTTCAGACATTGATTCCAGAAAGTAAAAAATAACATTCAAAATTAGTAATACATAAACTAGAATATTTTTAAATATTTGCAACATATGTGAAACAATTCAATAATGAACACTAAGGAACCTTTCAGAAATATAATTGAAAACATTTTTAAAATCTAAATATTGATTTCAGAAAGGAACTAAAATTCAAATGGTAATACATAAACCAGAGGATGGCACACAAAAGTATCATAGGTCGAGACGTAACTTGACAAGGATCGAAAGCTTAATCCAGGCATGATAGGGTTTATCAACTCACCTGCAATTCTGACAGATCCTGAGCTGTACACGGCATCGTCATGGATATAAACAGAGTTCACCGTCACCGAGGAGATGACCTCATGATTCCACTTCCTGTCCGTGACCCTGACCTGAAGGTCATACTTCCCAGGTGGGGTTCCTTGTTTCATGATAATGGTTCCATCCTCCAATACCCTTTAAGTACAACAAATAAAGGTAAAGTATCTGATACTATAGGTACAATTTCTAATGCTCCACTCT
Organism: Maea johnstoni; assembly: GCA_963942565.1. Classification (NCBI taxonomy): domain Eukaryota; kingdom Metazoa; phylum Annelida; class Polychaeta; order Spionida; family Magelonidae; genus Maea; species Maea johnstoni. Next base: position 28,567,419 of record OZ012688.1, on the reverse strand, counting down.
TGGGAGCTATAAATGAATGAAAATTGGTATTTATCGACTGAAATTGACATATCTTCTAGATAAATCATAATTTTTGAGAATGTTTTTGTGACCAGTATTTTTTAAGGAAAGTATTTAAAAACTATTTTGAAAATGATTTCAGTTGCCAGGGAGATTTCAAGCCTTGAAGGGGGAGGGAGTGGGTCAGTAAATAACCTAATAGGCCAGTGATTCAGGCCTGAGAGTCCCAAAATATTTATACTGGAGAACAAGTCATAAGTCTGGAGTTGGAACACAGTAAACCAAGTGGCAGATATTAGACAATTTGTACAAACAATATTGATGGAGTACACATGTTTGATTTCTAGAAAACGTGATTTTCTTTTATTATTTTCTGAGGTAGACACAAATTTGTAAGATCACAACTAAAATTGTAATAAAAAATGAATAAATAAATGAATAAATAATAAAGATGAAATGAAATAAAATAAAATAGAATAAAATAAAATGAAATAAGATAAAATAAAATCTTAATAAAGTGAAATATAATAAAATAAAATGAAAATAAAATGAAATGAAATAAATAAGATAAAAAAATTAAAAAAAGATTAAATAAAATAAAAGAAAAAAAAGAAAAGAAAAGAAAAGAAAATGAAATAAAAGAAAAGAAACTAAAATGAAATAAAATTGATATGCCTGGTCTGACTGTTCAAAGATGATTTCAAATAAGAAAATTGACATTACGTGAAGTATTGTTTGTTTGTATCTCCATGTAGAGCGTAGGATTTATCCGCCCAGTCCCAGTCATCCTTGTCCTCAGCATAGGCACTACCAATAGCTGCATCTCCCAGCAGACCTGAAACAAATGTGGTGTTAGAGATAACACAAACAGGTTAACCTATTAATCCTTATGCTGGGGGTTAATTTGGCCAGTACAAAATAATGCAAAAATCCTGAAAAATGACAGAAACCCTGGCACATAGGTACTCATCTGAGAGTACTTAACGAGAGCTTTTAATGATTTTGACTTGCCTGACATAATTTTTGACTTGCCCAAAGCGAGTTATAACACATGCTAGAAAGGCATGAATTGTTTATCATGGATTTAATGATTTGAAAATCATTATCTTTTCAGTTTTGTTAAATTGTTTGCATATTTCTGGAAATTTGTGCCATTTACTATAAAAAGTGTATGAAGTGTTCAGAAAATCAGCTTACCCATTCGGGCAAGTGAAAAATAAAATGTACTTGCCCGAAAGCTCTTTTTTCAAAAATTCATTTGCAGTACTAATATGTCGGTGCCTGATAAGGTATTGTTTTGGTATTACCTTTATAGTTGTAGACCACCACATCCTTATGGCCGGGTGAGTGTTTGTTGTCGTTGCGGTCAGCCACGAGGATGGTGAGTGTGTTTGTACTGCTGGCTGCACCAGTGGGATGACTGTCCTTGATGATGATCGGCATGTGGAATTCCTTCTGTTTCTCTCGCTCAAACATCCTCTTTGTGGTGACAGCACCCTTGCCTAGATCAAAGGATAACAGGTGAGTATTAGTGGCATCTCACAGTACCTGTCAAACACTCTTACATAATAAAAGTCTTGTCGATTGAATCTTTCTTTATTTTATGTTATGGTAAATGTGTTTCTACATAAAATCCAGTGTACTTCAAAATCTTTGTTTGTGCAAAGAGGATTCTTTCTATTTTCATGGACTCAGAGAAATAATTGTGATGAAATGCAATAAAAAAATCTTACCAAGATTTTTGTTCAATCTTTAGTAAATTACTTTCACACCATGATAATTAAATTGGTCCCAAAAGTGCATTCTTCTCTTAATTTATATTTCATTTTGTTTATGTCATTTTAATTTTATTCATCTAATGGCCACAGAGTGAACCAGTCTAGATAAACCTACCTACTGGTTTATATTTTGTTCTATAAAGAAATCACAGAAATCTATGAAATAAATACTACAATACCATCAGAGAATACTAATAGAAATTTGCATGAAAATAAAGGGCATGTGTGCTTAAAGCAATAAAGGTTAAGGGTACCTTAAGATTTGACTATTTGCATAGGAATTTCTTTATGTCATATTAACCAACCTTTTGAGGAAAATAAATCTATTAAGGCATTTTGAGAAAATCGTTTAAATTTAATATAATATGATACCTGATATAATTCTTTAACCCATTTATTCTGTTACAAGCCCAAAACAGCATGACTATTTCTATAATAGCTTTGTGACCAGAGAATGTTTTAAAGAAAATGTTTGGAAGGGATATGTTAATCAGAAAATAATCCACAGTTCTCCTACAGACATTTTGCAAAATGATGATTTATTATAAATTATTCACAAAAGTACTATAGATCCAGTCTATATATTTTGAGGGTACCTCTAAGCATGAATGGGTTACCATAAGGAATTGTTATTAAAAATCCTTTAACACTATATGCTTTATGTTTGCATTCCCTGATGCCTAAGAAGAGTTGTAAAAAAGGACTCTCATAGAAAAGTGCAAAGAAAGAAATCTAGACTAACACGATTTACATTGCCTCATTTAATCAATATTCAAATCATTTGCAGATATGAAATCTTTACCATGAATACCTTGTGTAACCTAATAACATTCCAGAGAAGGGGCTTGAATGCCCCAAGTCATTAACACCCGATCCAATTTACTACCCACCCTCACCAATCCAATATAGGAGTAACTCTATTATACCTCACTCTTTGACTCATGAATTTCAAAATAGTTCCTTAACATATAATTCGATATTGAAAAAATCATTTTTAAATTACTTATGTTGAGTTGATGATAAACATCAAGCAATAATAGGAGCATAAATATAACTATTTATGCTTTTGGAGAGTTAAACTATAATTCCATTTTACAATATAATTGGTCTTATTTTAAAAGAATGTTGTATGTTTAAAATGAACATTCTTAATACCTTTGAAAGATACCTTTGGAGAGCAGATCTAAGACAATATCAACTAGAAACAATTGACATAAAAATGCATTAAAGTGTAATTTCCCAGTTTAACCATGTGAAACTGCATCAAAATCACCTTTAATTAGAAGGTTGCAATGATTCATAATATAGATCAGAGAGTATTTGCACAGAAAACAGAATGCAAATAAATGTGAAGCTTTTAAAAGAAATATTCTACACTACACAGTACTCTGGGCTCAACTCTAAAACCTAGTAAACACCAATATATGTGGCTTCCATACACTGCAAGTCAAATATTTCTTAAATTCCTTATACATATGACCAATGTATATAATTACAGGGGAAACAGAATTTTGTTTTTCATTTTTTCCAATGAATCCTACTTGCTTGCTCACCTAGGCATAAGGAGATTCTTATTTTCATGTACTTTAAAAAAAGATAAGTCATTTATCACTTATTAGTGCCAAAATAATACAAGATAGCTTGATTAAATGATTTCAATCTTATGTTACCAAACAAATCATTCTAAAACTTAAACACTCTATAATTAAGTGTATTGGTTTAGACTTCATGAAAAGTTGCAATATTTTGGTAATGTTGCATTAATAATGGTTGTTGCATTGTTGCATGGAAGTATTTGAGAATGATGACAAGGTATCATATTAAACATAATTTTATCTAATTATACCATAGATATTAAAGTTTAGTTGAGCCCATTTTCTATAAAGAAATTAAGTTCGAAGGTCGATCTGCATGTTCTTAAAGAAATTAAGTTCGAAGGTCGATCTGCATGTTCTACTCTGATATCATACCTGCTTGAAAAAGGGACAAAGCTTTAAATGAAATAAAACCAATCTTATAGCAAAGTAAGAGTAAATGTTAGTGCTAACAAAAATATAACAATAATGCAAAATATATATATACATATATATATATATATATATATATATATATATATATATATATATATATATATATATATATATATATATATATATATATATATATAATTATATGTAAGGTCAATATGTGTGTGCAAAGGTTTCTGAGTACCTGTTTATTCTGCAGATTCTGTACTTTTATAACAATCATTATGGAAGTAGGATCATCAATTTAGAACTACCAGCTCAGACATGGCAAACCTAACTCCCCTACTTACATGAATGGGTTAATGTTTTTTAAGTCAAACCTCATAAAAAGTGATGATTCAGTATTCAAAAATACAGTTATACCTATCAAAGAACAGATTAATTACAATTGCGCCCTGTTACCAAATTTGGCCATTTATCAAAAGTAACTTACCCTGCACATTGGCGATGTCAAAGTCATCACAGGTAGGGTTATCTGAACAGGGTGGAGTTGAGAAGATAAAGGGTGCGCCATTTTTCCTCGGATCCTGATCTTTGGCAACAATGGTGGCAATAGTTTGGCCAATAGGAGTGTCCTCATAAATAAATGGTCGGTAATTCTCCGAAAATACTGGCGGATATTTCGACCAATCAGGATCTATCTCAACATTCAACATGGCAGATCCAGTTTGTGCAGGTGTACCTAGAAAAAGTGAAGTAAATTTAATGATTTAAGTTTTCATGCATTTAGTATGAAATAACAGAAAATAGAACAAAGGAAGGTTGATATAAGGAAATTCTAACCACTGCAGTTATATCAAATATCATCTTTAACTGGAATCTCATGGGTTTTATACCAATCGCCAATTTAAGGCCAAAAGGACAAAGAAAGAATGTTTCTTATTGTTTTGACATTGGGTGTCACTTAAAACTATTTTGTTTGTGTTTTGAGCAATTTTATGCAATTAAAAACATTGTTGTACATGTAGTAAAGATAAATATCAGCGACAAAATCAGATTTTCTTGTCTCAATTATTGCATCTTACCTTTGTCTATTGCAAGGATGACAACATTATGAACTTCTATCTCTGCAAAGTTGAGATCAGTTCGTGTTGTGACAAGGCCATTTGAATCTATGTTGAAATTCAATCCTTGATCAGAGTTGCGATAATCTATAGAATACCTACAAAACAATAAAAATCAGTTCCAGATATTAAGTCATTTTATCACTCACTTTCTATGGAATGTACCTGGCATATTTGTATAATGAAACATATTGTATCAGCAATAGTGTGGCATATTTGTATGTTGAAATTTATTGTATCAGCAATAGTATAAACGTATAGCATATTTGTACATTGAAATATATTGTATCAGCAATAGTGTGGCATATTTGTACATTGAAATATATTGTATCAGCAATAGTGTGGCATATTTATACATTGAAATATATTGTATCAGCAATAGTGTGGCATATTTATACATTGAAATATATTGTATCAGCAATAGTGTGGCATATTTGTACATTGAAATATATTGTATCAGCAATAGTGTGGCATATTTATACATTGAAATATATTGTATCAGCAATAGTGTGGCATATCTATACATTGAAATATATTGTATCAGCAATAGTGTGGCATATTTGTACATTGAAATATATTGTATCAGCAATAGCATATTTGTACATTGAAATATATTGTATCAGCAATAGTGTGGCATATTTATACATTGAAATATATTGTATCAGCAATAGTGTGGCATATTTGTACATTGAAATATATTGCAATAGTGTGGCATATTTGTACATTGAAATATATTGCATCAGCAATAGTGTGGCATATTTGTATGTTGAAATTTATTGTATCAGCAATAGTATAAACGTATAGCATATTTGTACATTGAAATATATTGTATCAGCAATAGTGTGGCATATTTATACATTGAAATATATTGTATCAGCAATAGTGTGTCATATTTGTACATTGAAATATATTGCATCAGCAATAGTGTGTCATATTTGTACATTGAAATATATTGCAATAGTGTGGCATATTTGTACATTGAAATATATTGCAATAGTGTGGCATATTTGTACATTGAAATATATTGCAATAGTGTGGCATATTTGTACATTGAAATATATTGTATCAGCAATAGCATATTTTTACATTGAAATATATTGTATCAGCAATAGTGTGGCATATATGGACATTGAAATATATTGTATCAGCAATGAGTCCTTTATTCACCTGGTGAAATAAAACCAAATTAATTTGACCACTCTGGTGACTAGTAACAGAAAAACTTAAAGACAGAAAAAACGCATATCACGGTCTTATAGATTTTTTTTCTCCAAAAAGGTTTGTCATGTGAAATTTAAAAAAAATAAAATAAAAATTCTCGGTCCAGAGGACAGAGTTTACATTGGAAGAAGCAGGATGTTGATTTCTTTGTGCAAATTGCATTATTGGCACACAGACCTCATAGCAGTGCCAAATTGGTTGCTGGCTTAGACGATGTATGCAATAGACCGAGATCGCACAATTAAGTTTATATTGAATGTTTTCTTTAACCCATTCACACTTAAAGCTCAACCAGAACCTAACGTCTGCTACTTTCATACTTTTGAAAATAACTTGAGAACAAAGCGAAAATTCACAAAATATTTGAAGGAGAGTTGTAGTTTGGCTTCTGATAAACATTTCTCCTTCATATGTTTTCCAGAAAATGCTTTTGTAGGTCATATATTTCCAAATTTGTCAGGCCTGTTTTGGCTGGTCTGAGTGTTAATGGATTAAATACAGTGGCCTGGAAATATGTAAAAACCAAGGCATTTTTGCGGGTGAGTAGGTTGTTTTTCAAAGGGTCGTCAAAAATCTTTAGAAATTGTGGAATTAAAATATTTTTGAATTTGCCCAAAAATCGGTCAGCGATTCCTTAAGACCAAAAATCAAATTAGACTGGCCTTACCCTAGAAGTCTATGCTATGCTGAGACTTACTCAAATATTTTGTTGTCCCCTGAATCGATATCGGAGGCTGAGAATTTCGCCACAGAGGTTCCGATGCTGGAGCTCTCGGCAAGGGTCACATTAATGACATCAGGTGCGAATACAGGTGCATTGTCATTGATATCGGTGATGGTCACTATCACTGTCGCCATATTAGTGTGGGACGGCTTGCTATCGCTCACTCGGATAGCCATGGTGAAAACATTTTCTGTCATCGTATCAAAGTCAAGTCTCTGGAAAAATAAGTATAAAAGATTAGTTGTCAGTCAGATTTTAACCTTTTTGTTATTTTTAAACCATGCAATAAAAGATTAGCAAACAGATCTGCCTTTCTAGGTCAAAGAAAAATGCATACATACATACACCCATACATAAATGCACACATACATACGTGCATACATAACAAAATGACTAACATACATACATACATACATACATACATATATATAATATACATACACACACATACATACATACAGTTTATTACTATTTGCCATTTTCTTTGGCAGTTCAATTTATGTTATTCATTGGACAGCTATGTCCTCATTTCTTCCAAGTGAATGAGAGTAGCATTAGTAAAGGAAGGAAAAATCTCTTTTCAGTCTGATTTAACTAAAGCATTTAAAGTCTTCAATTGGCGTTTTGGGGTGAATATTTGAGATTGGATTCATTTTGAGACTTTCATATGTTAAAATTATTAACGCCATGGCATTCAATACCTCAAGGACTTACATCTTTTATCTTAAAAGACCCCGTCCTGGATTTTTTGATACTATCCATGTAGAACACGTTGCTCTGTGCTTGCAGGGAATAGGTAAGTTGAGCATTTTCATCAAGATCCAAGTCATGGGCGTAAACAGTTGTAACTACGGCTCCAACGGGCTGCTCCTCCGGAAAATCCACTCTGAATTCTGATTGGTTGAATTTTGGTGACCAATCATTGATGTCTTCAACAATGATTTCTATTGTTCGATTATCTGAAAAAGATACGATATTCAAGATATCTATTAATCCCACATTACTAAATACCAAAAGAATATTTAAGTCAGTTTAAGAAAAAGGGAATGGGTTTTGTTGATAAAAACAGTTTATAATGAAAAGAAGGTAACGGTTTTTCAAATATATTGCAGACTACCTCATCTAAAACGTATACACCAATGTTGATATGCGAAAAACAAAATCTCCAAATAAAGAGATAAAGATATAAAGATATATGAATGAGAGTTTTTCATTATCTGATAAACGAAATTAACTTTTAATTTATGCACATCTCTCTTGTAAATGAATTTTTGAGTAAGAATCATAGATGTTTCAGGCAATATGATATGTTACTTGCAGATAATCAGTTATTTTTCCTAAACATAGACATTTTAGTGAAATCCATAAAATATAAAATTCCTATTCATTTGAAAAAAAAGTATTACTCAATCACTACTTACAACAATGTATATCTTTTAAAGAATTAGTGCCAATAAATGCTGATGACTGATTATTTGCTTTTTATATTCAGTATGAGATATCAATAGCCTAGGGAGATAAGCAACACCAGTCTGACACTATTGTTATGCAAATTAGCTCTCATCAGCTCCTATTGATATCATAGATACTCTACAGCTGCCATTATTTCGATAAGCATAACTTACTGGACATTTTGTTTGGGGTTCCATTATCCTCGGCCATGACCAGGATTTCATAGCGGTCCTTGATCTCTCGATCCAGCTTGGTTTTGACGAGCCTGACAACGTTCTGCGAGAGCCAGAATAGGGGCTGACCCTGGTCGTCCACTGGCGTATTTAGTAGCTTATAGGAAACACGACTATTCTCATCTTCATCTCGGTCAGAAGCCACAAGGTTCATCACAACAGTATCTGAAATGGGAGCAAAGCAGACATATAACAAACAAGTACTGTATAACTGGTATTTTTACAGGCATTTAATTGATAGCGCCACAATAACATCCTTCAAATAAATATCTATTTAGTAATTAATATATAGTTTGAGTGCTTGAATAAGTGATTTCAAAGTAGCACAAATCCCCTGCAGCAGGGTTATATAGCGAAATTTTTAGCACTCTAAATTAAAGCCATATACAGTATTCAGGGTATTCTGGGTATTTGCTTCCCATGAGCTGAACTGAATTTCTGAAGAAGCCCATCAGGCACATCCCAACACTATTTTCAAAAGTATTTTAAGTCCAAACGATAAACTCAAGAATCTCCTCAGGCACAATCGGGTTAAGTTGTCACCCTGCTATTTAAGTATGGCAAAATTATATCTTTCATTTATGTGGACACGGTACTGACAACACCTTTAATATTGGCTGTGTGGTCTAAAGTGTTGCCACTGAATGCTAGCTCTCTCTTACCACTGCCCGGGTTTGAATCCAGTCTAGGGCATGTGAGAAAGTTGCCAGTGTCTTGAGGTTAGGCAGTGGTACCTCGGTTTCCTCCACCTCATAAAACTGGCCAGTCAGGACTTAGCCGCAAAGACCATTTTTTTTGGAAAAAAAACTTTATGGCACTGAATGGCCTTAATTTTGTGTGCCGATGTGCTGTTAAACCCTTATCCATTCATTCATTCTTAGCAACAAAATGGCAGAAAAAGTTCAAAATTCCAAACTCACTAGCATCGCTATGTTCTGGGACTCTTCCCACAATGCAACAGGGATCGTACTGCGGTGCATTGTCGTTGATATCTTTGGGTTTTACGGTAACGGCTGAGAACCCGCTCTGTGAGCCCGAAGATCCCGGTTCATCCTCGGCCCGTACAGTACACATCCATTCCACATTCCCGTCGGGAGGGTCCCGGTTCAGGGGCCTGGTCAGGTACACCTGGCCAGTGTTCGCGTCTACGCGGAAATATCCATTGTCTGGACCAACCAGCGAATAGCGCACTCCACGCCAATTCCTCGATAAATCAGGATCAGTTGCGTTGACCTAAAATGGTCGAATTAATTAAAATTTGCAGAAGCAAGTGGAAAAGGTTATTGTTTTTATCAGCATGGTGAAAGAAAGAGGTAGTTGTAATAATAGAAGTAGCAGAAGCAGCAGCAGTAGCAGCAGCAGCAGCAGCAGCAGCAGCAGTAGTAGTAGTAGTAATGGTAGCTGTAGTAAAGGTAACAGGGAAAGAAGCAACAGTAATATTAATGGTACCAGGGGTGTATTACCATATTATCATTATTATTATTGTCATTACTATTATTATTATAATTATCATTATTATTATTATTATTATTATTATTATTATTATTATTATTATTATTATTATTATTATTATTATTATTATTATTATTATTACTATTATTATTATTATTATTATCATTATTATTATTATAATAATTGTTCTTGTTATATTATCATTATTATTCTCATCATCATTATTGTTATTATCATTATCATTATTATTGTTATTATTATAAATATAATATAATAATCCTATCAATACCATTTCTATCAATATATCATCTTTGATATTACTTTCATAACAACATCAACCAGTGGTGCAGCTCATCATCAGAAATGAGATTATCTTATCAATAAGTAGTTTTTTAGATTATAGATGTGACTATCAAAGTTACCTTGGCTAGAAATTTCTCTTGTCCCGCTCCAGGTTCTGTTTTTTCCGTGACCTCTCCGCCGTTATAAGTGCTCTGGGTGAAGATCGGTTCTTTATCGTTCTCGTCTTGAAGAACAATGCGCAGCTTTGTTGTGTTGTCATACAGACCGTCAAACACGCGATAGGTCAGGTTGTACGCCTGAAATGGATATTTCATAAAAAAATATAGGAATGGCGATCCTCGGTTCTGAAAAGCTAACAGTACATTACTCTGGGAATAGATATCTCAAAGAGAATCCTAAGTAAACACTTTGGTTATTAATATATAAGAAACCACTTCACTTTCACAGATTTTTCTCTTGGTAATTAGGGGACCCTCTAGTTTGATGTGAATTGGAAAACTGTTAATCCAAAACCAACTCATGCTTACAGGGTTATCTAAGCTAATCTGTAATGAGGACAATATTTTCTCTTAAGTTATTATATGAAAAAGGGAGATTTTACTGTGCTATGTTTATCCACATGAATACTGAAAAATTTAACATTTTTTTGACTTTTTGTATTTTTGTAGTAACAGTAGCCTGCACAGACTGGGGGTGGATTGAGGAAGGATCTCAATCATGGAGTAGATTTATTTTTGATTACATATGCTGGGTCTGAAAAAATCTTGGGTAATATGCATTGGCTTGGGATGCACGATATATTTAACCAAGTTGAGCGATACTTTGAAAATTGCATGATATTTTGGGAATTGAATAATTCAATTCCCAAAATATATGCAATTTTCCAAGTATAGCTCACCGTATTGTTAAAAATACCATATTACGTTGCCATTCCAAGCCACTGTTAATTATCCAAGATTTTTTCAGTCCAGGATCTGTAATAAAATAAATTCACATGATTGTCCAGGATCCTGAACATGTCTATTCACAATAAAATGCTTAAGGTAATAATGCAATAAAGTACTGTTAACAGTACTGTGACGGAATGACCCCAGGGCTAAGAAACGGGTAACGTTCCATCACTAGTATTATTGTAAACTGGGTCTCAGCCTTCGCTGAGCCAAGTATAGCCGTACTTGCAACAATGTATCTACTAGTCAGTTTGAGTGCTGTGACGTAGCGCTCGTGCGGCTTGGACGTCTGCTGCCGCGCGTGCGACTGAGGGACAAGGGCGGGAAATTAGGTTAGAGTAAGGTAATTAGAGTCTAGAGAATAGAGTTGAAGAGAGAAGTCGTGTTTACCAATGGATTAACGGAATAGAGCAGGGATCAGCTACATGACTGGAATTAGACTACCCAGGGAATAACTACTAAGAGGTCAAGTAACAAGACAAAGACTGAAGCTGACTTGTGGATGTATAATGTGCACTTAGAGGGATTATTGTGACGAGAGAACGAGGAATAGCCGTCAGGGAACGTGTTGTTTACATCAGGATTTACCTACAAGAGACATTGTGATTGAAAACTTTTTGTGGACTTGTGATGTCGAGATAGTCGTATACATTGAGTGGAACTATTGTGTGTGTTGATATTGCTGTGACGGAGAACGACGAGTGCGGTGGTATGTATAGCTTATTGTGGTGATTAAACTGTATTGTTGATGTTTGTACTTGCTTGTCCCGTTTTCACTTCGACACCGTCTCCATCCCCAACCTTCGCTAAACGTTATTAGAGAACCAGAAACCCAACTGAGCTTTTATTTTATTAAGCAAGAGAACTAAGAAACCTTTTATTTAAGCAAGGTGATTCTGTATGTCTAGTCGGATCATTCCTTCGGCCAGGGATCTATTCCGCTACAGTACCATTAAAATACTATACTGTTTTATTGGTACCGATACCGGTACCGTACCATTTTGTTATTAAAAATATCCATCCATTTTTATTATTTTCATCATTATTATCATTATTACTATTTTCATTATTATTACTATTATCATTATTATTATTATTATTATTATTATTATTATTATTACTATCATTATTAGTATGCGTTGACCTGCATCCTCCCCTCAAATTGATCCGCCCTTCGGTCCATAGCCATATTCCAACTTTCCCATCACAAATATATCATAATTTGGGTATAATTTGACTTGGGTACAAGTTGACCTGCGCCCCTCAAATTGAGCCTAACTTTGGTCCGTAGTAGTAGTACAACTTTCCCATCACAAATATATTAAATATGCATTGGCACGGGTATAATTTGACTTGGGTACGAATTGACCTGCTCCCCTTAGACTGAGCCTACCTTTGGTCCGTAGTCGTAGTCCAACTTTCCCATCACAAATATACGCCCCTCCTTTACATCCACTCCAAAGTTCTTTAACTCATTGCCTTCAGTGATGGAATACTGTAGAACTTTATCCTCATCTGAAAACAAAAGACGATCATAGTAAAAAAGTGTGTTTTATCTATTGGTTTTCCCCATTACCCGTTTCACATTTAGATACTTTGACATTCAAATAATCTAAAAACTATGCAGTGATATGATAACAATGTACTTTTCTGTTTGCATTTAGATATTCATTTCCCCTTTATCCTCACCTGAAAGCAGCAGAGAATTATAGTTCATAAGCAATTTGTTTTATCAGATGTTTTGATCTTTTGGTTTTCTTCATTCACATGCATGAAAGAAAATTTTCTCTCAGGGATACCTAAGTTAAGTTTGGAATGCTATTTTTTCATTTCTCCTTTATCCTCATCTGAAAGCATTAGAGAGTCATATTTTATTGGTTTATATATTATGCATGAATCCATAAACAATACTTGTTGTCTGCATTCAGATATCCTTTTGTCTTGAAATATTTTCAAGATGGTGCGTTTTCTTGAGCATACATTTACTATCACCTCAAGGTATAGTTACATTGGTGTACATCTTTGATCTATCCTTATTATTATTATTATTATTATTATTATTATTATTTTCATTATTACTATTACTATTATTATTATTATTATTATTATTATTTTTTTTATTATTATCATTATAATTATTATTATCATTATTATAATTATTATTATCATTATTATTATTATTATCATTATTATTATTATCATTATCATTATCATCATCATTATTATTATGTTTATTATGTTTAATATTATTATAATTATTATCATACATTTAGATTTTAGTTTATAGTCTAAAATAATATTCTAAAATATGTGTTGTGTTCTCTATAGAACTATTATATTTCATGCATACAAGGTAAAAACATAAGTCATTACATTCACAACAAACAAGCACATTCCCTAAAAGAGTCCTGATTGCCTATTTAAGGCAACAAAAGAATTGAATAAAATAAAAGCAAATCTGAGTCCTATGCATGTACATGTGGGATATTGTTGGTGGACAAGCACTGTTTGTTTATCAATGGAAGACATGCAAGGATAAGGGTTAACATGTTTGTGAAAGAAATACATGTGATACAGTTCTAAACAGTCCAGCATTAGTTAGTGGTTTGATTCCCATTGGAATGGAATGTAATTTATAACCCTTCTGATGCCAAGGTTACTTTTGTGCAATTTATAAAAAATAAATATGAAAATTATCTTAACCCTGTCATGTTGGCATTAATTGGAAAGCTCTCACAGACTACTATCAGATGAGTACCCATTTAATTGCCATGATGGCTTTAGTCATTTCTCAGCTTTTTGCCATCAATTCATGTTGACCAAATTAGCAACCACCAGCAATAGAAATAAATATATATTTGGCCTTTTATCAAAGGCATACAAAATTGTTTTTGGAAACAGCTCAATACCCATGCAAATGATAGTGGTACAGGGTCTTTAGTTGAGGTCTAGGAAGTGACAGTGCTTTGGTTGTCCAAACAAATTTCGGTTGTCAAATTGTGTTTTTGGCTTAATTGATCTGAAGAGACAAGTGCTTCTGGCAAATGACAAATGATAACAATGAAATCCACATTTTCTATGAATTATTCTACTTCTTAGAAATCTAACTTTGATATCCACCGAATCTAAATGTGTCTTTTTAAGGACTCATTTTTAGTAAATGCCTGAAACCTTTTCTTAGTGATGGGTGTCAGATAATGAGTTTGTAAGTACATATATTTGGTCTAGCATGCAGAAAGTGTGAGACTGTGTATAGCACCAAACCAAGAGAGTGAATGAGGACATAGCTTAGTGCATGAGATACCGAGACGACGCACTACAAATGGATACCAGGTTAGCCCTTATCTCAAATTGTCGTCCCCGCAGCGAGCGCCTTCGCTGGCCACCACATAGAAACGCTGCATAGAAGTAGGAAAAGAAACCCATCATCATCCAAAATCATCTATTCAAAACTTAATCATTCATATAGTTGATTAAAGCCTGCACAATGCCAAAACCTAGGGGGAAAGAGAAGGGTTAAATTTATTGAGGTTCTCATTTATATCCGAAAATGAAATTTGTAAAACAAACTTTTGGAGGGTTTCAACTTATAGAGGTAAATAAATAAACTGAGGCAAGGGAAAAAATTGCAAAATCATCAGAAGTCTCTTATATATATATATATATATATATATATATATATATATATATATATATATATATATATATATATATATATATATATATATATATATATATATATATATATATATACATATACATATATATATATATATATATATATATATATATATATAAATATACATATATATATATATATATATATATATATATATATATATATATATATATATATATATATATATATATATATATATATATATATGTGTGTGTTTATAGGTCAAAATTGATACACATTGCATGAGAAATATCACTCCTCCAACACAGTCATTAAGGAACCTCTCTTTATTTTTTCAAAGTCTAACAAACCTTAATATGTCAACACTGGAGGAGAGGTAGTTTATGTGGAAAAATGGTATTGATAAAAAAGCTCTTGGCTCAAACATTCCCAGCTCAATGAAAAAAATCTGATACCTGAGCATTTGTAAGAAAGTCATCTAAATACCATTAGTTTTATTTTCTACAGGCAGTGCAACAAAGGATAAGTTAACCCATTCATGCTTAAAAGTTCATGTAATTGTCAAACGATACTATAATACTTTTGAAAATACAAAATTCATGATAAAGTGTTTCTGGGGCCAAGTTATTTCCAGTGGAGAATGAATTAGAATAGTTGCCTTCCTAAATTCACAATTCATATTGTATTCCTTTAGTACATATTACATTTTTTCAATGGATTGTACATCAATATGCAAAATACTATGATGTTATTTGAATAAAAATAAGGTGCAAAGTCATCGATTGACTCCACCAAAATTTAAATGCTTAATAATTCCTCTTGAAATTTTTGCCTGGATGCATAATTAGTAATTATACATACAAACTTTTAAAAAGTTAATTTTTTCCCCTTTTTTTTACATACAAATAATTAACTTTGTAATTGCGCATAGATTGAGGAAATATTCAGATGAGATTTTCTGATTGGTATCCAACCCTCACTTCTCTTTTACCTACTTTAAAAAAATGTGCATTAACCCATTAATGTTTAAGGGTTCCTCAAGAAATTGTTGTAGGATATTGCATACCTGTGACAATAACTTTGGAACTAATAATTATTTTACAAAATATTTGAAGGAGAGTTGTAGGTAATGTTTTGATTGACATTTTTCCATCAAATATTTTCCCAACTTTACTTTTGTCCGCAAGATATCATCAAAATTGTGAGGCTACTTATGGCTGCTGTTGGTATTACTTGGTTAACTAGAGAGACATCACCAAAAATAGCCAGGCCTTTGGGGGTATCATGGGCATGAATAGGTTAAATTAAGCCTAGCAGTCAGCTTGTCCATAGAGGAGAGATCAATCAGTTGAAAACTGTGCCAAGTTCAGAAAGAGAAGAGAAAGATGAAGAAACAAAACAAGTGCAGTGCATTTTTGTATCGTAAAGTGGGGATTTAACCTCTCACCAATCAGAGCCATTAAGTTTTTAAATTCTTTTTAAAATTTTAATTTATTATAGATTTTAGATTATTTTTTCAAAGTTTTTGAAAAACAAATTTAAGTATTTACTGTAATAAACTTATGGAAAACAAGTCTGACTGGGCTGAATCTTAAAGTGCCTTTCATCTTGTTTTGTATAATGGCATAATGATTTTAGATGATTTTCTTAGGTATAGATATCTTACAATTAACACTGTCACTGATCTAATATAACTGAAATTATAAGTTAATGATTTGAGACCCAAGAGCGGAAAATAATTCTTACTGAAAAAAAATGTTATATTGCCTTAATTTTTATTCCTTGGTGGATCATCTTAGTTCATGAGCAGGGTTACACCAAGAAACGATCATAACAACAATGTCTTTCAACCTCTCATCTATTAGATTCCACCCTGAAATGAATTTGTTATATTCTTAATCCTCAACAAGTCCATGGCTGTCTGCAGCTGTAAAACATGGGTCATTTTTATCGCTGATATGGATATCACACAACTACGAAGCACATTGTAAAATAATGTGACACTTTCTGTTTCACAGGGCTTGCCCTCATGGTTGAGTGGCCTAAGGTATTGCCACCGACTGCTACCTGTCCTTCACCACTGCCGGCCTGGGTTCGAAATCGGCCTGGGGCATGTGAGAAAGTTGTCAGTGACTTTGGGGTTAGGTGGTGGTTTTTGATGGGTACTTCGGTTTCCTTGAACCTGCAAACTCGAGCCGTGAATCGGAACCACTAGGTCACGGCAAATACTTAATTTCATGGCTTGACTTATTATGATAGTATAATTATATAAATAACCCTACATACCTTTGTCCTGAGTTTTAGCAACTATTGTTGTCACTGTAGCGTTCCACTCCTCTGTCTCAGGGAGCGTCAGTGTGTAGTCAACTGCCTCAAACTGAGGGCCCGACGTCCAGATTCCGGTGATCTGAATATTCACGTTCACAGACGCTGAAATAACAAAACCAGCCAATCAAAAAAAAAGAGATCCCCACTGGTACTTTAACCCTTCCAATGCTGAGGCTTCTCTCATCCAAAACACAAGGATGCAAAGATTCTTGAAAACCAACTAAACCTTGTCATGTTGGTATTCATTAGAAAGCTCTGGCTGAGTTCTCTCAGATGAGTACCCATTTATCATAGTTTCGGTCATTTTTCATGTTTTTTGCATCATTTTGTATAGGCCAAATTAGCCAACAGCAGCGTAAGGGTTAATAGTGCAAAATAAATATAAAGCAATTACTACTAGTATTACCGGGTTGCCTCAATAATGAAAAGAATATGGCCCTATCCTAGGTTAAAGAATACCTGCCTCCTGATGGTCAGAAAAGAAACTAAAATATGCAGCGGAATATACTTCAACAGGTAAATGAGGAGAATCTTCTAATATTGGAGGTTTGAATGTTGACAGATATTTAAGCAGCAAGTGGAAAAAAGTACTGTAGTGGATTATGTAGCTTATAAGTCAATAAATGTACAAGTTATAGAACAGTTTACAACCAACAACAATTTGATTATAACCATTGTTTGTTCTTCTGTGTGAGTTGCAGATTGTAGATACTAAATTTTGTTTATGGATGTGTTCAATGTATGAATGTGTTCCAATGTATTTGCCACAACACCGATTATAAAGATATTATTGTTAGTAATGTCTTACCAGAGTTGGGGGCGCCACCGGTGCCCACGCCTGCCGCACCGTCCTCAGCGATCACCGTGATCGTGTAGAAGTTTTTCTGGTCACGGTTGAACAGCTGATTGGTTCTGATCAGGCCTGAAGACTGGTCGATAGTGAAGGCATTGAAGTCTGTACCATCATAGTTCCCTATCTTGTATTTCACCTAAAAACAGCAATGAAATATAAAAAAATCCAGGTCCTAAAAAAATTAAGATTGAGGTTATCTGTGACCACAAATAAACTTAAGTTCGGCTATGCGATTATAAGGCTTTCAAAGAAAACATTCTTGATTCATTCGAGGTTTTATGCAGTTGTCAGTTTAGTTCACAACTATCAGTTCGCTTTTGGATACTTTTGACATTGCTCTAATAACAAGGGTATACATAAAATAACCAGGTCAATGTTTGGGCTGACAGGAATGAAGGGTTAGATAAGAAATGAGCCCCTGCTTGAAAGTGAAGCATCTGCAGCTGATCAGGCTCACAGGCATGAAAGGGTGAAAAAAGCCTGCTTGAAAGTGGAGCGTCTGCAGCCATCACCCCCCCCCCCCCCCCATTGTACTGAGTACCTTAACCCTTCCAATGCTGAGGCTATTTCGTCCAAAGTACTTGAATGCAAAGATTTTTGAAAAACATCTTAACCCTGTCATGTTGGTATTCATTAGATAGCTCCAGCTGAGTACTCTCAGATGAGTACCCATGTGCCAGGGTTTCTGTGACTATTCAGGGTTTTTTGCATCATTTTGTATTGGCCAAATTAGCCACCTGCAGCATAAGGGTTAATCTGTTATTACCTGGTTATTTGGTGATGTAGCATCGGCATCCACAGCCTTGACGTAGATAACAGGGTTCCCCACAGGTGTGTCCTCCACAATGGCCGCCTGGTACTGGCCGTTAGAATCCACACCGTAAAAGCGAGGCACCTGATTGTTGGCATCGACTAACTCCAGAAGGAGACGGGCATCCATGTGGTTTGTATCAGCTTGACGATTCTGCAGGGACAAGGTGAAAGGAATGGTGAACATACTAATGCCACTTAATTAACTCACTTAAGAGTCTACCCCGAAAAAATTGTCGTCTGAACCTTTGCTACTTTTGACAATAACATCAGAATTAAGATTGATTTCACAAAATATTTGAAGGGGAATTTTCGGTATTGTTCTGATTAATATTTCTCCTTCAAATATTTTTACAAAAATATGCTTCTGCCTGAAAGATTTTACCAAAATTGACAGGCTGTTCTTGGCCTCTATGAGCATAGCCAAATTTGATTCAATGTCTTATGGGTAGTTTTCCTCAGGAAAAGTGTCAATCTCAACAAATAGTATTTATCAAGATTAGGAAATGATCTCACACACTGCTAACTTGTGATTTGATTTGATGGAAAGTTTTAAATTTGGTTTTCTTTCATTTCACTGTTATATTTTCTGAATAAGAGAGCTAGTTTTGTGTGATGAAGAACACAGCATTTTTTCTTGGTGTAGGTTTATGAAATTCTATTTTCCTTTTACCGTTTACTCAATAAGTTTGTGACATTTTGCTCTCAGTGAGGGTTGATAGAGACTGGTTACAAGACTACCTACCGAAGCTCGCATTCGGAGAGTAAATTTACTATTTCTCTCATAGACCAGGTTCTTGTTAATCCGAACATACATCTCTGTGCTGTTGATATTGACATCCTCTCGGAAACTTATTGGATCTCCACCATTGGTATCCTCCGTGGGACCTGGTCTTATAGAATAGGTGACTGGAATAGAGAGGTATAAAATTAGACAATGATGCCTTGATATGATGAAAAAATATCCAACATGATGACAAATGATTGATAATGTAATCACTATTCAAGACTGGGGAATCAGTCTGTATCAAATAGAGTAAAAATATAGATTGCTTTTAAAGAAGATTTAAATCATGAAGTGGCTTTTGATATAAATTGGACGACAGAAGACAACTAGTCAGGCCCTTATGAAAAAGATTTTTTACATACAATAGATTAAATTGTTTACATTGTTGTTACAAACTTCTCAAGATATTAAATATTGAGTGTTAAAGTGGAGGAATAAAAAAACCTACTTTTGAAATCTTGACCGGATGTTGGTTTCGCACTTGTTGTTGCAACAATGGTATTCAGCGGTGAAATTTCAGTGAATTTCGCTGAGACCTTATCATCGTAATTTTCCGACCATTTTGGTGGCAGTATATTTGTTTTGCTCGTAGCCTCGATTGTGACTGAAGTATCTGTATGCTTGGCCCCCAGAGGATCTGAAGAACCACGGTCAGTTGCACGCACTACAACATTATGTTTCTGAAACAGAAAAAAGGAAAATATATTTTGAGATGCTTATGAACAGAGATTGACATTATATAAACGTGTATGAGATTTTTGAGGTTTTAACATATTTCAAAGCCTGAATCCTTTTTGTCATAATATAATTAATTATGAATGTCCAGGCAATCACCATGCAGATGGAGAAACCATCTGTGACAGAAGCTCCCATAGACTTGAACACAAGCAGGAAATGTTTTGGCCCTTTACTCCGAATTTAATCTAAACATGGTCGCTTCAAATATGCATTTTGGATACCAAATGTTAAGGGATTTGCTTGAAATATGGCATAGTTATAGCTAAGAGTATTTCAGAGTGAAAGTATCACAGTTTTTCCAATTCTTGCTCACCGGTTTCCTCCACCAGCAAATAGTTAGTCACAACTTAGCCTCTGTATGGCCAAAAAAGTGACGATAATCGAAATTCCAAATTCCTACCTTGGCCTCAATATGGCCAAAAAAGAGACGATAATCAAAATTCCAAATTCCTACCTTGGCCTTAATATGGCCAGAAAAGTGACGATGATTGAAACTCCAAATTCCTGCCTTGGCCTCAATATGGCCATAAAAGTAACAATAATCGAAATTCCAAATTGACCTCAATATGACCAAAAAAGAGACGAGAATCAAAATTCCAAATTCCTGCCTTGGCCTCAATATGGCAAAAAACTGACGATAAGCAAAATTCTAAATTCCTACCTTGGCCTCAATATGACTAAAAAATAGAAGTAAATTGAAATTCCAAATTCCTGCCTTGGCCTCAACATGGCAAAAAATTACGATAATCAAAATTCCAAATTCCTACCTTCTCTGTTAATGTTGGTATGCTGCGACTTATCCAGCCCAGGTTAGTATTTATTCGGAAACATCCGTCACAATCTGAGGAGAGAAAACTGTAGTCCACCATGGCATTTTCCCCCTCGTCAACATCCACAGCAAACACTCGAATCAGCCGAGCATCGTCTTGACTAGTGGCACCAAATGTAGGCACCACGACTGTATTGGTCCCCTCGTCAAATTGTGGAGCGTTATTGTTTCGATCTCCGACCGTGATGAAGAAATGACAAAATGCAGTAAGGGGTGGCGTCCCGTCGTCAGTGGCTTGAACGGTCACCGCAAACTGGGGGCGGTATAATTCTCTTACGGCATCGCGCCCCTCACGGTACAGCATCAGAAGACTGTAGACGGTTCCGTTTTCTCGATGGACGTCGGCACGTTTCGGAGTTCCTACTGGATCACGCCACTCCATACTGTATGTGATTGTCTGGGTGGGGTCATCGTCTTTAGCCACAACCTAGAACAACAAAAAACCCATACTCCAGTTGCGAATATAGAAGGGGGTTCGAGGGGTTAGACAAACCTCCCTCCCCTCCCCCTTTTTAAATTCAAAATGTCTGTAACACTGAGTCTGCTCATCATCTTTAGCCACAACCTGGAACAATAAAAATACATACACCTGTTTCCTATATAAAGAGGGGGTAGCGAAGGTTTTGACAAATCTCCCCCCCCCCCCCCTTTACAATTCAGAATGTCTGTAACACTGAGTGGGGTCAGCATCTTTAGCCTCAAACTGGAACACCAAAAACACACACCTGAGTTGTGGATACAGATAGGGTATAGAGAGATTCGTCAAACCGTCTTTTTGAAATTTTCTTGCTAGAGTTGTCACTTTTCTCTAGTTTAGCTTAAAATCAATAAAAAAGAACTAATCCACTGTTAACCCTTATGCTGCTGGTGGTTAATTTGACCAATACGATACGATGGAAAAATAATTTATCAATGACTGAACCCCTGACACATGGGTACTCATCTGAGAGTACTCAATGAGAGCTATCCAATGAATACCAACATGACAGGGTTTAGGTGGTTTTCAAAAAATGTTTTCACCCATGTACTTCGGATGAAAGTAGCCACAGCATGGGAAGGGTTAAAAGGAACGGTTGATGTTTAAATTCTGAAAAAAGTTTCTCCTTCAAATATTTCGCTATGCTGTTTTGGTCAAAAAAATATCACTAAATATTTAGACGATTTAAGCCGCTACAGGCTTGAAAGGGTTAACAATACTGACTATTTTGGTGATATATCTCTTATGTGCTATTCATCTTGAAAACAGAGAAATCATGTGCAAGAAAATCAAACAACTCTCCTTCAAATATTTTAAGAATCCAAGCTTAAGGTGCAAGCCAGTTAAAAGCCCTGTCCCAAAACACACCTCAAAGCAGCATAATCCTATAACTAGGTGTATCTACAGGTTCCTGAGTGTTATCAGGTAGAGAATATCATCGCCACCTGTCATTATTCAATCCATATTCTGTTTTATTTCAAAATTTACAACTTTTTTTTTCGAATGACATATTCTCATTAATTACGCGGTTGATGGTTACTGTAGTTTCACAGATACCTTAGGGATGTCATTGACTATGCCCAATAAAAAGTATTTTTTTGATTTTTTACTGCTGAAGACTTTTACGGGCCATAACATTTGAAAATTTTAGTGAGATACCGCGAGTGTGGAGCTTATAAACCAGTCGTGGTTCAGCAAGGACAGGCATGTTGGTCCCTTGTGTGCTAGGGACAAAAGACAGCCGTACAAAGACACACATCAGTGGTCGCGCGTCACACTCAAAACAAAGGCGAGGTCCGGTTTGCTATAAATAGTTGATAATTTTTCTAGCTTTACGGGTCTAATTCACTTGGGATCAAGATTTTTCACTAGAATTTTCAATGTTATGGCCTGTAAAAATCTTCAGGAGTAAAAAATCAAAAAAATACTTCTTATTGGGCATAGTCAATGATATCCCTAAAGTAACTCTGAACCTGCAGTAACCATCACCTGCATAGGTTATGAGAATATAAAACAGAATATGGATTGAATAATGACAGTTGGCGATAATATTCTCTACCCGATAACACCCAGGAACCTGGAGATATGCCTAGATATAGGATTATGCTGCTTTGAGGTGTGTTTTGGGACAGGGCTTTTAACTGGCTTGCAATGGTACCCATCACCTTAACTCTAAATTTTCTTTTTCAAAGGTATTCTTGATCTAGCCAAGAGACTTACATCAATGATACTTGTACCTGGCGGTTCCAGTTCATACAGGGTAGGCTTGTAGCCTTGGCAGTTATCAAAATAGGGTGCTCTGTTGATACCGATGAGCTCCACGGTCACTTGGGCGTCCTCGGTATTATACGGGCCGCTCCAGCCTGGGCAGCAGCGCCCGTCATCTTGCGCCCGGACGGTGAGAATGTAATCTTTCTTGGTCTTGTCTGGTGAACCTGTTAGTGTTATCTCACCTGTGCGGCTATCAATGCGGAATATCTGATCAGTAACACCACCTAGGAGGAAAAGGGAGATAGTGAGTGGGTATGTTTTATGTATAGTTATAATTGCTTTTATTCTTATTCTTATTATTTGTATTCTTTTTCTTCTTTTTATAATTATTATCATCTCCATCATCATCATTATTATTTTTATTACTATTTTTATTATTATCATTATTATTATTATTATTATTATTATTATTCTTATTATTATTATTATCATTATTATTTTCATTATTATTATTATTGTTATTGTCATTATTATCATTATCATTATTATTATTATTATTATTATTATCATTATTATAATTATTACTTTTAATATTATCATTATTATTATTATTATTATTATTATTATTATTATTATTATTATTATTATCATTATTATCATTATTATTATTATTACTATTATCATATTATTATCATTATCATTGTTTTATTCTTTTTCATCTTATTATTTCTAATATCGTTATTATCATTATTATTATTATCATTAGTTTTATTAATATTATTATTATCAATATCATTATTATTACCCTTATTATCATTTTCATCAGTAGTAGTAATAACAGTGGCCTTCAGATGCACTCACCATTGCTAAAACTGAAGGTGACGCCGTCCCTGTTGACCCAGTCCATGTCCGGGTCCCAGGCCTGGACTATGCACACAGAGGTCCCTGCGGTGGCCTGATTGTGGAGTTGGACCTTCTGGGAGGGTGGCTGAAAGCGGGGTTTCTTGTCGTTGATGTTTTTGATGTTGAAGGTGACCCTTAGAGAGCCGGTCAATGCTGGGGTGCCGTGGTCCATGGCGGTCAGTGTGAACTGGTAGCGGTAGTAAGGCTGGAAATCATGATCTAGGACACTGCAGGAAAAAACAAATAATCAAGTAATCATACCATTAATTCTCCAAAATCTAGACCAGCCAAAGAATTTGGGCCAGGACCCTGCAGGAAAAACAAATAATACCGTAAATTCTCTGAAATTTAGACAATCCTAGTAATATGGGCAATTATAATTATAACTGATAGCGATAGTAAGGCTGGAAATCATTATCCAGGACCATGCAGAAGAAAACAAATAATACTGTGAATTCTCCTAAATTCAGACCACCCTAGTAATTTGAGCCACTTGAATTATGTTGCAAAATGATTATCGGAAAATCTGGGCCATCCTAGATCTATCACCAGTCCTCATTTCACCAAATATGGACCAACATATGAGAAGTAATAAAATGTGTCCCAAAATACCGAGAATTTATGAGATACTGACCAAATCCTTCCATTAGCCAGGTACTCGGCTAATAGCACCTGATTGTCTTGCCCTACTCAAATCACTAATCTGACATCAAAAAAACTAAAATAAATAAACTCTTTCAACCAACAAAATGCATACTGCTGTATTGTTTATTGATCAAATATTACCTCTTTTCATAGGAATTCATATCCTTCAATTACCAAGTGAATCTTGGAATATCTAGGAGTTAATCTAAGGTCATATGTTTGGTCATACGTTTTTGCAAAAATTTCATAGTTTAACAGTGTTTAAAGTTTTTTGTTTTTTGTCACACGTTTTGAACCCCCTGTCGCACGCTGGTGCGACAATGCGACAGTTGGACACTCCTGAGGTGCTCACATCATTGAGGTGTTCACAGTTAGAAGTTTTACTATCATGATGTTAATCTACTTACACATTGTTCCTGATGACGGCAGTTTTATTGTCTCTAGATTCGACCGTGAAGTCCTGTGTGTCCACGCTGTACGTCAGCTGTGAGTTCTCTCCCTCATCACGGTCAATAAATGTAACTAAAGAGTAATAGAAAACAATGGAAATGCATCATCCATGACAAAAATGAGACAAATGTTAACACTGATTAATTAATGATGTATAGGGAAACCGGTACCGGTACTGATATTGAATTGGGAAAAGTATCATATTTAAAAGTTAAATATTGTATCGTTTAAGGTATATACAATTTACTTATTTCCTAGCAAAATGCAACATCCATAATAAGAAATGAGACAAATGTTAACATTGATTCTTTTTGATGTATAGGGATAGGTGCACGCACTCGATACAATACCAAATACTGATACCAAATGGGAAAAAGTATTGTATTGCAAAGTTAAGTATTGTATCATTTCGTTTAAGATTTAAAATGTTAATATAAATTTGACTTATTTGCTTCATGGATGCATGTCTCTGCATAAAGACAATTCACTATTCATAAGCAAACTTTCCGAACTGACAGGTCCCTGGGAGACAGGCAGCATCATTAAGAATATTTTCAAGGTATCATATTGTTAAGAAAATATTGATATTGTACGTATCGTATTGAGAAAATTTTAAAGATGCCAATCCCTAGTGATATATTATTCTACTTTTAGTAGTCTGAGAATATGATAATGAGTCCTATCTGCACTGGAATCTGATTTCTCTTGAGTAACAATATATAGTTAAGCTTAACTTACAAACATGAATTTAAATATTCCTGACCAATCATAACATAAAATGTTATCTACTGCAATCTTGTGTTACATTTCTGATTTTTCTAAATTATATAGAATAATGTACTCACTTTCGGCTATACTATTACCAGACGGCGTGCCTTCCATAACATCCCATAATATGTAGTCGGTGAGGGGGTAGTATGGCGCGTTATCATTTACATCCACCAAGTTAATAACAACCTTAAATAAAAAGATGAGCTATAATTATAAAGCGGTAAAAGCCTATGATTATTCTTATTAAATAATGACTCAGCGCCTAATATTTCTGCAAACTCCCCTCCATTTTGTGATCATTTTGCTTTTTCTTCGTCATTAATGACACTCGCCAGCATATTCTATACAGAAGTGATTTTAGATTTTAGATAAGATGGCGATCATTCTTTTCACAAAAAAGTAATCAACACAGATTTTATTTGATCCAGTGCGCTTTGTCTTGGTTTTTGAAATTTGACTAAAAATTGAGAGGTACCACTTTTTTTCAATTGGAAGTATGGTCTACAGTGATAAAATTATTTGTAATTAATCTTTTCACAAAAAATGATAAACACAGGTTTCATTTGATCTAGTATATTTCATCTTGGCTTCTGAAAAAAGACAAAAACATCAGAGATCCTATATTTAGCCTTTTTAACCCTTTTGCTGCTGATGCTTATAATTTGGCTAATGCAAAATTATGCAAAAGAAATGAAAAGTTACTGAAATCCTGGCATATAGGTACGCATCTGGGAGTACTCAGCGAGAGCTTTCCGATGAATACCATCATGACAGGGTTTAGATATTTGTGTCCTTGTGCTTTGTACATAAGTAGTTTCAGCATTGGCTTTTATTTCAATTGACAGTACCTCTACGGTTGAAGACCTGCCGGAACCACCTTGCTCCCGGACCGTCACGCGGAGACGGAACTGTGACTCATAGGGGGCGCTCAGGAGGCTCAGTTCCTTACGGGGCTGAATGGAACCGGAGGAGGAGTCGATTCTGAACTCTGCGGATTCACCTCCCAGCTCAGTCACCAGGTTGTACTGCAGAGGAAGGTTCTGGAAAGATCGCGCTTCCACCCTCACCACCCTGAAACCAAAGATTGGAGAACTCAAGACATGGACTTGAAGTACTTGTTGTAAAGAAAATTAAAACAAAATTTGGGCATATTGGCATATTTCATCTAGAATAAGAATTTTAGCATAACTCGTTAGTTACTGAATTATGTTCAACATCTATGGTAAAAATTGATAGGGGTAAGCACTATTAACCTGTCTGTGGTGACTAAAAATTGCCTTACTATTTTGATGATATCTTTCTAAAAAAAGCAGAAAATAGCTTTGGCTATAACCAACCCTTCCAGTGCCACACAGGCACATGTGCATTGGCGATAACATAACCTAAAGAAGTAAGTACACATATTTGTGTGCAAGATAATCAAAGTCATTTTATGAAGAATCTGACTCACCATTCTAAAGAGCCTCCTACGTGGCTCAAAAGGTTGGCAATGAATTGGCTGTCAGAATGTTGTGTATGAGTAGTGAATTCAAGATGTCACATAACTATGGTGGACCAAGATTTTATAATTTGTCAAACATGAACAACCTGGTACTGGAATTTGGCCAATAATCCCCATACCAAATTGGCATCGGATATTTGTGATGAAAATTACATTTGGACTCACAAGGGTTGGGTTTAAAATTATGACTAATAATAATCCAACAGTTACTCACTATGCTGCTGTAGGTGTCTTCTAATGTATACTGACAATGTACCACAAATACATATATATGTGTGGCATTCAAAGGGTTAAAAACTATGATCGACCTAATAATCTAATATTGACTCACTCTGCTGCAGTAGGTGTCTTCTCATTCATATTGATGATGTATTTGGTTTTGTATGTACTTCTTTAAAAGAATCTTGATTACCTCACACACATATATACATTATTGGTTCTCAATGGGGTTGCTACCATAAAGGCATATATGCCTTTGTGGCATTGGAAAGGTTAACCAATGATGTGATATTTACTCAGGGCCTGCCCTGATGGCCGTGTGGTCTAAGGCGTTGCCAATGACTGCTAGCTGTCTCTCACATTGCATCCCACCCGGGGCATGTGAGAAAGTTGCCAGTGACTTGGGGTTAGGCGATGGTTTTCGCTGGGTACCATAAATTCTCGCAAATATTGGACACTTATTAATTATGATTTTAGTTGGCTGATGGTGGCCGAAGTTTTCCACCAGTTACAACCGGCTAGTGGTGACATGAAAAAGTGATGAAAAATTAAATTCCAAATTATTGACTCACTCTGCTGCTGTAGGTGTCTTCTCATTCATGCTGACAATGTACTTGGTTTTGTAGAACTGTGGATCCTTCTCTCCCACGGTCACCTGGAACACCTGAGCAGGTGTGAGCTCGTTAGGGAGAAGACTGCCCTTGTCCTGTGCGGAGAGTGCCAGGATGTAGTCATGGCCAGCCAGGTAAGGCGACCGCGACGTCGTCCGGACCGTACCATCGGGATCAACCTGGAACTGACCCTCAATCGCTGAAAAAATAAATATATTATAACTTTTATAGAATGAAAGGCATCTTAATTGTTATCTGATTGGATGGGAAACAAGGTCTTAACCAGAAGGGTGTCTGGGTGTCATTCGGACACCCAAACACTCAAAAACCACACATCAGGACACCCAAAATCTTTTGTGCCAAACATCAAAAAATGTCATTTGGCAATCAAATAATTAAATATATAAATTTTCACCTCAATATAATTTTTATGGCATAAGACAAGGATATTATACATTTTCTAACAAAAGAAAATAAATGTTTTTCTGGATATATTGTGGCCTTCCTTAAAAAACATGGAGTCCCAAAAATTTCATAATTGCCAATTTTAGACACCCTGTTTCTAAATCCAAGCTGTTGGGAAACCCAGTTTGTTTGGGTTGTTGTAGGTTAACATCAAGAGGCTCTCCTTGAATCTAAAGGATTGTATGTTGTTTTTCTTTAACCTAATGATGTCTCTAAATACCTCCTTAATAACTATTGTTTATATTTAAAGAACTTTAGGAGATAGTTAAACAATAAGGATTAATACTGATTTCATGAAAATTTGTTATTTCGGATCTGATAATCATTTTGTCAATAGATATTAGATTCTCTAAAAAATATCTTGGTCAAAAAGGTAAGAGCAAAACAGTCAGGATATGTTAGGATGCAAAAAGCATGAATAGGTTCAATGGTATCATTGGACCCATTTGATTAGGTGTATAGAATAATAGTTATGACAGGATGACAAAATAAATGAAATATAGTTAAGCATTTTCCTGGTGAGACCTATGACCTATGACCCGCTGGTGTACAGGGTGCTGTTGCATAACATATGTTAAGATTTGGAGTCACCAGGCCTGAGGTTTATTTAGGAGCTAACCAGGGCTCGACGCTAAGGGTGAACCTATGGCCCCAGGCCAGTAAAAATTCCCCAAAACAGCTTCGGGCCAGTAAAAAAAGACCTCAACTGGTCCTACAAGGCCAGTTAACATTTGGAGACATTCTTGTTAAAAAGTTTCCCCCGAGAATGTCCCAAAAATTTTTTGAAATAAATGAAGATAAAATTAATAAAGATAAATGTTGTGGTTAATCTTATGCAATGTTCTTTCTTGTTATGTTAAAGAAAAAATGTAGGGCCAGTAAACATTTTGAAGGACCAGTAGATAGTAGGTGTTACTGGTCCTACAGGGCCAGTATCATTTCGAGTTAGCGTTGAGGCCTGCTAACGTTTCCTTAGTTTTATCCTTAGGATTGAGATCTCATTGGCAAGAGTCCACCAGACTTGACAGATGTTTGCATACCCCTTGAAGTAAAAAACTTGTCAGGATAGGGTTACATCTTCATCCCGTATCAGACTATAGCCCTACATGAAACTTACGTGATGGTTCAACTTTCTTGACTAGGTAGGACCCATCCGCCTGCTTTGTCTGTAGCTGGGCCAGGAGGGACTCAATCTTGTAGACTACGGTGGCTCCCTCTAGTGCGTCTTTAGACTGGAGTTTTACGAGGGGAAGGCCCGGTCTCGCCAGGATAGGAATGGCAGCCTCCAATGGATACGGCTCATTGGTGAAGATTATTTCATCGGTGGTAATCTTTTTTCGAATCTGCACAGGAAGCTCATCTTGGTCTGCAAGAGAAATATCAAATTAACACCTAGAGGTCTTTTTTACAAGTGTCTTCTGGATCTATACTACTTTTGAAAATAACTTCGGAGTTATGCATAAATTTGAAAAATACTTGAAGAAGAGTTGTCTATGTGTTTCTGATCAACATTTCTCCTTCAAATATTTTTCTGAAAATTGCCTTGCAAGAGAGATAGATATCATCAAAACTGTCAGACTGTTATGCATGAATTGTAAAAATATTTGAGGAGTTGTTTGTGCATTTCTGATCAACATTTCTCCTTCAAATATTTTTCTAAAAATTGCCTTGCAAGAGAGATATCATCAAAAATGTCAGGCGGCTTTGGCAACTACAGGCACGATCTTAGTGGTGGGTTGATGGTTCTGGAATCAAATCAATCAAAATATGCATCCCATACTCAATGCAACTTTGACATCTGGGATTTTATTTATCATGACCTTTTCTGCCATATAGATCAGGTGTAAATAGTGGAGGTAAGCAGAGGATGCTGGGAAAAACCACTGGCTAAACCTACATATAAGGGACCATTAAAGGGTAGGAATTGGCACTTTTAAGATTTTCACGGTATAATACAATATTGATATTTCCTTGACAATTTGATATCTTAACTAAATTGCTAAATTGCCTCCGAGAGACCTAATTTGATTAAATTAAGCACTGTTAGGATATTTCCCTGATGAATAGCAAACTTCTTTCATACAGGGACGTCGCGGTAGCAATCAAGTCAATTTTATAAATATCTTAATATATAATATTTGTCTTAGCGATACAATACAATGTTTAATTTTTTTATATGATAATTTTTCCCTTATGATATTAGTATTTTGTATAGTATCAAGTACTGATACCTATCCCTATCAAATGTTCCCAATGGGTGAGGTTAAAATTGCCAAAGAAATGTACCTCATGGGGTTAAGAAGGGTGGAGATATATCTCTTTCATATTGAAAGTCAATTAACTAGAAATTAAGAATAAAATGTGCTTTCTGTGTACCACATCAGGTCCAGGAATAAGAATATGGTTTGGTCATATGCAACAATAAATTCTATGTCAATAATTTTTACTATTTCTATTTTCAATGATTTCTGATTGAGTTTACTGGACTCTCCTTTATTTCTATCACAAAAACGAAGAAGAAAAAAATGAGTCATGGTCAGTATGTATTCATTTCATAAATTTTCTAATAAAAAAAGGTGCTCAAATTTCCTATTTGGTTTTAGGTATCATCTATTAGATACATGGCAGAACATGAATCTGATTCAGATTGGTTTATTCAGATTGGTCAATACAGATTGGTCAAGGCGATGAATTCTCAGATTGCACTGTGAGCTAATGAGTTAAAATTTGGCATAAGGTAGAAATACATGTATACCAAATTTTGCTTAGTCAAGTTATACATACATTTTGCTTTTGTTTTCTTCCTAACGGATGCTAGTGTTTGTTCTAGCTTCATCAAAATTACAATAATTTCAATTGTAAATTTCTCTGGTTCACCCTGCCTACTAAAGGTTGATTTTTCCACTGAATTCGAGATGTTCTTCTTTTTACGATTTGGTCAGTTACCCCACTGGTGATGTATATAATTTTTGTTTATCCTTAAATTCAATGTGAATGAGAGCTCAACAGTAGTACCTGATATGGCTATCTAAGTTATTTATTGTAAACAGACCATTTTTAGAATGAATTGAATTAAGCTAACTAAAACTACAAACAAGAGGTACAACATTCACAATATTTACTGCACACACATATTGAATCTTGGCTACAAATGTTGCAGTTTAATTTTCTAATATTCTTTACAATATGATTTTCACGCATGTTTAGATGTTTTTTTAGTTGCAAAAAGTCCTAACTGTGCTATTTAGTCATTTGCTAAGAATTTCAGGCATTTCCTTCTCCTACACAGTCACACTTTATCAAACAATATGAAATATTACACCTTGACATTTAAAACACTAGCCTGTCTTGACACTCCTTATAAGAACAGGTTATACATATTCATATAGAGTACTACATGTATCTGAGACTACAAAGTCCACTGAATGGAAAAATTGTGCATAAGGCTTCTTGTTGTAAAATAACCAGAGCCAGGTAACCTGTATTATGTACCGTATGTTGTCTAGGTGGATTTTGAGAGGATGATAATAAATTGCTGTGTTATCTAGAATCAGTCAACTTTGGCATACTTCCTTGTGTAAATACAGACAAGGAGGACCTGATCTGCATTAGAACAAAACACCATCACTATGACCAATACCATGAAGTCATGACTAATACTATTGCAGTTATAGAAAGCTCAAATCCTTTCTTTCCGTTTGCTTTCGTTTTAAACATTTCCTGCTCTTTCAGTGATTGACCTTAATGCTCATTTACAGGGTTGTTCAACTGTTGCATTAATGTGCGACAGCATAGCCTTAGCCAGCAGGGCGTCTGGGTGTCATTTGGCACCCAACACCCAAACCCTCCAAAACCACCCCTCAGGACACCCCAAAAATTCTGTGAGGAATTTCTTAATATGTAAATTTCGAGAATATAATTGAAAATTTTCACCTTTACATAATTCCCAGAATATTGTATAAGGGTATTAGGGCTAATTTCACTAAATAAATATATGTTTAATTATGGTTGTCTATTGTGGTCTCCCTTAAAAATGTGACGCCCCCAAATTTGGCAATTGCTAATTTTGGCTGGGACCTTGTAAGACAGTGACAGAGGCTCCAAAATGGAGCAATTTGGGAATGATTTTATTATTAATTTATATATCCCCATATTTCACCTAAGAGTGCCCTAAAATGCATCTCAAAGCACTTTTTTAAAAGAAATTTCTAGGAGAACATGCCCCCAGACCTCTTAGCATGGGCACACTGTTACTGGCATGCTGGCAGCTGCGTGAATTGGGATGTATTTGTTCTTAATTTTGAATGTCAGGAGCCAAATCTGCTCCTATCCTATTCTATCTGCTTAGGTCAAACCCTGCCTTTGTAGAGTACAGTCGGCAATTATGGCTTAGTGGAAAGTATGTTATTTTAGTGAACAGGTGTAAAATACTTATACTCAGAGGTAGTATTGGACTATCTGATCCCACACTCTTTTTGCAATTTCTCTGATTTCATTCTTAATTGAGGGCTGCCCAAATAGCTGAGTGGTCTAAGGTGTTTCGACAGACTGCTCAGCATTTCTCACATCTGATTGGTTCAGATACAAGGAGATTTATTTGACAATTGCCATCTGGAGTTGTCATACTTTTGAAAATAACTTTGGAATAAAGCATGAATTCCCAAAATATTTGAAGGAGAGTTGTAGTTAGAGTTTTGATGAACAACTCTCCTTCAAATATTTTCTAAATACTGCTTTTTTAGAGAGATATCACCAAAATAGTCAGGGTTTTCGTCTGCTACAGGCATGGATTGGTTGAAAGAAAGGTGGATTTCCCTGGGTTAACCAGTTTCAGTCACCATTTAACCTCTATATGGCAGAAAAAAGTGAAACAACCAAAATCTTAATTTATCCATATTCCTAATCAAAGGAATGAAACGCTACTATTCACTTTCTTTCTATGGTTATATACTACTCACAACTCTTCATGGAAAATGATTGAATACAGGTTAATTCCTTATGACTATTACTATTATAATTATCATTATTATTATTATCATTTTCATCATTATCATTGTTATTACTATTATTAATATTTTTATTATTATTATTATTTCATTTTATTTATCATTATTACTTTTATTATCATTATTATCATCATTATTACCATTATTATTATTATTATTATCATCATTATTATCATAATAATCATCATCATCAATGTTATTATCATTACTTTTGAAGGAGAAGTGGCAGGATATAAAAGACGATTCATAATTATCAAAAAATCATTTTAACTTGTATGATTGAAGATGTGCGTATGGGGGATATTCGAAAATAACCATATCTAAAGAGATACTTACATGAAGAGTCAGTAGGTTTTGTTATAACAACAACAAAATCCACCACTTCAGCTCCATCTGGAAAAAGGGGCGGGGACATCAAAGTGACAACTCCCGTTCTGCTGTCACTTATCGCGAGATTTGAGGGGGAGCCATCTTTCAGTCTGTAACTTTCAGATGGAAAATAAGTATAGGGATCCGTTGCCACAGTAAATAAATCTCCAGATGCCTGTTCTGTTTGAAGAAATATCCGAACTGGTCGAATTGAGCGTCGGAACCTAAGATGTTGCCCATGGTAACGGTTGCTACTCACGCCTATTCGCACCAGTGTTGAGTCTCCGTTTCCATGGTGACCATCACTGGCAATCACAGTAAGCTCATAGCTTTTTGGTTGTAGCGATGTTTTGTCCTTTATGAATACTTCTCCGGACTCTGAATTTATTCCGAATGTTGGATGACCTTGCATGTAATATGTAAGATCATCCAAATCCTCGTCTTTTGCGTTTACCTGAAGCAGGTCCTTAGAAACCGTATCCATGGTGATATCAATACCATATTTGTCATACTCAAACTTTGGTGGTCGGTTTATAACATCTTTGAGAATAATATGAACTTTTGCATAACTTTCTGTTGATGAATGCGAAGCTTTGATGATTACCACATATTCCTCTTTTTTCTTTTTATCCAAAGTCGTTTTTGTGAATATTCCTATCTCACGATTTCGCATTTTCACAATATAAAAATTACTGGAATCTCCAGCTACGATTTCACACGATGCTTTTTCACTTCCAACGGTTAGTGCGAAATCATCCAATCCTTCCACTTTCGTGCCTGTAGGCCCTCCATTTTCACAATATCCAACATACTCGTCCTGAGCAAAAAATACTTCAGGGGGATTCACTGGAATATTTATTAGTATAACCTCCCTCCAAATAATCTCTGATGTGTTACTGAAAATTGTTAAAGGCACAGATTTTCCTGTGAGTGTGGAAAGGCTTCTGGTGGTTACGAGTTCCCCGTATATCCCTACAGAGAACAACTCGGCAATGCCGTCCGTGTCTGCCCGGAGATTGTACGTACATCCTCTGTTGTAAGGCAGCACGAGTAGTATGTGTCCCGGCCTGGCTGAACTAGGCACTGTGATTTCTCGTATTGTCTCTCTCAGACTCATGCTGAACCCGCCGCAGACGAGCACGGCGAGAGTTGCAATTGTTTGCAAAAGCATTGCGTGAGATCTTGCACTTGGTGACGCCATCTTTATCCAAAGTTTATGTGTTCCTCGCTAAGACATCCTTGTGAACTCTGAAATGCAACAAAACACCAATTAGTTAATGACATAACTCACTCCCTAAATATATATACTTTTAACCTGTTAGTTTGCATGTTTCAAACCTGTGTTTGGGCAATGTTAACTTAACTCCGAAGTTTATACAGTTTTTAGCCTAGCTGTGACAGGACAGATATCTTTAATTGCTGCAACGTGAGACTTGTTGCTTGTAGCACCTAGTTTCAAGGATACATTCAATGGGGTTAAGGATTTCATTGTTATTCATTAGTTTATTCGTTAACAAATATTCGCATGTTTAACAATGCTCACGGACCTATCTTGGGTTTATTTATAAAAAAAACGTGCGAAGAGAAAACAACAAGATTAGGCCAGGCAAAGGTTGCATGAACTTTCACATTTTTTGTTAGCGCAAAAGTATGCAATTTTAGGGAAATCGAATTGTAGGGCAGGTGAAGCGGAACCTGTTTTCTGAACGTTGGTGGACTACATCTTACACATTGTGCAGAACACGCACAGTAGTTATGAAATGCAATCAGATATCAACAGACCCGCGTTTGCACTTTCCTCGATAGCTTGTGCACATGTTTTGAAAGCGAGAGTGTTTGAGTGTCAAAATATCTCTAGATAACTTCATAATCAGGAATAGGGTTCGGAGATCAATGATGATATCACATCGTCATCAACTATAGTGAAAAAAACGTACGTGCACAGGCTAGTGAATGATTGACTGTTATACATGTTCTCTACTAAAGTATACCACCAAGATGTTGTGCACCCAAACAACACGTGAAAAATACACTTTAAAGCATAAATATACCAGCCTGTCGGTTCCTAAGGGGTTAAAGGATCATACTGGACTTGGATTATCCCTGAGGCTTGCGGCAGAAGAGCAATAGAAGCCCTTGTTATCTTGTCATTGTTTTCATACCAACAAACTGGCCTAGGCCGACGCCGCCATTTGCGTGCTGCGAGTAGTCAGTAAAAAAATTTGGACTGCATCTTTGCTCGGCTTACCCAGGTGTTTTATGAATAATTAATTAGCTCCAGCGTGACCCGTCCCGCTTACTCGGGTCAGCTACGTCTATAATCTCGAGAAAAATCAGAATATCAATTGCGCGTGGTGCGTTGGTGGGTAGTGGGCATGCATTTATAGGGGCGGGGCAGAACCTTTTAACCTTTTGACTGTGGTCGAGAGTTGAATTACTCCATGGCAGACTTCGTTGGCTATTGTGACGAATACTGCTAATTCAATTCGTGTAGAAAAGTTATCCTTTCTACACAAGCGATCTAGAAAACTCAAACTCAAAAATTGAACTACTACTACTACTACTACTACTACTACTACTACTACTACTACTACTACCAACAACAACAACAACAACAACAAAAACAGTAACAAAAGTCAAAAGTGCCTACCTTGTATACTTATATAGATTACTTTACTTACTACTACCACTACTGCGGCTGCTAATACTTATTTTCTTATTCTACTACTACTACTACTACTACTACTACTACTACTACTACTACTACTGCTACTCTTGCTGCTACTACTACTACTACTGCTATATCTACTACTACTACTACTACTACTGCTGCTGCTGCTCCTGCTGCTGCTGCTGCTGCTACTACTACTACTACTACTACTACTACTACTACTACTACTACTACTACTACTACTACTACTACTACTACTACTATGCATTTCGCATCCCACTACTACTCAGGAGGACGCTACACTTCTCTGGACTACTAGATCTTGTTCTATTCTATGCTTTTTTTCTTTAGCCGAGAAGCATCATGACCAAGGCTACATGTAGATGAATAATTTACCACAGCCACTGATAACCCGCGCACAGATGTTCTCTTTTCAGCCCATACACGTAATTAGTTTTCTCCCTATGATCTGCTTGATGTGCCTTTTAATCTGGGCGGTTTTAAGATTTTAACGGTCGCCATCAGTCAAGCTAGCTCTTCTATTATGGACGGTTATTCCAGCAAAAATGAACCGTGGATGATTGAGGTAATACATGGAATCATTTGAACCAAAGAGAACACAAAGGGAAGAAAAGGAGTGGTTCCGCGGAGACTGGATGTACATTTCCCCAAATTGACAATACATTTTTCTACACGTATGTG
Source organism: Maea johnstoni (assembly GCA_963942565.1). Lineage (NCBI taxonomy): Eukaryota > Metazoa > Annelida > Polychaeta > Spionida > Magelonidae > Maea > Maea johnstoni. Next base: position 28,529,729 of record OZ012688.1, on the reverse strand, counting down.
GTCCATGGTACCTAGAGGACAGGTACGAAAGACCATACGTAAAAGGCATTAATAAATTCAAATTATTCTCAAATAGTTTTTTCTGCAAATGTCACAAAAAATTAACGAGAATGAACATAGCGTGGTTCAGCGTAGACTGGTTACATTTCCTCAAACAGACAATACATTTTTCTATGTAGCGCGTCTGAGACCAGTTGAATGTTTGTGGGCAAACATAACGTGATTGTGTGCGGGTACCTAGAGGCCTAGATAAATAAATACAAGTGGATATGAAACCAGCAGGTCAACCTAAACAACCAGGTAGCGGCGAATAGACCAAAAGTTACGTTCTGCGCATGTTGATGAGCAGTTTTCTCTGCAATGTAACGATACGAGAGCGCTCATTGGTCTTTGTCTCCTAGTAACGTCGCACTGAGGCCAGATTCGAGACCCCTGGGATAGCCATGTCTTCACAATAGCGCATATGGTAATTGGTCGCTCGCTACACATCCATTCTTTTATCCATCTGAGATAGAACACAAAGAGAAGGGAAAGAACATAGCGTGATTCTGCGGTGACTGAATAAATTTCCTCAAACTGACAATAAATGTTTTAAAGTGGTACGCCTGAGACCAGTTGAATGTTTATGGGTAAACCTAGCGTGATCATGTGGAGGTACCTATAGAGGAGAGGTACGAAAGAACATACGTGAAAGGCAGAAATAAATTCAAATTATTTTCAAACACTTTTTTTCGAAATTGTCAGAAAAAATCAACTGCTTTTTCCAACACTTATTGAAAAAGGTTAGAAAATATTGAAATATCTTTTCTGACGATTTCCAAAAGGTGTCAGAAAGATATTTGAATTCATTCCGACGTTTGCCAAAAAGTGTTGGAAAAATATTTTATATGTTTACTACTAAGTACTAACAAGGATATGACTACGATGGTGCAGGTGTGAACGGCAGAAAAAGACTGTCGTTTTCCAGAAAAAACAGCGGAATTTAAAAAAAATCTGCCGTTCACACCTGCACCATCGCATATAACCTTCTGCCTATTGTCTAACTTTTTTGTTATGGTTTCTCTGCGAATAGACGTGTGTTGTTTAACATTTGGGAAGATAGGATAGTTTTGCATGACAATGCAGTCAATAAACATCCATCTATCCATTTCACCATAACCATATGGCGTTTATCATCATGACATGTAACATAAGCTGAACACAGGTGTTTTGATGTTAAAAGTGACATTCCTGTTGTCACTATCGCTACCATGTCTAAACAGGGGTGGCACCCTTTAATAACATGACCGACTCTTCAGGTATAGGTATTTCGCTTAGCTGTCGATGTTTTAAAGCAACAGGTTCACATTATTGCCAAAACACGAAAGACAGATGAGGTGACAACCAACCCTTAAGGAAGTATGTTGGGTAGGTACGAAGTATGTCAAAATGTTGGTAACTACAGTGCTGTACTTATACGTAAATACAGGAAGAAATTTCCGGAATTTCGATTTTTCGACACTTTTCCCGCCTTATTGCATCAAAGTCGTGACTAATCGGAGGATACCGGAGTACCCGGCGAAAACCACCGCCTAACCCTTAGTCACTGGCAACTTTCTTGTACATGCTCTGGCCGGGTTTCAAACCCAGGTAGTCAGTGGCAACGCCTTGGATCACAGGGCAGACCATTACATACATACATACGTGCATACATACATACATGATACATACACATACATTCATACATACACACATATACATTCACACACACATACGTACATACATGCGCACATACGTACATACATACATACGTGCACACACACATACATACATACATACATACATACATACATACATACATATACATACATATATTCAAAGACATCCATAATCCAATATTTGATATAGATTCTGGGTAGAACTCGTATCTACGCTATGTTACCGGGTGTAAGCCGATTTGGAAGATACTATCCTATTATCGCCTAAAGATAAGTATAGGAAGTCTTTCAAGTTGAGAACTTCACAGGGAGTTCCCTTCACATGTATATCACCCCAGTATTTAGTCTCGAAACACAAGAGAACGGTTTCCTGTAACCGAGACTCTACATCAAATATACCTATTAATAATATAGTCCAATGCGATTTTTCTGTTGGGCATGACTAGATAGTCGTAACTAGTGGAGGAAACCGAGTACCCGGCGACAAACACCGCCTATAACCCTAAGTCACCACTTTTTCACATGCTCCAGCCGGGATTTGAACCCGGGCAGTAGTGAGCGACAGCTAGCTGTCAGTGGCAACGCCTTAAACCACACGGCCTGCGAGGCAGGCCCTTACATACGTATATACATACATACATACATACATACATACACACATACATACATACACACACATACATACATACATACATACACACACACGCACACACATACATGTGTACATACATGCACACACACACACACATACATACATACATACATACATACATATACTTACATGCACACAATTACATATATAAATACATATGCACAGTGGCAACGCCTTAAACCACACGGCCTGCCTCGCAGGCCCTTACATACTTACATACATACACACACACACATACATACATACATACATTTACTTACATGCACTCAGTAACATATATAAATACATACATACATATGCACACTTACATGCACACACATACATACATACACACATAAAAAGTAATTTATAATCAAATATTTGATATAGATTCTGGGCTAAGAACTCATTTTTTTTTATAATTTATTGTTCCTCATATCATTCATACATTATAATCATTAATTGGTATATATACAGACAGTACAGAATATAATAGTAGGCAGTTTTTGTTCTGCAGAAAGACAGGTTTTTCATTATCTTAAATTGTTATATATTGTGGCCCATTTGCCAAGCACTTTCGGTAGTGAGTTTTTTATTGTACCTGAGTATATCTCCAACTCCATATGTGATTTGATAATCTTTTTGATCTTAAGTAGATTAAGTCGTGTTTTTGTCCATTTGCTTTTATAGAGTTCATGTTTGATGACTATAATTATGTAGTTTATAATGATCTCGTTTTTCTTGTTTCCAAGAAGTATTGATTTCTTATCAAAGTACATGTCATTTGGAGATATACCTCTAAGCCATTCTACCGCATTATCCCATATCCTTCTGGCATTTTGGCATTCATATAGAAGATGAGATATTGTTTCTATGTCATTGCAATTGTCGCATTGTTCGTTATCTCTTATGTTGAACTGCATTAATTTTCTGTTAGTGACTAATGTGCGATGAAGGACTTGTATTTGGAAGTAGGTGCTTCTCGCGTTGAGTTTACATTTAATAGGCAACATGAATAGGAATTCCCAATTTTCAGTGTCATCTAGGTTAAGTTCCTCTATCCATTTATTTTTCCCTGGGAGAATTGGCTGTTCGTTTAATTTCCACACATTTCTGATATTTCTGGTACCCTTTTTGTCTTTTGTTAGCCATTTGATAGGAAAAGGTCTTATTGCTCCTATAATTTGCGCCTTGTGGATTGTATATTGTCTCCAATCTTGCGGTAGTGATTTCCAGAGTGCAAAATATGTTGTTAGCATGATATTTTTTCCAGTTAACATTTCTAGGTCATTTTTATTCAAAGGGGTGCCAGTGTGGTTAAATAGATCCTTAACATAGATGACATTTGCTTTGTAAAGATCCTTATTAAATGGAATTTTGATTCTGGTGTTCCCCCACAGGGGTTCGTTTCTCGGTTCAACTTCAGTATTTTGTCTTAAGGTTTTATACCATGTTTTGTAGGCATAAGCTACACTTTTCCAGAATGGATTATGACAAGATAGGAATATTTCTTGATGGTAATTTTCACCTGTCCAAATGAGTCTATCTATTTTGTATTCTTTTGCAAATGCAGTCCATTCATTTGACTCAGTATGGAGTTTTTTAACCCATGTTGTTTTTAAAGCCATATCAAATTTGATGAGGTCCACCATATTTAAGCCGCCATTTTCATAGTTGAGGTACAGGGTTTCTTTTTTGATTTCATGGCGCTTTTTTCGCCAAATAAATTCTATGATCATTGTCTCAAGTTGTTTTAGATAGTGAATAGGGGGTGATGGTAAGGCTTGTAAAACATGGGTGACCTTAGATAGAATTAGACTTTTTGCTACACATATACGGCCCATTGGGGTTATGTTTCTGTACATCCATAGTTGTATTATGCTTCGCATAGAGTCTATTTTACTCTCAATGTTTTGTAGTGTTATGTTTTTGATATTTTTAGTATCATATTGAATGCCTAAGAACTCATATCTACATGTACGCTATGTTCCCGTACGTAAGCCGATTTGGAAGATACTATCCTACTATCGTCTAAAGATAAGTATAGGAAGTCTTTCAAGTTAAGAACTTCACAGGGAGTTCTCTTCACAGATATATCACAGTCATTATTCTATAGACACAAAAGAACGGTCTCCTGTAAGTAGGTCCATACATCAATATACTTAATTCACAGTGTAACCTTAAGAGACCAGTCCTTGGGACCAGGGTAAACGCGTTCGCATTAATAACACAGAGGTCATTTTATAACGGGAAATTGTGTTAACATTTGGAGGTGTTCACATCTCTAGAGTGTTCACAATGAAAGGGTTGATTGTAGTCTTTTGCGATTTTTATGTTGGTTCTCAGATCTATGGTCCTTACTGCCCATCTTAAAGTAAGGCCAAAGCATGTTGGACCACTTATTTAATAGGCGATTGGTAACGGCTAGAATACCCAGTAACTAGAGAAGTACCATGCCTGAGTATCTACATCTCGGAGGTGTTCTGAATATTGTAGAAATATATTACAAGTTAACCGGTGGTTTCCCGCCTGTTTTCCGATTCCCCATACTTGCCAGTTACAAACATACACATTGTCACAAATCAGTTATAGAAATACCGAAAAAGGAAATTCCGTGCCATGTCTCATCACTGCACAAGGTGTGTGAAGAGAGTTCTACTTGAGGCATGTTACATAAATTCCTCTTGGTAAATGATCAGTGACTGCATGAACATGAGTTCATGAGGAATTCGAATTATACATATATATGGATTTTACTTTAAATTCCTATGATTAAAACAATTTAAGGACAGATTCTTGACAACCAAGGTAAACAGTTGAATATTGACATATGTGGGAGGCCTACGTGTGCAGGGCAACTGGGCTGAGGAGAATTTGGCTTTAAGTTATGTTTACCTATGACGATATTGCTTATTATCTATATAACCTATTACTTATCTCACCTTTGGGAAATCAAACTATTCGCTAGTTCCCAGCAGCAAATATATCAAACTTTAGTTAATCAAAATATTATTGCATGGATTGCTTCGACAGTTTTAAGAGTTTCATCGATATTTTAATACATTGAGTTTCGGGGAACTAACTCGGCAGAATATTTTCAAATTCAAAACTTGTATCAATAACATTGCCAACAGTATCCTTCAAACAGTAAAACGTATATTTTAGATAGAATTGTAGGTAAACACTATGAGACTTTCCAGTACAGCTTCTAATCATTATTGTACCTATGTATATGCATCACCTGTGTCTTAAATAAAGTATTGAATTGGAATGAATTTAGAGATTCTACGGATATGTAATGAACACGCATGTCAACTGTCACTCCCTCTACATCGATCAGATCAGATCACTCTATGTTTAATCAATCCCACAGAATGGGAATAATAAAACAAAATAAACCTACCTGAAGACATATATGTTGTATCCTTCAATACGCGATGACAATGTGTTCAAAATAATCCCTAAACGTATCAATCCAACCCTCAATATATCGATAGTGTAGGATCAATCGTACCTGTGACAGCCACCTTGTTTTCAAAAATGGCCGGCTACCGGTCACTGGTATGCGCTCATATCTCTCTCCCTCTCTCTTCGTCTCCTTATCTGGGTCGCTCGCATACCTGGTCCACACTACAACCGTTAGATCAGCGCGGACTCTGGACCCACTAAATCTCCTTATCACAATTAAAATATGCAATAAAAGAAGCCTAGCGAGTTGGCGTCGGCGGCGAGGAGTAGGAGGAGGAGGTGGAGTCATTGACTAGCTTGAGTCACATTTCTCGATCATATCAATGATCGTGCGAGAATAGAGTCATTTTGTAGTGCAGGTAGTTGGCTTTTCTTTACTGTGTCATTTTGGCAAAACATTTCCACATACATGTGAGAAAGTTGCCAGTGACTTGGGGTTAGGCGGCGGTTTTTGTCGGTTCATCCGGTTTCCTCCAAAGTGACGAAAACCGAAATTCATAATTCCATACATTTGTATTATAGGTTATTCAAGGGAAGACTATTGTACCAACTTGAGAGATGTCACATTTCTCGATCATATCAATGATCGTGCGAGCACGGGGACAATGTTTAGTGACGACAACTGCTATAGCTAGTTAGACAAATGATGCAAAATGGGATTGAAGAAATGTACCCATAATTTGGAAACTGTGATTTCAACCTCTCCGCACTTCTTTACAGAATAACGTTAGTTATTCTTTACTGTCATTTTGGCAAACTTTCCATATACATGTGAGCAGGTTGTCAGTGACTTGGGGTTAGGCGGTGGGTTATGCCGGTTCCTCTGGTTTCCTCCACCACATGTAGCTGGCCAGTCAATATGGCAGAAAAAGTGACGCAATTCCAAATTCTTAATTCCATACATGTGTAAGGTTATTCAAGGGAAGACTAATGTACTAACTTGGGAAATGGCTTGCCTATTGTATGGAACAATTCCTCATGACATATATTTCAATTTTCCCAGCATTAGATTGGCAATGTTAACACTCGTCAGACGATTTTTGCACTACAGATATAAAAGGGTCAATACATGCATGTATTTCTGTAGCCCATAGGCCCCAGAGAACACCAGATTGACCACCAATACCGACTTACCGTCAGGAACAAGGGATCAGGCATATTATATATGAGCAGACTTTATCTGAACCGTTTGTCTTAAGTATGTTATTGATACTCTAATCTATGATATTTGTACCGTATTTTTATGCATATAACATAGTCAATAAATATACATACATACACATAAAGGCCAGTTTGCAATGCTTGTGATGTACTTGCGTTTGATATCACTGAATGAAGAATTCCCTGCTGAGAGCTAAGAATCACCAAGTGGAGAGTGACTTTATGCATATTGCTTGGTTGATGCTTGTGTTTAAAGATGAGAATAATATTGAGTATCGTGATTGCTTGCTATGTACTTGTGTTTAAACCTACCAAGTGGAGAAGAAAACCTTGCGTACTGCTTTTGGAGGACCAGTGGAGACCTTAACCACTAACGCAGCGTACATGTAGGCATTCTGAAAATTCCATGCTGGAGGGGCTCTGACCCCTAATTTACAGTCCAATGAGGCAAGGTTTGAGAAGGATTTTATTTCTAAAGTAGAGATTGTTGAATTAAAGTTGTTTATTGATTCCTGTGGAGGTCCATAATACTGGACAAATAGCACCTTTGTACCTGGCGCATAAAGAATACAATGGGCAGTCAGCGAGCGTGGACTTCAAGGAGCCTATCAAATAGTATTAATTAAAGTCAAGAAAAGACTAGGGTATGGTTGGGAAACCGGAGTAGGGGGCAAGATGGTCGTAAATGTAGGCTTTGATAAGAGGGTAATGAAACCGAATCCCACTGTTTACAATGGTTCCAAGCCACTTGGTTTTCGTGCTCCCTATCCGCTGTTCCCTGCCACCCACACGAGTTGGTTTTTATGGTGCCCTTCACGACAAGTAGCCGGGGTTATAATGACTAATAAACATAAAGCTGCGAATGGAGTGGTGTTGCATTACTGGCAAATCACACTTTATCTCTTCACAACGTTATCCTAGTTAGCAATCGTCCTTCACCGTCGGCCATAGTTATAAGCTGATATTTACAACTCTCCTACCTGGTGCACCAATAGAATACACACACTAGAGGGCGGTTTCTGGGCACACACACATATATATGTGTATATATATATATATATATATATATATATATATATATATATATATATATATATATATATATATATATATATATATATATATATATATATATATATATATATATATATATATATATATATATATATATATATATATATATATATATATATATATATATATATATATATATATATAATCGAGATTTTGACCAGTACCAGCCTATACATTTTGCTTGACAAGTGTTTTAAAAACAAGTGTTTTAAAAACTTGAATCGATGAGGCTTCCGTCAATTTCTCAACTGAACACAATGAAAAAGCGCTATCACCTGCTGTGTGTGTTTTCAAATGCAACGTGCATTTAATCGCGTCATAACATCAACTGTTATGCTTCATGTACGTCGGGCATCAGAGAATAAAACATAAACATATTCACCAAAGTTGATTTTTGAATCAAGCTAAACAGATATACTACCCATTTTTTACTCCCTTTTAACAAATACAGAGTAGCCTAGATTCTTCCTTAAAATACTGTTATAATCACCCACCCAGCTCTCTCTCTCTCTCTCGCTCTCTCTCTCTCTCTCTCTCTCTCTCTCTCTCTCTCTCTCTCTCTCTCTCTCTCTCTCTCTCTCTCAGGAGGACCCTGTAGATTATGCGCGTACATGGACAGCCATGAGCGGTCAGTGTAACATAATAGCGCGTCGTTTTAGTCCTCCACGTTGCATTAGGAACTATGTGAGATGACATGCACATAGCTAGTTAAAATGTTAAAACGTAGGGGGCCTCTCTATCCACGTGTTCCTAGAATGCACATTAAGGTATGTCTCGTTGTGTGTGTCCTATGCCAAGCATGTTATCATATTACTTGCGAGAGACATAGTATAATGAGAAGTTGGGTAAAGTGTCTATAAATGTTAAACTGGTATGTGGCTTGCAACCTCAGTCAACGGTTGGAATCCTATTAAAGCTCTACTTGATTGGAACATCATACCAATATATTAGTATCTCCTTGGTGCTTTACAATGGATGACCATCCAGAGCATTTCTTTATGCCATATACCTGGAAAATGGAATAACAATAAGGGTGGTATGTTGGCACATTCATCAGTGCCTCTCAACTGGCCTTATAGTTGGTCACAGCTAAAGGTTGGACTGCAGTAAGCCATCTACCCTGAACATACATTGCAACAAACTTTGGGGAAAAGTTCTTCTTATCAATCCATATTGCTAGCAGAATCTCTGCAGATGATTAATGTGAACTTTTTTAGATTTAGGAAACAAAGAAATGCCAAGAATACATATACAAGTAGTGCACTTCACACTTGAAAAATTACCAGATCGTTAGTCTAGAGTGTAGTACAGGTACGTACTTCAACTAACCGTTAACCTTTCATCATCTGTATGCACATAATCGACTTAATTCATTCGGGGGATATCTTTCTGATAAAAGCAACACCTGATAAGTAGTATATATCATTTTAGAAGGAAAATGGTAAGGTAAATACAATGTATAACTTTCATCAACAAATGTTGCACTTTAAGATATCAGAGCGTCTAGACGATATGTTGATGAAGGAACCAATGGCTTCCCATGTGTAGATTCACCTGGTCCTGACACCCTTGTTTTCTAAACACGGAGCTACATTTAGGGGCGGACCATTTGATGTTCTGGGGGGTATCCTTTTTGGACTTAGTTGGAACTTTTTTCTCAGATGGCAGAACCACAAATCCTCCTTTTCAGGGCCAGAATATGCTTTCTTACCTCTCAGGGTCAGAAGATTTTTTCTTAATTTTCAGATACAGAGTTTTCCCCATAGAAAGATAGCCCCCTAAAATACTAAATGGTCCCCCCCCTGACTTAGTTTATTTGTGTGGTTACCACTACTATTCCTTGGCAGCTACGCGCTTTTTTCTAGGGCCCATTCTTTAACGATAACATATGTAATAAGTGACCCATGACATTCAGCCCAGACAGCGTTAGCACTGGTATTTATGGCTTTAATAGGCAGGCAGGTAGATGATTACTGACTTCGAGTTTCCTCGAGTATAATTAAGATACCGAGTTGATTACCCGATGAAAAACATATTTTCAGACAAAAGAATTTGTCCCCAACGACTTCCACTTTCTACCTACCCCCAGGTAAGAACAGGTGTTCCTAAGCCAATCTTCTTTCAATACCAACGACTTTTGAGCTGCATCGACAAAGCGGTGATGGCTTCACTGCACTTTTTTCTCTCTCAACATGGTTATGTGTGTGTGTATGTATATATGTCTCTCTCTCTCTCTCTCTCTCTCTCTCTCTCTCTCTCTCTCTCTCTCTCTCTCTCTCTCTCTCTCTATATATATATATATTATATATATACATATATATATATATATATATATATATATATATATATATATATATATATATATATATATATATATATATATATATATATATATGTATATATATATTATATATATATATATATATATATATATATATATATATATATATATATATATATACATGTATATATATATATATATACATGTATATATATATATATATATATATATGTATATATATATATATATATATATATATATATATATATATATATATATATATATATATATATATATATATATAGTTTTCTGGGGTGGTAAGTGTTTGAATCCATGTATACACTCCATTTATAGAGTTTCCTAATACAATGTATTGTCTGGATATCGTTTACCCCATATGAGCATAATCTGGTTAAAACGTTAACGCATAAATTGATACAATAAACGTACACGCTGTAATATCATCAACACTTTTCTTCAAATATTTTCCCTAAAGCTATGATGATTTCGTTGGTATACCTCAAATCACCGAACCTTTCAAAACTCTGGGGATAACTGGTAGTATACTATAGTAAGTACTGCTACACTGCTGAACATTACTGTGCGTATCTAAAATAAAGCTTATACTACTTATATATACTCCTGTCTAATGATTATACCATAACAAATATACATGTTAGCTAACTTACCTTACCATACACTCATAATCCACCTCCTTGTCCAAAGTTTTCTACCCTCTACCATAAATAATCTGCTAGTCCACAATGAAAAACTACAAGTACACAACCCCTGCCATATCACGTCCATCGAATCTCAGCTCCTAGTGCGGCGCGGGCACGTAGTGGTTATACCATGACGTAGTATGGTAAGTATAGTAGTAGGTATGGACGGATGAATGACTGGCATGCTAGACTAGTTACACAGATTCTCGCTACCCTAGGAGGGGAGGTGGGCGTTTTTGACTAATACGTAGAAATGTCAAGTGGTTGTGGATTTTGATAATAAGGTGGTTTCGGTATCGTATCACTACACAGGTGTGATATGTGGTTATGTAGAAGGAAATTGTTAATCCACATGATCCGAATCACCTGCAACTTTATGGCTCTAATCACGTTAGTCATAGATAAGGTAAACCACAAAACAGTACGGAAAAAATTACGAATGGTATAAACAGATGCTGCTCCATGAAAAAGACAAGACTGGACGAGGCTGAAAAAGGATGCTAAGAACAATTTTCCTGTCATATATATTTGGATTTTCTATCTTAATAAACAGGTGTATGTTGCACATTTGACATGTCTGAGGACGTTCTAGCTAATGCCACACCAGTCATTCTATAGGGACGTAATAGCCGCAATATCCAAATGTATATGTCTACAGTCTAAAAGGTATTATGAAACAATCCCCACTGTTTATGGATGTTCGCAATTACATGTATGTTGTTTTAATTCTAGCCCGAGTCAAAGGCGTTTTTTAAGGCGAGCGCTTCTAGAAAAATGTGTTATGTAAGCAATAATAACATTCAAATACCTGGAACTTTTTTGAATTCGTGTGCGTTTTGGATAGCAAGTGGCTGGTTAGACTAGGTTCCTAGTCTCTAAAAAGTTGACACCCCCTCCTGTGCTGACCAAGCAGTGTGGTGTAGTACCAGGTATGGTAGATAGATGGCACCACCTGATCCTCAGTTCTATATAGGTTTTAGATAAACTGAATCCTGGTGAGACAAGTGTAAACTAAATTGACCACTATGGCCACCAAGAGTATTTGGTGCCTGGTAACAGAAAAAACATAGCAGAAAAATACATATGACAGCCTAGAAATCTAGGCTAGTGGCTGGTCAGTGCATGCTGATAACTGATGGTCTAACGTAGACCAGTGCCAACGCTTAGCCGATCGGGTGCAAGAAGTCAATTTACACAAATGCAATTTACACAAATTTATACAAATGCAAATGAGACAAATGTAATGGGAAATTTGGAATTTCGATAAGAGTCACTTTTTCTGCCATATTGCGGTTATGTCCTGACTTAAGCCAACGCCTAACCCCGAGTCAATGGCAATTCCATCACATGCCCGGCTGCTATCCGAAACCGGGCTGTGACGAGAGACAACCAGCTATCAGTGGCACCACTTTAGACCACTCAGCCATCAGGGCAGACCCCGAACGGTAAGAGGTAGACCCCGGCAATTGACTTTAACTGCACAATCGTTTAAACTGACTGATTACATCCTAAGTGCAAGGTAGGATGACTTATTTTATCTAAGTGGAACAATGTCACTTTTTGTCCTGCACGCTGCTTAGACCCAAAATTGAAATTGTTTGGTATAAACAAGCTCCTGTGTGACAAACGAGGACGGGGACCCTCACTTTATCATATTTATACATGTCTAACATAAGGACTGATGCAAGTAAATGTAAGAAATTAGGTAATTTTAGGATAATTTCTGTATACCTTTAGTGAAGAAAAAAAGAAAAATAGATTGCTTTCAAAACTAAAACTAAAAACTCTCTCTAAAATTCACTAAACCCCTATGGTTAGACATATCTCTCTAACGACGTACAAAGCTAACTTACCCATGCCCTTTTGCATTCTTTAAATAAGATTAACATTCCAGTAGCTGGTTGAAATACTTAAGTTTTAAACAAAACTCTGCCTTCCTTAAGCACCCTGTACATAGCGGACGTTACTAGAAAGTTATCACGACCCCACCTCTTTCATACGCTTATATTAGAGAAATGGCATAAGACAAGGGACCTTTTTGCAAAGTTTGAAAAATATTAACACCTTACGTTCATGAAAATGTGTGACCTGAACTATCTAATGCTTTAAATCATGACACCCTCTAAGGAGTCATTTCCATGTTTTAGTAATATGAAAACTGACAACCAGTAACTTAAAAATTACATGTATAGACCAAATGATCATTATACAAGTAACTGTGATTCATTGGGATGCCACCAGAGGCGAGTGGTCTAGGGCACTGTGCATTTACAACACACAGTTTCCATCACTGTCAACAGTATCAGGTTTCAAATCTGATTTGAGGCATGTGAGGAAGTTGCCAGTGAGTTGTGGTTAGTCGGTGATCTAACCCGGTATACCCTCCATCTCAAGTAACTCGCTTTATGGCAGAAAAAGTGTCAACAAAACAAGTTCGTAAAGTCGATCTCTGATATTACAAAGCACAAGTGTGGCCAGGTATTTGGTTACCACAATCATAGGAAGGAGTTTCTAAAAATTACGCAAGTTAAATTGAAGTCTCTGAAATCTACTCGTTAGGTGTTGTCGAAATCTTTTTTCACTTTTAAATAGTTCTTTATTCATTTTTCAAAATGTCAATAAAACAGTTACACAGTCATATTGAATGAAGATATTATCTTCATAGCCCATATACTAATAATTGATAAAGGTATAATGTATGTAGTATCGAGATATTCTAGCAGTGGAAAACTTGGGCCAGTCTATCAACATATGCTAATTATTTCGAGCCGGGGTTCGTTGATTAGTGAATTTCAGCCTCCATCAATTGGCCGGAATATTAGTTTAGTGGAGGTAATGGGCGTGCGCGCGTTAGCCGTACTTCCTCCCTGGGCCCCTGTGACAGCAGACGATCACTACACGCTTTGGTGGAGGGGGTAATTAGCCCGCTACTTGGGCGAGAGTGAAACAAAATAGCCCGGGGCTACGGGCGGTTTTACTCGAACCCTGACTTTGAAACTTCCGAAACGATGTTTGGTCATTCTATACGTATTTGTTTGGAATCATAATATGAGGATACGTAATAACACCACAAAGGGTTCCGGCGTATTCCTTTTGATTATTTAGATAGAATTAACCATTCCAATGCAGAGGGCTACTTTCGTCCCAAGCACAAGGACACACAGATTTTTTCGAAAACCATCTAAACCCTGACATATTGGTATCCATTGGAAAGCTCTCGCTGAGTACTCTCAAACGATTACCCATGTACCAGGGTTTCAATATTTTTTTTGTATAATTTTGTACTGGCCAAATTAGCCTCCAGCAACATGAAGGTCAAGGAAGGGATATCAAAATCAGTCGTAGCTGCAGTTCCAGGAGTAGGATGAGGGGAGTGGGTACATAGTTGGCAAAAGCCTATTCAATGTCCAACCATACCTGTGATTCGCTGTTGGCCGCCTTGACAGCTCGGTGGGCACAGTCATCAACGAGTCAATTTAATTTGAAACATGCAGTTTCCATCAGATCATTAAACACGAAAACCACATGGAAGATCTTATCTTAGGAATAGTTCGGAACTTCAATGGGTTTTGTGTTTTTTTTTGAAAATCATAGGTAATTATTTCCCAAAAATTTCCATTTTAACGTTTTAGACGCCGTTTATCACTCAATGAGAGTGAACACTCGTCTGAATGGAGTACTCGGAGGTTATATCTCGCAATGCAGTGTCTTCATGACGATTTTTATCTCTCGATTAGGATTCCCAGGTACTGATCATGGCAAGGAAAAATATAAAAACAGTAGCATCTGTGGTGTTGCCATTGCCCCCCCCCCCTCAAAAAAAGAGTAAAAAGTAAATAATAATATTGAGAAGCAATAAAGATAATAGTGATAAAAAATAAGATACATAATAAAAATTAAAATGAATTTAAAAATGCCGTCCTAATGGTATTTTGTCCATAGGTATTCAATATAAGCATCCTCAGTTATTTTTGAAAGTTGCATCGGATCAGTTGCATTCACTGAAGGCCAAGTTTGCGCGCAAAAATTGCCAGAACCTATGATTGCTCAAAGGTCTTGTGTTATCCGATAGGCAGTAATTTAGCTACAGCTATCAACTATATGTATAAAATGTGTGAATATTCTATTGAATTTATATATTGACGAAGACCTGAGTCACGACATGCAACACTCCTGATGATACATGGAAATTTAACCCATCGTTACACCATTCTACCAGAGAGAACGATACGCCCGGATATTCGTCTGGTTATACGTAAAGATTCTCATATAATTATAACCCATATATATTCCGCAAAAAATATATATTTCAACGTATGTTTGATATGTACGTTTCGCCCGCTGCCATTTCAGCTTGTAGCAAAAGACATTTTTCAGTCTCACTTTTCCCTACCAGTCGAACGTGTATAGGAAATGTCATTTATCTAAGCAAATTAATATGGTAATTGTTGTATCTGTCGAATGCAATGATGCAGGTGTGAACGACGGAATTAAAAAAAATCCACAGTTTTTCTGGAAAAAGACAGAAAAAACTTTTTCTGTCATTCACACCTGCACCATCGTAGTCGAAAGTTCGTGAGTCGTATTTTTTTTCGTTTTGTATACTTTTTCCTTCATTAAAGAGTAGAATTTTGAAGCAGTTTAACTTTCCGTTTCACCTATCACTTTGATTTAATTTCAGTTCCATAGTTTCATGACAAACGTTTTTGAAACCTTATTCGTATATCTCTATATGTACTTTTCGTGTTGTTTCTGATACTTGATTACGATTCTAACATATTTATTTAAAAACAGTGTCCTATGTTACTAGAAATAGTTAAAACACGTGTTCAAATCATCTTCAGATTAGCGGGTCCAGTGCCGAGTACCTGGGACTAGAATTTGCAATCAAAGTCTCCGGTCAGTGAAAACGCACATTGACGGGCACCTGTCAACTCGCAACTCGCAACGACATCTATCGGCGAAGTTGGGATTGAAAAAGGCCGCAGACGGAAGTCTTCTCATTCAGTGTCGTCTGCATCTTGCCTGGATCTTCTGCCACTGGAAAAATATTGCCAACTCTTCTGACAGGGTTTATGTTGTAAAATCGCAATGCCAGATTTTAAAGGTGGAACTGGAAATGAGACGCTCTTCTTCGCAAATCCACCAGCTTTGAATGAATTATGTGCTGTAACGTTGTCCATTCTAAAAGCTGGATTGAATGTAGGACTCTCAAATAAATATCAGCCACAAATAATAAGATGCAGGTAAACTGGTAAAGTCTGAAAAGATTGAAGTATTTGAAGATAAAGATCATTAATTACATTAGACTAAGCAAAGTCAAAACAATTTAGAGTACATTTTAGTGAATAAAATAAAATGCTTGTCAGACTGTTCCTTTAAAGTTTAACAGCATATAAACCAATTAAAGATGAAATTAATTTGTTAAAGTTGTTTTGTTTATAACTTTCTTTTCTCTTGTTTTCATTTCTACTTCTAGAGAATTTCATAAAACTCAGAACACTAATTTCAAACTTACCATATGTCTGTATATGTTGGAGTCGACAGAAATATGTTGCTGGACTCCCGCAAATAACCCATCTATGTTCTGTTTGGCTAAAATTTGCCAAATTAGATACCTTAAATGACAAGTCACAAGAATGTTACTTTGAGAAATGGCAAATTCTGCTCAATTAGGTTTTCTTGTTCTTGGGGATTATTATTGGCACTTGGTTATAATACTTAACTAGCAGGCCCCCGTGCACAGCACGGGTTTGGATTCTAAGTCATACTCCAGCATTCGGTTAAGCTGAGGCCGACTCGACCAGTTCGAACAGCATTTGAAATAACCAATCATTTCAAATGAGAAATTTCTGAAGAAATTTTGTAAAATTATGTGGCCAAAACTGACAAAAAGATTAGAACTTTCGCAATAGATTTGTTTACTCTTGAGTGTTGACACGGAGCCATCCCGTGTCAACACTCAACATTTGTGTCAAGGTATAGGGGCTGGAAATGGGGGGTAGCAGAAAAGGTAGCGCTACCTTTTCTAGGAAATCACTACCTTATAATATTCACTACTTTAGTAAAATCACTACCTTTTCCAAAATCGCTACCTTTAGGCAATCCCTACCTCATAGTATTCACTACTTTAATGAAATCACTACCTTTTTTTTAAATCGCTACCTTTAGGCAATCCCTATACCTTACAGTATACACTACTTTAATAAAATCACTACCATTTCCAAAATTGCTGTCTTTAAGCAATCCCTACCTGTTAGTATTCACTACCTTATAAAATCACTACCTTTTCCAAAATCGTAGTGATTTCATTAAAGTAGTGAATACTGTAATGTAGGGATTGCGTAAAAGTCGCAATTTTGGAAAAGGTAGCGATCTCATCAAAGTAGTGAATACTAAAATGTAGTGATTGCCTTCAGGAAGCGATTTTGGAAAAGGTAGTGATTTCGTTAAAGTATTGAATATTATAATTTAGGGATTGCCTAAAGGTAGTGATTTTGGAAAAGGTAGTGATTTCATTATTAGTAGTAAATAATATAATGTAGGGATTGCCTAAAGGTAGCGACTTTGGAAAAGGTAGTGATTTTATTAAAGTAGTGAATAATATAATGTAGGGATTGCCTAAAGGTAGCGATTTTGGAAAAGGTAGTGATTTTATTAACATAGTGAATACTAAAATTTAGGGATTGCCTAAAGGTAGCGATTTTGTAAAAGGTAGCGTTTTCATTAACATAGTGAATCCTAAAAGGTAGGTATTGCTTAAAGGCAGCAATTTTGGAAAAGGTAGTGATTTCGTTAAAGTATCGAATACTAAAATGTAGGGATTGCCTAAAGGTAGCGATTTTGGAAAAGGTAGTGTTTTTATTAACGTAGTGAATCCTATAAGGTACTGTAGGGATTGCCTAAAGGTAGTGATTTTGGAAAAGGTAGTGATTTCATTAAAGTATTGATTATTATAATGTAGGGATTGCCTAAAGGTAGCGATTTTGGAAAAGGTAGTGATTTCATTAAAGTAGTGGATACTTTAATGTAGGGATTGCCTAAAGGAAGCGATTTTGGAAGGAATAATATAAGTAGGGACTTTCATTTCTTCTTCAGAAGAAAAGAAAAATCAACAGAGTTAAAAGGAAATAGCCTATACAGAAAGATAGAGTGCACAATGACAATATAGCACTGATAGAAAAAGTGTTTTGACACAGCCAGCGTGAAACAATATTTTATATTGTGGTGGGCCTATTCAATCGCCCAAACCATACTAATTTTAGTATTCAATAAGAAAACATATTATAGAGATTGATGGCAAATGCTGTGGCAAGCTAAAATACTAAAGCAAGAGAGAGACAGAGAGTATTGAAGTAGAGAGAGAGGTAGGAGAGATAGACAGACAGACAGATGGAGGGCGAGAAAGAGAGGAGAGTTAATTGTAACACCACAGGTCTGAGTACGCATGCACTCATTAGTGGTGTATGGTGTAGAGTTTTTTGCAACATTGTATAATTTTATAGATAGAGTTGAAAGTGGGGGAGAGCAACATTGTATAATGTCATGGATACAGTTGTACAACATTGTATGAAATACATTGTATCACATTGGGTGGCTGCAGACGTATGTCATTGATGTGACCTGGACTGGCTGCAGACACTTGTCATTGCCACTGGCAACCGGACTCTTTTGCAAAAATATACCGTAAACGCACAAATTTGAAAAAGCAGAAACCTTTCGGGGCCATCTAGAGACCACAATGGAGCAACCCATCGCAGCAGCAGAACTCCACAGGCCCCAGGATTTCTTAAATCCTTTACCATAGGTCTCAAAAAGTCAGTATTAAAATATAGATGACTGACATACCAACTTTCATTTATCAGGAAATGACCTCAAATGGATGATGATAGGTGATTGATAGAAAGATTTTTTTTCTTGCAGAGAACTTATTTTCACAGAACCAGACATAATAGCCACACCTGCCCTGAACCATGAGAGGAAGGTCCACATCATCATGCAGGTAAATCATCATAAATATTTAAGTCATCGGAAATATGAAGTATAAACTTAGTTTAAAAAAAAAAGGGGGGGGGGATTGTTACCAAAATCGACTGTTTAAAGTTATCAAATTTTCTGCATTTAATACCAATGACATACAATGTGTTTTTTTCTAACTTTTTTTTCTGTATTTTACCTGAAAGTGACCCAAAATGCATCTCAGAGCTGACAGAGCACATATTTTTCCTAATATTTTGTGGGGCGCCCGGAGTATACCTCCTTACCCCTAACCTGAACAATGTGCTTCCAGCACACCATTAGTCAGTGTTCAGCGCTCTCCTGGAATGTTTTTCTCCTACATCTAAAGGTTAAAATCAACCTCTTGAAATCATGATAATTTCTAAAATCTCTTAAATTATGAGTGCTAAGTGTTGATTGATTTTGTATCATCTTTTCTAGTATTTTGAAATAACTCACTGTTTTTGTCATGATTTTACAAACAAATCCTTCCTTTTTACAGCAATCTCTATTCAAGACAGGTCGTTTACAGTCAAGATTTCAGAAAATGGGTCTTCAGGTATTGAACATTTCTATCATAAACCGATTCTGACATCGCTTTATGTATCTTAAATAAGCTACTAGTTAGAAAAAAAGATACTCTTTAATGTTTATATCACTATTAATGGTGCTATTGTGCTGTATCACCTTTTTTTTTTGTTTTATAATCTGATGGCTTATATATTCTAAGGAATTTTATTTACATGTTGACTGTGCATATTTGCTGCAAATCAATAATTCAAACATCTATCTATGTCTATGGCCTGGATAGGTTGAACTTTCTTGTTGTCTGTTTATTGTATACAGGCGCCAATGGGCATGTAGAGAATAGTATCATTTTTCACCAAAAGGTGGCAGCATATTTACTTACCACCAGAGAGCTGTATGACGTCGTCCCCTTAGCACCGTAGGTGCTAGAGTGCGCACTCCCATTGTTGCACCATTAGCCGTGACGGGACGGCATGGGGAACAAACATGGCGGCGAGTGAGGGGCTAGATCCCGCGACGTTGTGGCCCGTGCACGCTATGAGCGCAGGTGCTTCTCCTGCGCTATACTTCTTTCTTTTACTATAGATAACTCAGCCTCCCGTGGGTCTATTTTAATGCGGCTTAGATCGTTAGAACCGCCGCAATCAATTCTACTAGACTTTCAAAACCTAGGAGTACTTAATTACTTAATCATATCCCACATTTCATGCAAATCAGTAAGGTGGCGCACAAAGAGGCGATGACAGATGCCCTGTTTGATCGCTCATAAACATTCCAATCACAGGGCCCGACGTTAACTTTTGAGACCACTTGCCCCGTGGGGCAAGTTGGGACCAAAATTCACTTGCCCCACATAAACTTTCACTTGCCCCACAAAAATATTGTATATGTGTTTTTTTGTGTGTTTGCTGTGTATTTTGCTTATGTATGCCGCCTCTTTATCTATTTTAACCCTATCTTATGTTATCTTTTCAGGTTCTTTTGCACATTAGATCAGCTTCAACTATTCCTGGTGTTGGTCCTGCTTCACCCTGCACGTCATCGTAGAATAGCCGCATCCTGTAGAACCCTAGACTATATGTGCCCTCTGACCATTAGCCACCCTCTCTAGTGTGCTGCAGGCATAGACATAGATTTGCTTATCGGCTATTCCAGAAAAAGGGGGAAGGGGAACATTCATTCACTATAAAGAAGAACAAGGTTCATTTTTGTATCCCTTGTCTAAAGAAAGGGGTGAAGGGTTTGAAATTTCCCCCCTTTCCCCTTTTGTCTGGAATACCCCTAGTGCTGTTCCATCGAAAGAACTTGGAGGGGGTTTGGGTATATGCAGTTGCAATAAAACTTATAGGGGTAGTTGAGAAACCTTTTTTGTTGGCATATTGCAGGTTCCCCCTTCCATATATTTCAATGGAGCAGCTCTATGGTGATCTACCTTTATGCTGTAACATTTAAAACTGGTGAACTGTTACAGAGTAACACAACTAGAAGGTGGGCGTTGAATTTGTGCCACCTGTGTGGGCCAGGGCTAATATAATATTATCCCTTATTTTTTAAAATGTTATATTTTTCTAAATAAGGGATAATGTGATATTTGATCGGCCAATATTCTGCAATTCAAAGCAACTTATCTTTATTATAAAAAAACACAAACACCATATTAACTTCAAAAATTATCTTTTTAAGAACTGAAACTCAAAAGTTACAAAAATAATATAAATCAATGTGGCATAGAATTACTCTGCACAACCATGCAATGACATGGCAAAACGCATTGGTCACCAGTCGGGCTACCCTAGTGCAGAGGGACCCGAGGGCTCCTGCAGTAGTCTCCAGTTGTTGTGTGCACTTAGTCTACTGTAGATCTTTGTGAAATGAGCATGAAATGAGTTTATATTCATTGTCCCATCATATGTAACATATGTAAAAAAATATAGCAGTTTGGTCTTGGTTCATATCTATAAGTCAAAGTTAAGAATTAAATTGGGCAAACGGGTGTGACAGGTGAAAAGGTATTCAAAAATTAAGATAACGGTAGTTCCATTCGAAAAATTGGGGAGGGGGGGCTAGAGCACAAGAAATTTGGAATTCAATTCTTGCTTACGATAAATCATGTATGGTAGAATAAATGTCCCAGATAATGTAAATGTCTGCAGAAGTGTTGAATTATAAGATAAGACTTATTGAGGGGGGGGGGGGGGGGGGAGGGGTATTTAGTAATCAGGTGAAAAGGAGGTAAAAGAGTACTCAGATTAAGAGGGCAGGGGGGGGGGGGGGTTGTCAGGTCCCCCTCCACTTATTCAAATGGAACAGCCATAATTAAATCCTTGAGAAGAGATAATCAAAATTTCTTCGGCTCCATGCTAACCTAATATTCTTGTTAACACAAGTTATGAGAGCAATATCTAACAAAAAATTTAACCTGTGTGCATGACATAACCCTGAGAAATTGGTACTCCTGTATCTTGCACATACGCTCTTAAGTGTCAGTTACATGCACTAGTAACCCTGATTCTGCTGATCCTGGAAATATCCAGGCGAAACTAACTAAGTGCTTTGCGTACCCAGGAAATATTGGTCTGCACTTGCTGACCTGTTAATGACCATATCACTGAGTTAGTCCATATGACACCCACAGAGCCTGTATATGACCCAAAACAGCTCCCCTTTGAAGACATTCCATAGAACTTCATTTTGACATAAGGCAAATTGGAGGTTACTCCTCAAAATTCAAGTTGTGTCCCCTAAATTCCTCCTGTACCTTGCACATCCACTCTAAAGTGTCAGTTACATGCACTAGTAACCGTGATCCTGCTGATCCAGGAAATATCCAGGCGAAACTAAGTGCTTTGCGTACCCAGGAAATATTGGTCTGCACTTGCTGACCTGTTAATGACCATATTATATTATAACTAAGTTAGTCCATATGACCCCCACAGAGCCAGTATATGACCCAAAACAGCTCCCCTTTGAAGACCTTCCCTAGAACTTCATTTTGACATAAGGCAAATTGGAGGTTACTCCTCAAAATTCAAGTTGTGTCCCTTAAATCACTGATTGTCAATTTTAAACGATGGACCAAAATCAAACCAGTTGGCAGGGTTGGTTACAACCGGAAATTCAGCAGCACAAGGGTTAACTACTGAAAATGCATGCCTATCCAGTAGGCTAAGAATCTGTCCATCCCGAGATGTAATCCCACATATTTGTCTATGGGCCTACAGCTGCATCTGGTTGAGGTTCAACTCCCAGCAAATAGTTCCGCAGTTCATCTTCATCATCCTCATTTTCATCCTCGGCTTGCATATTTGCAGGTAGGAATTGAGGACGTCTGTGCCTGTCTCCTCCTTCCCACCACAGTTGGACAGCGCGATCCGCAACATAGTCATCTGTACTCTCACCCTCAATAGAGATGGTGAGCAAGTGGTTCATCATCTTAGTTGTGAGGGAAGATCTCCAGTCTGACTTGATGCGCTTTACTGCGGAAAAGCCTCTTTCACATACGGAGCTTGAAACTGGCAGGACAAATACTATCTCAACTAACATCAGAATGTTCTTGAAGTCATCCCTGTTTCTATGGGTGCGAAGAAGACTGGACATCTTGGGTAATTCATCTGGTCTTGCTAGCCGCTGCCCGAAGTGTGCTTTGACTCCTGCCCATTCACGTTGTAAGGCATCCACTGCACATTCCATGCGTGCCAGAACAGGTGCGAAGTGGTCGGCTAGGACGCGAATTTCAGCATTTCCGAATGCTGCTAACCCATTTCGAGTCTGGGGCCAAATCTTGAGGTCGAAAATACGGGCTGCTTGAAAAATTCTCTTTGAGGGGTCATTCTGGTTTTCAAGGCGGCCATTGATTCTATTCATCACTGAATCCACCACTCTTTGGAGATCTTGAAAGCCTTGGTCTGGGTTGTAATGGCTAAGGATGTTTTCCCTGTACTTGCATTGATTGTTGGCATCAATCTGAAGCTCATCAATGAAGGTCTGAAGACTCTCCCCTGGCTGTTGTTGTAGCATCACCAGTTCCAGGTTTGCTCTCTCCAGGGAGTCTAGAAAATCCACACAGGTAGCATCTGCCTTTTGGAAATCTAGACTGAGTCGGCTGATTACGTCCAACATGTCTTGCATAAAGAAGATGAAGCGTAGCACTCTCCAGTCTCGAAGTTTAGTTGTCAGGAACTTTGCTCTTCCCTTTACTTCTGCAGTTGCTGCTCCAGGCCCACCTTCGGATACATGTTCAAAATGGGCCAGTATCACATTGTATGACTTCACCAATTTCTTCAGGGCTTGGTTCAGGTGGGGGGTCCAACGTGTTCCTCCTAGTCGTGTTGGCTTTAACACTGTCTCATCCAGAGACTCTGCAATGGCACGAAGTTCTCGAAGTGCTTTCGGAGAGTAGTGATAATGTTTGTATATTTTTTTCAGGATATCCTGCACTATAGCCATGTATGGATTGTCGCGTATGGCATCCACTACGCCAATTTCCAGACGGTGGCTCACGCAATGACCAATTACGACGTATTCCCGATCTTCTTGCATTCTAGTGGCTACGCTGTTATTTCGGCCGATATTTACCCTTGCTCCATCTGAGCCCGCACCGATAAGCTTGGCTTTCCAATTTTCGCCCACCTTGTCTGTCATGGCTTTGTCGACTGCTTGAAAGACTCCTTGCGCATGAGCATGTTCAATATCTGTTAACCCGCAGAAGAACTCCTTTACCTCACCAGCCCTTATCACACGCACATATACGATCTCCACCTCTCCCACGCTTGCATCAGTGGCCCCATCATATAAAACGGTCAAAACCTCGGCATCTGAAATTGTTTCATTAATTTTCTCCCGAACTGCTTCAGCCAGGAAGGGAACAAATCTGCGGCATGCCTGATCATTACAGTAGCTTCCCAGTCTTTTTAAGTCAGATCCATTTTTCTTTTGCAGTCTTATAAGGCTTGGAAAGGATGAGAAGCTCATTTCCTCCTTACACACAAAGTATGCAGTGTTGAACAACTTGCGCAGCACATCAAAATTCTCAGCTTCGAGTTCCCTTATATGAACATCCATAGGTCCTTCCACTACCTAAGAAAAAAAAAGTATGAGCGGTATTAACATTACGCAGAAGCAGATCTAATATTAAAAATCTTTAACATGATTCTCCCCATAAGACTGCAGTCAAAATAATAACCAATTTGACAAGATCCCTTTCCCTAAGACCACATTAGAGGGGAAAACTAATTTTGAGAAATTGGACATGACCCCTCCCATTAAGAAGTAATTAAAAATTGGACATGACCCTTCCCCATAAGACCCCATTCAGAAGTGAAAACTAAAAAAATGGACATGAACTCTCCCTATAAGATCCCATTCAGAAGTTATTAAAAATTGGACATGACCCCTCCCCCTAAAATCCCATTCAGAAGTGAAAACTAATGAAAAAAAATTGGGCATGACCCATTACTCTAAGATCCCATTCAGAAATACTTGAAAATTAGACATGACCCATCCCTTTAAGATAGCACCTGTAATGTATTGTACATATCATTTCAAATTCAAATTTTTATTACATTGATAAAGTATTTGCTACGTACAGGAGCATCAGCAGCAGCACAAGCTTTGTGACTTGTTGAAATCCAATGAGACTGTATGGACGGTTTCCTGAAAGTTGAGCAACCAGTGAAGAAAGAGGAATGGGTGTCAGCTCTGGTTCTGTGTCTTGTACATATGCTGCAGTACATCTTTTCTTCCTCTTCATTATATTCCAATCCTGGAAATTCTTCAAGCCATTTATTCTGGAAGAGCCTCTGCCTCTTATTCTTGTTATATTTATCCTGACTTTCAGTCCTGCGTCTCCGCTTTTCCTCTTCATTTTCAGGATTTCGGGTGAAAAACCCAAACTTTGAAAGTGTAGGCTGATTCTTGGCCATCTTGCTGAAGGTCAATTCCCAGACAGACTACTCCCAGTTACAAGAGAGCTTGATTGCTCTATACTCTGTTCGACATGATCTGCCAAACTTGACAAATGCTTGTGAGACTAAATAAAAAATAACTAAACAGGAAATTCTTTATTTCATCATTTAAATAGAGCTATTTCTTTTGATCCTCATTTCTAGTTGATGTACTGATTTAATACATGTATAGGCTGATTTAAGGGGGTCCCCTGACCCCCCCCCCCCCACTTGCTTCTATCATAATATTTAGCTTAGAATTGAAAAGGGTCAAAAGAGATGAAAAGTTTCATGCACCCCACACCAACATAAAGTCCTATTAATCCTGTTTCATTAATTCAATTGTGTATCTTATTCATTCTATTACAATAAGTATGAAAATTAATGTACAGGTGAACTTGGATATGACGGACCACTGTACAACAAACTTTTGTCTATAAAGGACGATATGCTTGGTCCCAGTCCCATGCATATCAAGTATGTCTCATATGTATATGACAGATTTTGCATATGGCGGACCAATTCTCCTGGTCCCATTGAGTCTGTCATATCCAAGTTTGCCTGTACAATGTATATCTGTAAGGGATGCATCAGAAAAAAGGGGGCACAATTCATTACCTCTCTCCCCCACCCTCTCATGTGTTGATTCTTTGAATAAATCATACAAAAAATAAGTCTGTATCCTACATTCATGTAGGTTATTTAAAGATTTGAGCTCCAGCCATATCCTCTTATTTTCAAGAACAGGCCTAACTTCAGTAATATACAACTGAAATTCAAAACAAGAACAAAGCAAAAAAACTATCAAAACTTTTCAAAGAATAAGTTTTTACATTGAATAAATTATCCCAGTATATGTACATTTATTTCATAAAGTGACAATGATTATTTTATTTAAATATTCCCTTATTTCATTTCATCCTATTCCATGTAAGCATTATTCCTTTTTTTCTGCTAGTCAATTCTCTATAAGTGTGTTAAACATTGTCAAAATTAAAACATTCAGTTCCTGCAATAACAACAATCTTCTTTCTCATAATTCTTTTTTCTTATTTCATGATATAAATGTTAAAATATTTATTTCTTAGTTTCCTTTATTTGCTGTATTTGATTTTATTTTCCTTTTTTTTTTCATTTTTTTTTCCATTTCATTTCAATAAAAATGTATACTGAGTCAAGGCAGTAGCTTGCGGCTCAGTGCGTAAAGTCTATTCTTGCTAGTATAGACACTTCCACGTGGGATGTTGACTTGCCAATCAATCACTTGACATTTGGGAGGGGCTACTTAGATCAAAGCCAATAGGATCCCGACATCGTGAACTCACGTTGAAATATCGTGAGATTTCACACGGGAGTTGCCGAAGCTGGTTATTTGGTTCTCTTCTCCCACTCTTAAGATAAGTTGAGGAATTTACTGTGTTGGGAGAAGGGAACCACATTGTAAACAACACCGTAAAGATAACGCCGGCTGCTGGTTGTGAACCATGCTGGATAAGGTTCAAGTACCAGCAGAATATTGACACAGGACATTCAGGTAGGCAGTGTCCAAAGTCCACTTGCCAAAGCGGGCAAGTTCAAAGAACAAGTCGCCTGCCCGCCACCCTTATTTTCAAGTGTTTACCTGCCCGGGGCAAGCGGGCAGGCATTAATGTCGAGCGCTGAATCAGTACATGTATTTAATATAATCTAAATGTATAAATTGTATAAATTTACTTTTATATTGAATTAAGGTAAAATATTCTTATATAATATTATTGGATTTATATTGAGGTGAAAAAAATCAATTATTTGTTTGTAAATGACATTTTAAGAAATTTCTCACAGTGATGGTGTCCCGGGGGTGATTTTTGAGAGGTTGGTCACTTGGTTGTCTAAATGATGCCCTGCTGGCTAAGGCTACTCAAGTTGAAATAAAGTATTTGCCTTAAAATGACACCTTTTCTGATCAATATATCTGAGTATCCTTTTTTTTAATTTTGAAATATCTGAGTATCATACCAACCAAGCGGTAATTTCTACATACAGATAAATAAGTCATTTTCTGAACCAGAGAGTATGTTTATACTCTGCCCCCCAAGGACCAGTTTTTGGTACCCTTTTCCCCTGATCTAACTCCCAGCTTCAGGGATACTGATCAGAGGGCGTGGTGCAGAACAGCATGCTTACGCTGATACTACACTCCCACACGTCCTTCATAAATGTCAACCCCACATGGGCACGCCCTCTTAGCTTGCTAATTACTTGAGTGGGCAGCTCCCATGCTCACCATATACAATAAGGGCGATGCAGGGATCTGTCAGTGTATATCATGCATCTAAATATTTATTGATCCTCTTTGGATCTGAAAACTCTGGTATTACTTTCTTTCCTTTTCTTCATTTTCCCTAGATTAATTAGTTTTGTCATTATTCGTTAGCAATGACAAAGGACCACTTTTTGGTAAAAACTTATAGCATTTACTGGCCTTTGTGTACCAATGTGCCTTAAACCCGCAATCATTCCATCATAAATGTCAGTCAGTATCTGTATTGTATTATTTTCATAAACAACATAAACTAAAAAGTATAATCAGTAGAATTTTTATTATTTCTGTCAGTGATAGTACAATTGATAATAAATATCTCTTACTGCAGAATGATTACATACTTTTACGCTTTTATGCGTTGTCAATAAATATACATACTACATACATATCATTTACAGGAGGGGAGAAGGGGATATAAGAACAAACAATCCTAACCAAAGCCAACTCAAAATTTGCACAAATGGCCATACTGGTATTTTCTTCAGAACTAAAATCCTAAGCGCCATTAGTCTTCTCTGTACAACTTCCTTCTACTATCAAACTTCAGTGATACAGATGTTCTATACATAACATAAAACGCACATTCTAGGGTAAATCAAAAACATTTGGGGAATTTTTTAGTGTCATTTTAGTGTAATTATACTGCTCATACAGTTCATAGGTGCCAGAAAGATAGGTGGGCTAAGTGATTTCTTATGAAGTGGGTTTTAGCAATACTCTCTCAAAGGTCTTTCCATTTCATTGATTCAGGAATACACATGATAACATTTGCTTTATACTATAAGAAAACATTAAAACACTCAACTCGAAGATGGCAGTCTCTGATCTCTGCATGTGTCAGGCTCCACATGTGTCTAATAAATGACTGTCAAAACTATGAGGGATTTGAAGAACACAATATTTTGCAAGTGATGTTCTCATTGATATGTCCTTGCATTAGTCAAGCATTTAAGGGCACAATGAAGTAAATGCCTTTTGTTTCATTGGAAGTAATTATAGCCTCACCATTCATTCAAAATAAGGAAACATAACCTTTTTAACTGGAAAAAACCCAATCCAGTCTGCCTTTTGGACAGGCAGTTAAATGAAAACACCCTTCGTTTTATCTAGTCTCATAGATGACGTAATATGTATATTTCACACCCAATAAAACAAATCACTAGTTTCTTCTCTGCATAGACTTTCTCAAACCATTAAACCCCATGAAGGAGCATTTTTCTCATTGAAAGTCTTATTAATAAAATAACATCTCTTGCATATGCAAACAAAAATTAAGTGGCATAGTCTATGAGTAAATAACTCAGAACTAAATAAGGATAGGTTACAACACATGTAACCTTGCAATTCTTAGCAACCTTTTCATCAAAACTGTATCAAAGTTGAACACAAGTGCCAATCATATATCAATGTTTAGAGCATTCAGTTTGGCTCTTTAGTGCCTATGGTCATTTATGTATATTCAACCTAGGTCAATGCTATTCTAGTTGATACAACAGCCAATATAATTAAGTTTACAATTCAAACATGTAGCATTACTTTAGTTTCCCTGAATGATGACAATACATGTGCTTATAGGGTTACACTTCACACATGGGACGTTCTAGGTTCAAACTGATTCAAATGATTATTTCATCCATTCCTGCCCCTATCTATTTTGATGCTATCTTTGTTATAAAGGCATTTTAGGAGCCAACATCGAATAGAAATATTGATCCGTGCCTAACCCAAATACTTTGTGACTTTATGATTAGTTCCAAAGATATTTACATAAGTGTTAAAGGTCCAGACAGCAAGGGGAGGTCAAAGCATGAATGGGTGAACCCTTTCAATGCTGAGGCTACTTTCCTCCAAAGCACAAGGATGTAACGATTTTTGAAAACCATCTAAACATGGTCATGTTGGTATTCATTGGATAGCTCTCGCCGAGTACTGTCATATGAGTACTCATATGCCAAGGATTCAGTCATTTTTTTCAAAAAGTTTTTTTGCATCATTTTGTATTGGCCAAATTAGGCACCACCAGCATAAGGGTTAAACTTACACAAAACAACACAATGAATAGAGGCTTCCTAGAATAGTGGATTGACCAGCAACCCCGCGTTTGCATTATCACCTACTGCTCATCTCCAGCAGCTGATCAGCTGTAACACTGCCACTAGGGAGGTGAAAGAAACTAAGCCTTAATGGCATTTACTTCACACTTAATTCATTCTACACAGCAAGTATTTAGGTTCTAGCTTTAATATACTTGTTTGAGTCACACAGTCAATTTATGTAGCCTCTTGATTGTCAGTGTTAGTAAGTCTTTTGTTAACCCACTCTTGCCTGGATATCTCCCTTACAAGTATGGTCTGCACCAACAAGACATTTTAAATAAATTGAGATTTAAGAATGAGTTTGCATAATATTTGAAGGATAGTTGTTGGATGTGTTTTAAAGTTATCCCTCAAACAATGTCTATCATCTTTTAGATGAAAAGACAGCACCAAAATAGTAAGTATATTTCAACCTTGAGTCATTTCATCCACAACCTTTTTGTGTCATGTCTTCTCATGATGCCGACAGATTTTTATCTGGTCAATTCATTTTTGTTCTTTCACTCTTTGCTTTTGAAAGGAGTTCACAAGAAAACTTTGAACAATCCATATATTGTATTTTTATTTTCAATGAAATGAGGATGTTACCTATTTCAATTGGTCTGACCTACCCTTCAATAATAAGTACTATTACCTAAAGTATATTTAATAGAAGGAAATAAGTGTTTTAAGTTGTCTCATCAGTGAGATCCAGGCGAGAAGCAGAATAGAAAAGGAATGTTGGAAAAGTTACTTATGGTAGTGAGGGTTTCTCAAGGAAGCCTAAATACAAACCATTCATGTCACATGACCAATTGGGCCTGTTTTAAGAGGGCTTTAGTTACCCATCCAAAACTGAAGGCGATTGGATAGAGGCCCATTAGAGGAGTAATATTGTCCATCACTAGTGCATTCTATGCCGCCTGTCCTCTACATTATAGTGCAATACAGTGACATTATTTGTGCTTGGAGCAACCATTTGACAAACATAAAGTTATTTTATTACTGAGTAGAGAAATTGGGGAAAAAAATTATGAGACATTATATAATGGAATTTAGAAATATATCTCAGGATGTATACTACAAACGTGGCTGATAAAATAGGATTTCGAGGAAGGTTGGATGAAATCTTAAATGGGGAAATCAGGTTTGCTGTATCTATGGCAATATTTTAAGACTTCAAAAGTAAAAATTAATGCATGAAAAAAAATGCAGCATAACAACCCTTAGAAGTCATCCTCACTTACTCAGATTAAGGGACTTGAATCATTAATGAATGTATTAATTTCGATTTACTGACAGAGCATAGAAGTTCACCTTTTGAACTAGCTGTTGAATTGAAGGGTGCTTCTTGTCTTCTCTGCTTCTTTTCAGCGCAAGAAATCAATGTCAGGAGAAAATGAAAAATTCAATTCTGACATAGACACATGCTGTTAAAAAGAAATGTTCTATATCGAACACAGCACATTTCCAATTTAGGTGAGAAGAGCGGTACGAATAGGCATTTTAAGTGTGTTTTCACCGTCAAAAAATGTTATTGGCTGATATATGATGCCACCTATTGCCAATAGCAAATGAAATGTAATTAACTAATTATGTACTTGTACTACTAAGGTCAAATTCAAACTATATGCCTTATATATCCTGAAGGGTATAAGTCGTTTGGTCCTGACTCCAAAATTGGTTCATCCAAAAACCAATTGTGATTGGGCATTCAATGTAAATGCCCTAAATATTAGCCAGGATCCGCCCAGCCTGTCTTTTGGACAGGTAGTTATCAGAAAACCTCATTTTTGGACAGTCAAAATTTCTATGAAGCATTTTAAATTTTGGCTTTTAAAGGGTTCTGAGCAAATGGTTTCGTAACAAACCATCTTCTATGTGGTCCATATCACTGACCAAGGAACAGGATGGTCTTAGTAAGTTTGTGTCTCTTTGAGGTTTCCTTATCATTCAGGAAGCGCTCATTGTACAACCTTCCATGATGATGAACCATGGTTGTGCAAAAGACCTTGACTACTTCTTTAATGACTTGAGTTCCGTGGTCATCTGACGATCCAAGATCCGTATCGCTGAAATGTTCATCCATCTGGCTAAACACCCGATGCCGCACTTCACTCGCAACATCCCGTTGGACCTCATGCAGGAAGCTTGGACTCACTCCCTTTAATGGACCACTTGCAATCAGCGACCTCCTGAAAAAAAAAATGATAGGGGAATACTTTTTGAAATGGACCAACATATTTGCATCTAGGAATGCAGGGGCAGATCCAGGATTTGAGAAGGGGTGTTCAATTTAGGTCTGAAAAGTGACACTGGTGGCGCCACTGACGATTATTTCTGAAAACACCACCAGGGGTCAATAAAAAGCAACATTCAAGTGGAATATGAGGCAACTTAAGATACTCAAAGTTTCTGTTGCCAATAAAAAAATTGATTTCTAGTTATGCACAAAAAAAACATTTCTAAAACACACCCCTTGCTTTTGAACTGTCTTTGTGTACGTGCCTTTGCGGCTATTTATGGATGTTCACAGTACGGGCTAGAATAAGTGTCACTTAACTCTGCAAATGGTAACCATTTACAGAGTTACAAGTATCTACTATATGTGGCTGTGGTCAGATCCAAATGGGTGAGATAAAATCTAAAGGCCTTGCTGATTGGTAATTGCAATTAGTTACTTGATGGTCATCTGTTGTCCTGCTTCAAGCTCCCAGTAATCTAGTAATCTCATCTCAGAGACTTGAAGACTTCATGGCTTTCAGGCTGGTCAACTGATCAACATGTTAGTTGCCTGAAACAGTGACTTAAATTTGGATGCCTCAACACATACAAAATATCTCATAAAGATAGACATAGAGAAATAAAAATAAATGTTCCGATGCACATGTGGAGTGGTGGCGCAAAGTGACTCACCAGCCAGGGTGGAGGGGATTAGACTAACCCCCTCTCCCCCCCTGGATCAGCCATCAAAAAAATAAGTTAAGAAATTACCTAAGTATCCTGTCAGCAGCCTGTACAATGCTGAACACATCTGATGCCGGTTTAGCAAGACCACCCCTGTCCTTTTGTTTCGTCAGCTTGCTGAAGTCACCACCAGTGGTGAAGCTTCCTACGCTCATGGCCTCTGTATCAATACCGCCACATTGATAAAGCATCATGCCACACTGTGTACAGGAACATCTCTGTAATAAATTGAATTACACGGGAGTATAGACTAAGTAGAATAAAAAATTAAAACATTAGTTAGAACCTCCAAAATTCATTCTAGTTGCCGCTTAATTCTAGTTCAAATTTGTTGTGAAATGATGATTCTGCAACAGCTTGAATTCAGTGTAATTCTTACGCCATTAATTTTTGGTCAATCGCTACTCATACGGTGTGGTAAATATAAAGCTCATATCGAGGGATTTTCAATGTTTCCGCGAAGTACAAGCAGAGAATGATGTCACGGATCAAAAATATGTATCTTTAAAATGCTGAAGAAAAGATATATGCATGATGGATCTGTGTGTGAATCTGAAGGTTGGTTCGAAACACTTACCTTAACAACGCCCCTAGCAATGTATCCAGCCAGGTAGTGTAGGACTTGGTCATGCCATTCTGTGGGATTCCTCAGCAGTCTAGAAAACTCCGCCATCTTCTCCTGTGAATCTGTGTGGGCTTTGGTTGGCACTCGCTGGAAGAGGGTGTTATTGGGCTCTTCTATTGCAATGTCAATGCAATTAGCTTGGTTGGATGGGGTGATGCCGTTCTTCATCAGTATGGCTCTCAATGCCCATTTGAGCTGCAGGCAGTTTGGGTTATTGTTCCAGCCACCTCTACGGCGTATCCTGGAGAATAGCATCTCTAAGTGATCCTGTGACATTTTATAAGTTAATACATACGTGAATGGCATGTTGTCACGCATCAGGAGATGTTGCACTATTGCAATTGTTGATTTGATAGTGCAGATGAATCCAATCCATGCTGTTTTCCTCTTCCCAGATGTCAGCTTCTTTCCTTTCACATCTGTTAATTTCTCTATATATGTGACTGTATTCTCTAGGAATGTACGTCGCTCTTCAAAGTTGCTCCTGGTCATTGGGAACTTGAATCCTTTGCATGCTACACTCTTGCAGTTCAACATATCAAAGAGCCGATCAAATATTCTAATAAACTTGGTTGTCTTTTCAGAACCCTGGAAAAAATCCATTTGCATGTCTTCTCTCAGAAACTCAATGGCATCTGCAACAGAGGAACTGAGGGTCTGGACAGCTAACTTGACATTCATTTTATGATTCTGGAATTGTATGTGTTTGGACTTCAGCTTGTTAGCTAGATGAAGATTATCTTCCTGCTGAATATCATCCAGCTTCTTAATGTAATGCCACTTGATAGGTTGACTGTTGTGGAAAATAATTTCCATGCTTGCTAGACAATTACGTACGTTCTTAATTTGGTGGCAAGCATCAAGGATGAAGTAAACAAATTTCTCTGGATCTGATGGATGGGGAAAGTAGTTCCTAAACACTCCAGGAATAAGTGAACAGCCCAGGAGAGATGCAGTTGATTGGTTTGTGTAGGAACCGTCGCATACAATAGCATGGACGTTGAATCCTGCATCTGTCAAAATAATTATTGCCTCCTTAGTAATTTGGACCTGAGTTTGTGCTGCCAGTTTATCATCAAGGAAGTAGGCTATCGGGTATTTCCAGGACCCCGACAGCCTGCTCACTAAGAAAACCAGAGTCTCTGATGCCACAGTATCCTCCGACTCTCCTTTAACCATGCCACAATCAGCAAAACCAACATATTTTGCTTCTGCCTTGTCATAAAGAATTTCTTTCCTAATGGCCATGGCATCAAACATGACTACACAGTCCTTCATGTATGGCTTATTCACTTTGGCATTCTTCAGAAAGTCAATAACCTCACTCAGATAGCCAGGCTTACAATTCAAGCTTGCACTCCACTTGGGTATGGTAGCTGGATGAGGCAAATGTAGGTATTTACGAAGGTACTCATATGCTTGAGCACTATAGAAATGAACTGTAACTGCGAATTTCTGAAGTTCCTCAGAATACCTGTATCCAGTTGGATCTTTGTTCCTGTTTTCTAATTCATTCTCAAACAATGTCAGTGTGTCATTATCAAAGTTTAGCTTGAGGATATCATGCTGTTCCTTTCCGAGCATTGATTGAACTTCATCTATAAGTTTGGATATTTTACTTTCCCTTCTTCTCAGCTTTTGTTTCATTGATTTCAGCTCTTTTTGAGTCTCTTTGAGTTTTTCTTTTGTTTGTTTAAATTCCTTTTGCAACTTCTCTGGAGTAAAAGCATAGTCATGATCATTGACACAAGGACTTGATAAAAGTCTTGGTTTCTTTATGTCTGATACCCCTTCAGCATTCTCTGCTCGGTTACTCACAGCATCGGAATAAGAATGTCCAGCACTTGTTAATGTATAAGACAGTCTCCTCTTCACAACATTCTGTTTATGTGCTGGATACTCCGGAAAAACTGTAGGGATGGCACCAGGTTTGAGGTCGGGCCGCAAAACAGCTGGATCTCCTGGGTGTGTGTAGTCACTTTCGATGAAGTGGTCACTACACACCCGATCATTTTTGGTAGGATACCAGTGATCCCTACTGATTTTGACCAACCACTTGCTCAGGATGTCTGTTTTTTTCCAAGGGAAGCTGGAATACAAAAAAAATGTGATGTAGATGCTATACTATCACTTAATGAAACATGATGAGGATGTTAGAAGTAGACCTAGCAAAATCTAGGGGTATATGCCTATGGGAAAGTTGAACCCTAAGACTGTGGACAGCTCAAAACCTGAGAACAAAGATGGTGTATTGTCTAGCTTTCAGTTTAGATGCAACAATGATTCTCCAAATAAGCGCATGTACCAGTGAAAACATGATCAATATAAGGTCTGAACCGGAAAAAATATGATCAATATATGGTCTGTGATAGCCCCACATTTAAAGGCAAGGAACATTTAGATTAAGTGGGGGAAGTTCTGAATGCCAGTAAATGATGAACACTGACTTCCCCTTCCAACTATTTTCAGAAAAAAGGGGGTGTAGTATGCGTTATCAGAAGATTACACTAATAATAATAATAGTTTTCTGTCATACAATAGCAAAATTTAAAATGTGTTATATTTGCTGTATTTCTCTGTAAATTGTAGGCATTAGTTTAGAAGTAATATTTATCTTTATGAATAAGAACTAAAACATCATTACAATATAATTGGAAGATGGTTTATTGGCTACCTGGTTTCACAATTGTACTTCATACACTTGTGTTTTCCTAACAGTAACTAGTCTGACTGCAATTTGAAATAATTGTGCTCAGAGGATGTTTATTGCAGGTAACCTCCTGGGTAAAGCATGGGACTAGAGCAGACGCAATTCCCTTGAGATTAATGTGTATTGCAGTCAATTCCTGAGCAGCTGACACACTCTGACAATACACACACAGCTAACTAATTGTAAACTTCCTTTCATCACAAGATAAGTGTCAGGAAATTGTAAGAGTACTAAATGCCAGGCTAATTTATAAACTGGTAGAATTTCTTGAGCCCTAAAGCTCATGCATAACCCCTTTACTATATGTCTCTTTTCCCTCATTGCTTTTGCCATACAGATAAAATAGATAAATCAAGTAGTAGTGCAATGCCTGAACAAATTTTGGTGGAAAAAATGCCTTAAATATTTCTGATGAAAAAAACTAAGTCTTTTTTTTTAAAATTGGGCATGACCCATATTTAGCAGTGCTACTTATTGATTACCCCCCTTCCCAGTACATCCCCAACCTATTTTTGAGCTCAGACGTTTACTTAGACAATTGCATTATGCAAGTGGTTCAGTTCACTGTTGATATCCGAAAGTTGAACAGAAATGGCCGCCCGCTAGACAACAAAAGTTGCCGAACTTTCGAGTGCTACGGTGCACTCAATTCACATCGGATTTCAAATCCGATTGTAACAATGAAAAATATATGTGAATTTACATATACACACCAATTTTTAGTTTTCTAGATTAACAAGAAGTCATTTATTTTGACGCCTAAATGCAGCATGTTTTGTCTTCTGTGTAGAAAGTGGGTCTGCACAGCGGCGATCGTGTGCCATCACTAGTACAAGATTTTTTTTACCTACAATACCATCTTTAATGTATATTTGTTTTTTTATCCCTAAACGTAGTTTACTATCCCACTGTTTGTAGGATACTGTTGGCACTGTCATTGATACGAAATCTAAGTTTGGTAGGATGCGGACGAGTTAGATTACCCTAATGTGATCTTTGCAATGACTGTCAAGACTCGAGTGCTTGACTTGAAATTTCATTCATTTTTTCAAAAAATATTCGATCAAAATCACTATTTACCTAAAAAATGATAGGTCCGGTTTGGTGCCCACCCGGTTGTGGCACTTGTAAACACAGCAGTTTTTGACCATGCTGTATTGTTTACATGCGATTGAGCAGCCTGACCTGCTCAATATTAATGGCGTGCATGGCGACTGAGTCGATCGTCTGCCCCCAACGCAAATGGCGGACGATCTCCATGACGTTACGGGGTCACGTGACAAGCACGCAATCCCGTTCTATTTATATCCATGCTTACCACTAAATAATGACCAGTCAAAACTCCAGATGGCACCACTGGTATCATTACAGAAAGGTGCAAGACCAGCTGTTAACTGATGAACAATAATTTCCTATAAAAATGAAAGGATTAGGGCATACCTCAACCATTGACTATTAAGGCGTTTAACCTACAGCATGCATACCTTCTGAGTGTTATTCTGAAGGTCCGGGTGGACATTTGGGAGGTAATATATACCGAAAAAAACATTTGATTGTCTAGCACTGAGTGAATTTTTATTTGAACTAGCAGGCCCCCGTGCACAGCACGGGTTTGGATTCTGAGTGTTACTCAATGATGTGCAGGAGGTTTAGAGGCATAGAATAATAAAAAATAAGTAAATAAATAAAAAGAACACAATCAAACTACCCTAATCACTTACTGAACG
The DNA here is from genome assembly GCA_963942565.1 of Maea johnstoni. Taxonomy (NCBI): domain Eukaryota; kingdom Metazoa; phylum Annelida; class Polychaeta; order Spionida; family Magelonidae; genus Maea; species Maea johnstoni. The sequence continues at coordinate 28,491,818 of OZ012688.1, read as the reverse complement.
ATTGGCGTTGCTCTTGTATCTTTAGTTTCTAGTTCTCAGTTATGAGTTATCACCAGCATCAATCAGAAAAAAATAAAAAGTTCAGGCCCACCTTATAGCAGGCCCCCTGCTTGCAAAGAGTAGGCACGCTTTAGTTTTTTATAGCGCGGCATTGATTATACACTGCAGACCCCCCCCCCATGTTATCAGTGGGAGACCAACAGCATGTGCAAAAAAATAGAAAGCATGATAAATAAGTAGTGTTCAGAAAGTTGCAAAGTCAGAACAAAATGTTGCAAAGAGATGCAAAAAGGAATTTACAGTGGATAGAAAAGGAAAAAAGGAAACATAGGATGTAACCAATCACCATCCCCCCCCCCCCCCATGTTATCAGTGAGAGTCCAACAGCAAGTGCCAGAAAAAAAGAACACATGATAAATAAGTAGTGTTCAGAAACGATCACAATTTTCAAGTATCGATTACACTGCAGACATAGGATGCAATCAATCACCCCCCCCCCCCCCCCCCCGCCAATGTTATCAGTGGGAGTCCAACAGCAAGTGCCAAAAAATAGAACGCATGATAAATAAGTAGTGTTCATAATGTTGCAAAGAACAAAATGTTGCAAAGAGGCAGTCAATAAAGGGGCAGTAGAGTGACAGGGGGAGGCAGTCGATAAAGGGGCAGTAGAGTGTCAGGGGCAGTCCTTAAAGGGACAGTAGAGTGACAGGGGGCAGTCAATAAAGGGACAGTAGAGAGACAGGGGCAGTCAATAAAGGGACAGAAGAGTGACAGGGGGCAGTCAATAAAGAAGCAGTAGAGAGATAGGGGGGCATTCAATAAAGGGGCAGTAGAGAGACAGGGGGCAGTCAATAAAGGGGCAGTAGAGTGACAGGGGCAGTCCGTAAAGGGACAGTAGAGTGACAGGGGGCAGTTAATAAAGGGGTAGTATAGAGAGATAGGGGGCAGTCAATAAATGGGCAGTAGAGTGACAGGAGGAGGCAGTCGATAAATGGGCAGTACAATGACAGGGGGCAGTCTATAAAGGGGCAGTTGGGATACAGGGGGCAGTCAATAAAGGGACAGTAGAGACACGGGGCAGTTAATAAAGGGGTAGTTGAGAGACAGGGGGCAGTTAATAAAAGGGGCAGTAGAGAGACAGGGGGCAGTCAATGAAGGGGCAGTAGAGAGATAGGGGCAGTCAATAAAGGGGCAGTAGAGTGACAGGGGGCAGTTAATAAAGGGGCAGTAGAGAGACAGGGGGCAGTCAATAAAGGGGCAGTAGAGTGACAGGGGCAGTCCGTAAAGGGACAGTAGAGTGACAGGGGGCAGTTAATAAAGGGGCAGTAGAGAGACAGGGGGCAGTCAATAAAGGGTCAGTAGAGTGACAGGGGCAGTCCTTAAAGGGACAGTAGAGTGACAGGGGGCAGTCAATAAAGGAACAGTAGAGAGACAGGGGCAGTCCTTAAAGGGACAGTAGGGTGACAGGGGGCAGTCAATAAAGGGACAGTAGAGAGACAGGGGTCAGTTAATAAAGGGGCAGTAGAGAGACAGGGGGCAGTCAATAAAGAAGCAGTAGAGAGATAGGGGGGCAGTCAATAAAGGGGCAGTAGAGAGATAGGGGGGCAGTCAATAAAGGGGCAGTAGAGAGACAGGGGGCAGTCAATAAAGGGGCAGTAGAGTGACAGGGGCAGTCCATGAAGGGACAGAAGAGTGACAGGGGGCAGTTAATAAAGGGGTAGTATAGAGAGATAGGGGGCAGTCAATAAAGGGGCAGTAGAGTGACAGGAGGAGGCAGTCCATAAATGGGCAGTACAATGACAGGGGGCACTCAATAAAGGGACAGTTGGGATACAGGGGGCAGTCAATAAAGGGACAGTAGAGACACGGGGCAGTTAATAAAGGGGCAGTAGAGAGACGGGGCAGTTAATAAATGGGGCAGTAGAGAGACAGGGGGCAGTCAATAAAGGGGCAGTAGAGAGATATGGGCAGTCAATAAAGGGGCAGTAGAGAGACAGGGGGCAGTCAATAAAGGGACAGTAGAGTGACAGGGGGCAGTTAATAAAGGGGCAGTAGAGAGATAGGGGGCAGTCAATAAAGGGGCAGTAGAGTGACAGGAGGAGGCAGTCGGTAAATGGGCAGTACAATGACAGGGGGCAGTCAATAAAGGGGCAGTTGGGATACAGGGGGCAGTCAATAAAGGGACAGTAGAGACACGGGGCAGTTAATAAAGGGGCAGTAGAGAGATAGGGGGGCAGTCAATAAAGGGGCAGTTGAGAGACAGGGGGCAGTCAAATAGAGAGGAGAGTTGTACACCACTAATGTCATGTCTGAGTACACATGCACTTATTCTCCATATCAGCCTAGTGCTGTATTGGTGTAGAGTTGGAACCTTTTTGCAACATTGTATAATTTTATAGATAGAGTTGAAAGAGGGGGAGAGCAACATTGTATAATACTTATAGATACAGTTTACCACAGTGTATGAAATACATTGTATCAGGCAGGTAGAGTTGAAAGAGGGGGAGCGCAACATTGTATAATACAATTGTATCATTTCAGTTGCCATTGACAACGTGGCATTTTTTCGCAAATAAAGGCATTAAATGCCCAAAATATAAAAATATAAAAGTGTTACCTACTGTAGGAGACCCACGGCAACCATTTCACGGCAGGAGCGAGACCCGCACATGCACAACCGCCGAGAAAAGCTTGTCCTACGGCTGGGGGAAGTGCGTATTTATATGTAGATTTATTTTTTTCCCTTTTAAGTTTATGTTGTCCACTGAGCTAACTATATTATGATTATTGATTTGTATTATTATTGTTATTATTGTTATTTTTATTATCATTATTATTATCATTATCATTATCATTATTATTATTATTATTATTTTCATCATTACTAATGGTATACATGGCTGTTTTGGAATTTCTTTTTAATAAATTACCTGTCTGCATTTAACGAATGTTTCATTTTTATAGGCAGATAAGCCCTATAGGGTATCACCAGTTCTATACCAGTCTTGCTTGCAGTATACCCTGCTGGCTAAGCTTGCTCCATCATGGAACAAAGTTGGAGATTACCTAATTCAAGGTGATTGCTAACTTGAATATTTTACTTTTCAATTGCTTTTATTGCTTTACAATCCATGTATATATATTCTATCACAAGTAAAAATTATTTAAATAATTGTGTAATTTTTTTTCCAGTTTTCTTATTATACTTAAATGAGAAAAGGTTCAGAATAGCTCCTTATATATGCAAAAGAAGTTCAAAATAGTTATTCAAAACAGCAATTACAAATGGTTTTCATGAAATTGTAAAGTTTGGGACTCCTGACTAGATCTTGACTCCGGTTGAACAATCATCAGTTGTTGTTAATATTTTTTTTTTATTTTTTTTCCCAGGCAGGAATTTTCTCATCTGTGGCCAGAAAATGAATGCAGTCAGTAAGTCACTTTTTGATCACTTTTAATTTTTTTTTGGATATTATTCATTTACTAATCCTGCTTCCTGACCATGAACGTAAGTTGGGACATTTAATGTATTTCTAATTGAGTTGTTGAAATGATGTTGTATTTGTCATTTTTCTTTTTTTTTGTGTCACCACTCATATTTTAGCGACCCATCCATGGTTGGACTAGTTAGAGAACACTCCTGGTCTGCATGAGCCTTGGGAATGTATAAACATATATACACTTTCTAAAACCATTGGAAATTTAGAAGGGTAATTTATTAGTTTTGTTACTATTTATTGAACATTAAAAAGGCTGATGATTTCAAGGTAAACATCCATTGCACTGTCTTTGTATTTTCACTATATCATAGGCCTAAAAAAATTGTTTGTTTCCTGTAACCCTACCCTAACAAGTTTTTACTCAAAAAAATGCCTGCCATAGAATTTTTTATGCCCTTCCAACTCCCAATCAACATAAAACATGCTTAAAACACACATTTTTGAACCAAAAAATAATCCTAATTTTTTTTTACCGACTTACCTTCCCTATTTATTTTCGAACTGTTACAGGAAACAAACAAATTTTTTCTAGGCCTAAGAGACTTTCACTCTCTGGGTCTATCTCTTGATTACACTTATTCCTATGCGATATCATGAATCCTTATTCAAGCTTCCTTGTTTTTTCAGATCTTGAGCTATCTGTCAGCCCAGGGGAGATGTTCTTTTCAATCAGGCCTGATGTCATCAAGCTCCCTCCAATACAGGTCAACTATTATCAACTTCTGACTTCTAAATATTTCCTAAACATTTAACCCATTCACATCTGGATTGTACATATACCCAGGGTTGGAATTTGAAATTTTGATTATCGTCACTTTTTCTGTCATATTAAGACTAACTCATGACTAGCCAGTTGTAAGTGGTGAAGGAAACAAGAGTACCCGTCGAAAATTACCGCCTAACCTCAAGTCACTGGCAACTTTCTCACATGCCTCAGCTGGGATGACATTGTCATGAAAACAAAGAAATAGTAATACCTTAGGGAATATTTGATTGTGAGTTAGGTTTTATGATCTCTCTTCTAATATTTTAGTTGTATTGCTCTGATTGATGAGCTTTGCCCGTTCGCGCCATCTAGATGCAAATGGCCATTGGGTTTTAAACCAACAAAGGCAGTGCAATCAGGCCCTGATGTGAATGCTTGAGGTGCGATTGCATGGGGCGTGAAGAAATGACCAACCAGGTGTAGAATAAAGCAAAACCTATTTCAAAATGGTGGGTGACTATCTGCCTTTACCTAATAGCTGTTAGTATCTAAAAAATAAGAAAATTGATCAGAAAACATGTTAGCTTCATATAAATATTTCGTCAAACTAAGTATTTTTCTTTTTTTGATTTAGCTTGCAGACTTGGAGATCAGCCCACCGGTTGTACATGAATTCCTAGGGATGCCAGAATTAACGATCCAAGAATATTCTATTGAGAGAAAGTGGTGTTATGTCCTTCCTAGGTAAGGTTACAATAAGAAACACAGTGATTAGAATCATGTCTATTTGTTTTATCTTTGGGTTATGACCCAAAACATTTAGACTCAGATATTATTAAAAAAAATAAAAGGTGATTGAGGGGGGTTTATACTATAGATGTTTGTAAAGTCTTATTTTCTAAAAACAAATTCAGTATTTTTAACACTCTTGAGGTTTATGAGATGATTATAAATGATTTCCTATTTTGTTTCTCACTAGAAATTGCTTGCAATCCTTTTTGTGTATAATGGCCCATGGCTAAATGAATAAAGTGAATTAAATAAAAATTGCAATCACTATTTTTAGTTTTTGGCTGAGATTCAGTTCAAGTATGTTTTTTTATCAAAAAGAAAATTGAAATCATTGTGGTAATACAGTTGTAAGTGCAGATAATTTACTTTTTTCCTAGTTTTTCTGAGAAACATTGTTCAGTTGTTATATGTTCTCATAAGAGCCTAATATCTTTATAGCTAGAAATACACTATTAAAGAGAACAAGAACAATTGTTACATTTGGTATGTTTATATATATCTTATTTCAGATTAGTTCTTATTTTCCTGTATATCAGAGATGAAATTAACCCATTAATGCTCACAGCGGCCAAAAGCAGCCATATTTTTTTGATTAATTCTTTCAAGCAAAAGCTTAGTTGGGAAAATATTTGAAATCACAAACAACTTCTCTTTAAATATTTTGTAAAAATATTTTCAATTTCAAAGTTATTGCCAAAAGTAATCCAGCATGATTACGGTTAATTTGTTTTAATGAAACATTCCAACTTTGTCTTTTTTGCTCTTTCAATATTTGTTTAAAAATACTTTTATCTTCTTTTTCAGTATGAAGAGAGGGAAGATCATTAATGTTTTACACAGATTACCAAGTGATTGCCCTTTCAAATCATACAGAGATCTCAAAAGACATTGGAAAAATACAGTAAGTTGAAATTGAGACCTGAAAAACAAAATATATGTTTCCCATTGTCTACTACAAGCTGAATTGCAGGTTGATAAACTCTTTTCTTCAATGGCAAGAAATAATGTTTTGGTACGCTGATACATGCATTTCCATGATGAAAGTGTGTTCTAACTAATTTTCTGAAATAACAGCACACTTCAAAGTAAGATATGATAGCCAATTGCTTTTGATATGATAGCCAATTCCAAGGTCTTGGTTTGGTAAAATAAAAATATATCTTATGGCACAAATGATATGATTAAAAAAGCCAAGAGCGTCCACATGACACCAACTCTAGATTACCATTGTAAATTTTAGAATACACAAGGCTCATTCTAGAAATAAGACTGATATCATGTAGGCCAGAATGATGAATGAATAGGAAACAAGATAGGTCTGATGTAGAAAATATTTCATGCGTTTTTGCTTTGAAGAGTGTCATTGATCTATTTCCTTTACAGTATGGTTACAGGCTACCTGAAACAGAAGAGGATGTCATTTACTATCAAGTGTACTTCAGGCCTATTGGAGAGACTCTTTTCACATATCCTTTTAAATCTAACACAGTTTTCATAATGGATTTGCTACACTGCACCCTAAATGATAATCATGTAAAGTTTTCCCTTCCCTCTTTTTGTTGACTAAATGCAGATTCAATATTAAGCTATTGTAATGCATACATATTGTCTTAAGAAGAAGTAGATAGAGTTATATTCTCAGCCTTTAGCACTATGCTTTATTGGTATGATTAAAACACAATAGTTTGCTATTTTACAAATACCTTAAAGGCAAGGAATGAGTGGGATGTGATTAAAGATTTTTTTATGAAGTCAACAACATGATACTGTTATACTAATTTAATACATGTATGAATATGCAATTCTAAATTACTTTTTGGATGGAAATTTGTCGTTAATAATGCTACTTTATTTTACATGTCTTATCCAATAATAAGTAGAGATAAAGAATCTACAGCATTTATATAGTACTCCATATTCCCCAATATTCCCCACCTGGTACTAATGGCCTACAAAGATAATAGTTATGCATTTCATAGTGTATACAAGTTTTCCTTGACTGTTGTTCACCTACCCAAGCTGCTGTATCAGGTCGAGGGACATGATGGTGTTTCCCAGAACTGATCCGAAGCAGATCACGAGGGCGTTCCTGACAGACGTGCTGGCCAAGCTGCCCTCTGTGTGTGGACAGAAGCTGAGTCTGCTGCCTCAAGCTCAGTACACAACCGGAGGCCTACTGGAGGCGGCTCAGGTGGGCACATTATTTAACCCATTCATGCTTAGGGTTCCATGTGAAAATTGTCTTCTGCATCCATGATGCTTTTGAAGGTACCTTTGAAATAAAGCATATATTAGAAAAATATTTGGAGAGTTGTAAAATAAAATTCTTAGATTACTTCCAAAAGCTTCATTTTTAAGAAAGATATCACCAAAATAACCAGGCCTCTTTTGGCTGCCATGGGCATCAATGGGTTAACCCATGCGTGCCTACTGTGCCCTTAACTAATCCATTGATGCTATCATAGGCCAAAATCAGCCAATCAAATTTGATGAAATCTTTCAGTTGAAAACATAACTAGGAAAATATTTGAAGGAGAACTGTTCATCCAAACACAACCAACATGTTTTTATAAGGAGGATATTACCAACATATCCATGCCTTTCAAACAAACATGGTAGAAGGAATGTTAATTGATTGCTGCTGTAACAATATGTTGTCAATAATATGCTGCTATTAGCATATTTGAACACAATGGGTTATTTAAAGACAAATTGGATTCACTGTGGAAAAGCTTATATGCATTGAGAAATGAATATAATCTCATATTTGTTGTTTCAGATATAAGCAATAGAGTAAGCTGAATTCATTTTGGACAATTTACTTGGTTTAAGATTCTAAAGCTTATTCTAATGTGCATTTCCTATCATATTTCAGACAGAGTTGCCCAAACATGCAAACCTCACAAAACAAGCCCCAGTCCATCGTCCCTATAGACAGTCAAATACACCGGTATCTATGTCTCTAGATGGCAAAGCAAGCAATGAAGCCTACAAAGGCAAGCCTCATCAGATGTATACTAGCTCTGATGCCAAAGCAACAAACCAGCCCTACACTGGAACATCTCAACAGCTTGGCACTCCCTCTAGTGGCAAGACAATGAACCAATCTTACAGAGACACTGCTCAAGCTACCTACACTCCCTCTGGTGGTGATATATCTAACCAATCCTGCAACGATTCGTATCAACAAATGGGTACTTCTTCTAGGGACAGACCAGCCAACCCATCCAACATGGGTATAGGTATAAGAGGGGTGCCTGGATCAAATGGATTTAATACCCCTCTACCTGATGAGTTAACTGTACCACAAGATGCAGCCAGGAAGATTGTGCCTTGCTTCAAGCCAAAGGGGAAAAAGCTCATCTTTACCCAAAGATCCACCAGCACGGCCCCTTCTACACAGAAAACAATACCTGTCTTCAAGAAAAAAGTTCACAATGCTCAGGCTACCAGCTCTGTTAACGAAGCTGAATTATCTAGAGATAGATGTTTTGGAAATAAAGAGGTTCAACAAGGCTCTGTATCAGGATTACCCCATTTGGATAAAGCACCTCTTAGTCTGCCAAATCTTATAATAAAACATGCTGGTAACAAGGCATTTGCTTTAGCTGAAATGAATCAACAAATTCCCAATGCCGCAACCCCCAAATTGGTTTATCAAACAACGATGCCAACATCGGCAAGCTGTGCAATGTCCGGTAAACCTCAACCAACTTTTGGAAATAAAGCTAGGGAGCAGCCTTCTACTAAAGGGTCTAGCCTAACCCTGACCAGTCAGAGTAAAGTATCTACAACTCCAGGTAAAAGAAAGCTACAGGTGAGTGTTCTAAGACAAAGACAGGTTTGAGATTTTTTTCTATCGATATATTGTCCCATATGACGATAGATTATCGATAAAAAAACACGATAATTTGGTAACTTGAGCGGCACGGAACTTACCCACATTCCCCTCCTGATGGCTCCTTATACCGCCGATGCTTTCCGGTAAACAACATCCGCCATTTTGAAATTGACCAAAATCACGTTCGTGGTGGGATTATCAGCGTGATTTTGAAGTCCAAAATGGCGGTTTATTTACCGGAAGGCACCGCCGGTATATCAAAGTAATAGAAGTGGCGTTGTGGTGAGTAATTAGTTTGCATTTTTTAAAATTTCATATCATTACATGTGCTTCTATTTCGGACGAGAATTATCGTTCATTATCGATAATTCCTTGAGTTATCGATAGCGCTACTATTGTGGCTCAACGATCAATAAGGCGATATTTCGATTTATCGTCCGAGCACTACTGACTATAGTGGTGGTTATATCCAAGGCAGTATTCATTGTAAATCATTTTGTGTCTGTTATTTTGATTTGAGGTCCCTCAGTAATATCTTAGATAAAAGAAACAAGTGAATATGAAACCCGTCGGTCAACCTGAACAGGTTAGCCTCAACGAATAGCCCAAAAGTTGTGTCCTGCACATGCTGACGCACAGGTTTCTCTGTAATGTAAACAATATGAGAGCCTTGATTGGTCCTTGTCCCCTCGTGTGATATCACACTAATGCCAGATCAGAGACCCTTGGCATGTCCAGCCCTTCACTATAGCGCATATACATGTAGTAATTGGTCTCTCGCTACATATCCATTCTTTTATTCATCTAAGGTAATATGCAGCCTTTTAGTGTTATTCTGACACACTGGAGGCAACATATAATCCCCTATTACTGTCTAAGCACAGGAGTGATGTTATTTACTACAATCATAAAATACACACCTTATTGGAGTCAGGTAGCTGTAGCATAGCCACATTCAGATTGTATTCTGTCTTTCTCTAGACAGGGCTTAAAACAAAGGGTATTGTGACCTATTAAAGCAATTCCCATTGAATGTATTATTGGACATTTATTTAAGAAACGTAAAAGAAATGTAAAAATTAAAAAAAGCTGCATCTTTCTCTGTCAGTTCATGAAAATGAAGGAGAACATGTTAAGATATTAGCCATGCTTTAGGAATTTAACCCATTAATGCTCAATTTTCATGTGGGGTAAAGCAGAGTTGGTAAAATGATGGAATAAAAAATTTTATTTAGAAAATTTCCTACAATTCTCTTTTAAATATTTTGTAAAACCATTCTTAATTCCAAAGTTAACTATTTCAAGTATAAATCCAGACAACAATTTTTAGAGGAGCTCTTAAGCATGAATGGGCTAAGAATAGTAAAGATAACTTGTATCTATTTCTTGCAAGATTAGTGCAAATAAAACTGCTGGTAGACACTGGCAGAATTGTTACAATCTGCTCTAGATTTGATACTGGGACACCAGGGTACTCATTGTTTCAATACAATGAATTTCCAATTCAAAATCATCAGTGTATTTGTATGAACTATCAGTTTACCACATAATTGCCTATATGTTGTGCATATAAAGAAGTCCATTTCTCACATTTGCTTATCTGATTCATTTGTTCCAGGATGAAAATGCAACAAAGCCTAAGAAACCTAGAGCAAAACCAAAAATTCAAGAAGGAATAGACATGAATCAGTTAGCAAATGCAAATCAGGTAATACAATATACTACAATATGGACTAGATTCAATAACATAATTCATGGTTTATTTTTAAAAATCTTATTGATCATTTATTGAAAAACAGAATATTTTTCTGTGGACAAAAGGGGTATCTTTATTTGTATTAAAAAGTTAGCACATTGAATGTGATTTTATTATTACACCCTGTTTGAAAGTGAGGTACAGCCTGCAATCCACCCTCAGTCATTGATGTAGCACAAGGCGGAAATCACTCAGCTCCACCTCGTGGGATACTAATTACTGTTTATGAATAAGGGTTTATTGCAGGCTGCACCTCACTTTCAAACAGGGTGTAACTAATCTACCTGCTCTTTGACCAGGTTTTTCATTTAATCTTCTTTTATACTGTGAAGTTGGTTTCACAAAACACAATATCTAGGATTTATGTGTGGTATTGATTTCAAAACGGGGCTAAGGTGTTGTGTTGTGTCGAATTTCTAGTGTTTGATGTCAAATCTATTTTGTGTGAATGGCTGCATGACTCGTGACCAAGCAGCATTGATAATCACAGCAAAGCGTACTTAACCCTTCCAATGCTGAGGCGACTTTTGTAAAAACACAAGGATGCAAAGTTTGAAAACCATCTAAACCCTGTCATGTTTGTATTCATTGGAAAGCTGACAGATGAGTACCCATGATCCAAGGTTTCAGTCATTTTTCAGCATTTTTGAGTCATTTTGCAGTGGCCAAATTAGCCGCCACCAACACAAGGGTTAAACAATTATTCTGTTTTTGTTTTTCAGCTGGATAAGGTCAACAGCGCTACTCTAATTAGCTGGTTGAGATCCAAGGGGGTTCCCTGTAAGGGCAAGGAAAAAAAAGGCGACCTCCAGGCAAAAGTCATGATGGTCCTCCAGCTAGCTGGTCATGAACAGTGAAACACTAGGTAAAATAGTGAAATGGGTCTGTTAACCCATTCATGCTTGGACGTCTGTTGGACCAGTGTCATCTAGACTGGTGAAATTTTGAAAATAACTCTGGAATGGAAACTAAATTCACGAAATATATTTTAAGGAGAGTTATAATTAGAGTTCTGATAAACAGTTCTCTTTCAAATACTTTAAAAACATGGCTCTTGTTAGAGTGATATCTCCAAAATTGTCAGGTGGTTTTGGCTGATACAGGCATAAATAGGGTAAAATACCTGCAAACTATCACCCGTTATGTTTAGTATGAGGTTAAACTCCGGTGCTAAATGTCACGCAGTATTTTTGTGCCAAAATGGATTTGGCATTGCATTTTCAATTTAAGAGTGTGATTTTGAAAAGAATAAGGAATCATTTTGTTTTCATCTTCAGAGGCGGTTTATATTCCAAAATGGCTACTGTGTTTGTAATATTTCTGCATATTTAGGCTGTAATGTAGAAATAAAGTCAGTGAAAAATTCTGAATTTATTCACTATCAGAGCATCACAATAAGGCCTAATTATTCCAAAAACGTAGTCATTTGGAAAACATTAGTAGGACGACTGTGAATCCTAATACAAACGAAAAATCTCCATTTCAATATTAAATTATAAATATAGGCTGAAATCATATTCTTTTAAAATATAAATGCAACAGCCTTTATTTGTCATGCTTATCACAGTTTTCATGAAACAGTTGTTATAAGAAAAAATAATGTTAGATTTCTTCAGATGTTCACATGTTAAGAAAAAGGCTGATTTTATATTTAAGTTGATTTTAATCTGTTATTGAAGATCGGGAAAGATTTAAGTCAATTTCAAATATACATACAGATTTAAATGCAGCAAAAATGAAATTAAAGTATTTTTGAATAAGTTCTTTTCATGTCAATTTCATGTCAGTTGCAACTGCTACTGTTAGTTGAACTGTAATGTCAAGCTTTTGAATTTCATTCTTTGTGCTTCATTAATTTTTTCAATAAAGTATTTACTGTATAACTGGTTAATTTGGCATGTACTTAAGTTGGCGTTTTTTTCAAAAAAAAAAATTCCCTGTATTTATTTTGGCGTTTGTAACAGTCAGAACAACGCCATCTATATGTAGATATAGGAACCAATGACCGCCACCATTTTGTTTTCTGGAGTGATCAATAGCTCCATAACTTGGCAGGAGTTTCCCCAAAATTGGACTGGTAAGTATGCGAATTATGATATGATATCTTGGTAACTCATTCATAAGTTACCAATGTATATTATATTAAAATGGTTTTGTGAAGTTATTGTATCAATTTATTATGTTTAAGCCGCGACTGCCAAGGGGTGAAATTCATGCTATGCTGCCAACCGCAGCTCACCCAGCAGCCCTGGAATACACTAAAACTGTATTTTTATACGATCTTTAATTTGGCGTTGATGGGCATTCGCCAAAAACGCCAAATTAAAGACCCCGCCAAATTAAAGACCCCGCCAAATTAACCAGTTATACAGTATCTAACAGTTGATATCTGCTTTTGCTGGCTGTCCTTGAGTCTTTTACTCTCTGTGGCATTTATGCTCTTTAACCCATGAATGGGTAAGATACCATTTAAAGTGACTAAGTATTTTGGGAAATTAATTGTGGTATGGAAAGATGTTAATCAAAACTTAATCAACAAATATCAAATAAAATGTGAATTGATGTTTTGTGTCCATGTTATTGAAGTACTGCAGTTCTAGTTTTGAGTTTACTTGACGAATGGAAGGATTAACACACATTCTAGGTTATTTCTCAATCATAACTTCACAGCTAAGCATTGGACTTGAAGATGACATCTTGTTTATCAAATTTGAACAACTGTTCTTATATTATTGTTTATTTTCAATTCTGTTGTATTCTTTAGTAAAGCAGTCCAATGAAATAAAATAGAATCATTAAACTGTCACTGTTAATGTCCTCATTCCAAGAAATGATAGAGTGTGGTCATTTCTTTTTTTAACCTAGTGAATGGCTTCATTTATCAGACATATAAGAAGCAGTTCAGAGATGCATTTTTCATTCATTTAGATCCTAGCTTTCCAGTATTACACCAGGGAATCATTTGAGGTTACTCTCCAAAGTTCTATGTGTCCACTGCAGTGTCTATTCCCTGGTGTGGATAAAAAAAATTCTATTTGATCATGGAGTGAATGTTTGCTATAGAGGTACAGTAAATGTCAAGGTTTCCTTGGAAAGTTCTCAGGTGAAAAGCTGCTGAATTCCACTACAAGAGCATTCCCTTTAGATTAAGTCAGGAACTATTTAATCTTTTCATGACGTTCTATTTGTCCTGTTTTACCCTCTCATATACTAAGGGGCAACTAGACACAGCATAGTTTTTTTATTAGAAGAGAGGTAAAAGTGTGTATTGATCATATTCTACAATGAAGCTGTTTATATGTATGTCTGTATGTTTGTTTATACTGTATGTATGTGTTTATACACACACACACACACATATATATATATATATATATATATATATATATATATATATATATATATATATATATATATATATATATATATATATATATATATATACATATATATATATATATACATATACATATATATATATATATATATATATATATATATATATATATATATATATATATATATATACATTTATATATATGTATACATATATATTTATATATATATATATATATATATATATATATATATATATATATATATATATATATATATATATATATATATATATATATATATTCACTGATGTACACAAGTACTATGTTGTTAAAAAGATGGGATATTGTTGATTTCACGCCAGTGTGCATTATTCATCAATATCAAAATTGTCCATTACAATCCTTCAATATCAAAAATTCCATCGTAACCTTACATTCAAGATTACACAGTGTCCTCTCCTTTTTGCTTGTATTGTTGCCTATTCAAAGACAGTTGTTCATAAGGCCAATGGGTGCTGTTTCTAGATAAAGCCATAACCTCTTACAAGCTTTCTTGAGTTGCTGTACATGGAGGATGAGGATGGTGTTTTCTTTTGACTGCTGCAGTATAAAGTAAATGTCAAGTTTACCTACGCCCTTATCCCTGTCCAGGCACATCTTCAAATGTCATTCATTCAGCAATGTGCCCTGGGCAGAGATACACATAGACATGATTGGTTTTCAGATGGACACCTGATCTACCATTTAAGTCCGATACTGCTGGGGCCTTCTGTGTGTAGATGAGGCATGGCAATAACCTCTTAGGAGGCAGCTATCTAGTGTAGTACAGTCCAGCTGTCGTGACTTGAAAGATTCTATTATGGAATTGCCTGCACTCCTCTGAGGCTTTCTATCTTTGTGTTGGCTTTCTGCTTTTTACTCGATCATAAAAACCTTGCAAATCTGTGCAATTCCTTCAAGGGAAAACCCCTTTGAAGTTCACACGTGGCCCTTTGTTGCAATCATCAAAGGATTGTTTTTCTATCATATATCATTTTGGGGGACGATGGATATGTGCATTAAATTGGTATGTGAAAAATGGAATGATGTAAGGTTAGTTCTTATGTATATTACGGGATGATGAAGTAGTCCCTTTCTTTTATATATGTACAATTTACATATATGATATATGTATACATATATATATATATATATATATATATATATATATATATATATATATATATATATATATATATATATATATATATATATATATATATATATATATATATACATATATATATACATATAAATATATGTATATATATATATATATATATATATATATATATATATATATATATATATATATATATATATATATATATATATATATATATATATATATATATATATATATATATATATATATATATATATATATATATATATATATATATATATATATATATATATATATATATATATATATATATATATATATATATATATATACAGATATATATATATATATTATATATATATATATACACACACACACAGGGCTCAAAAATAAGGGGGGCTCCCTCAAATTTCGGCAGTTGTACTTGTTTCTATATGCAAAACCTTTAAGTAGCTTTTGAAAATATATAGATATAGATATAGGATGACATTTTTATCCTTGGAGAGATATTCATAGGAGTCCATCTCGTTTAAGAAAACTTAATCAAGTGAAAACCTTTTAGAAGGTCAAAGATGTTTTCTGATGAGATTCCAATGAATCAAATTCATTTTGAAGGATTTATTTATGATGTCCTTTTAGAACTTCTTTGGCTCAGAGAGATTGCACTTATAAGGTATACTTTACCTGCAAGATATTTGAATATCCAATGAAAAACCTCCTCAAATTTCAGTAATGCCATATGATGACATCTCCTGTAATTGATTGGAGTTTTGGTGACCTTCCTCTTCAAAGTGAGTTAACCCTTAGGCTGCTGTTGGCTAATTTAGCCAATACAAAATGATGCAAAAAACTGGAATACTGAATGAAACCCTATCACATGGTTACTCATATAAAAACACTCAGTGAAGGCTATCCAATGAATATCAACATGACAAGGTTTAGATGGTTTTCAAAAATCCCTGCAAAAGTTTGCGTCCTTGTACTTAGGATAAAAGTCCCGTCCACATTGTAAGGGTTAAGCACTGTATCATCTGAAGGTGATTGGTCAAGGGTAACTCTTGTGGAGAGCAAGCCTTTCTACTGATAATTGCTTAATAATTTGGGGCAGATTTCGCGGGATCCTTAGAATAGAATTTTTTACTGACCATCTAGTTATTATTGGAAAGACTGGCCATCTGATTATTATCATTATTATTATAATTATCATTATCTTTATTATTATTATTATTATTATAATTATTATTATTATCATTTTTAGTGGTAGTATAAGTAATAGTAGTACTTATTATCATTATCATTATTATTTTTACTATCATTATTATGATGCTTCTTATTGTCATTTCTTAAATATGTTATATTTTAGCTATTATTGCATTGCTATCCAATTTCCAGTTTAAAGCTCAGCTTGACAGGAATAATTGGTGATAATGGTTCAACGCAGTGTGCAACATTTTGATTCTGACAAGTGAACGGTCTTTTCAGGTATAATGTAAACGCTGTGTTACTACTCTGTAAGCAATAGCGATACCTGCAGGTTAGTCACGTTTATTTTGTCTAAGAATAGCATGCCATCAGCATTAAACCCTGCAATGAATGTTCTCATTTGAAGGCTGGATTTTCTATTGCTACATTACCCTTCTATGTATCGCAACAGGGCTACTTGTCATGTGGCATGCCTTGTATGAATGACCCACTAATGTGTCATAAAGTCATTCTTCCTGAGGCAGCAAGCAATAAATTAAAAAAGCTACGGTATCCCCTAGTGAATCTGCACAGGAGCAATATTTTGCAATAGGTAGGAGAAGCAAGTACATTATCCAATGCAGGTTTATATCTGTACAAAAGAAAATTTGAAAATATTGATAATTTTGATGCACTTGAAATGTTATAACTATTTATAGAAAATGATAAACACTTATTCTTAACTATCATTTGCCATTAGCATTCTGCCTACTTCCTCACATATTTTAGTTCACAAGATTAATGTGTGATTGTTAGAGTATTAAGCAGTCTTGCCAGTTAGTGTGGATTTTAGTTTTTGGAACACCTAGCTAGTCCATATGTAGCTTATCAAATCCTTTTGACTTGAAACTCAAATTACATGAAACATGTAGGAATAATTATACGCAAAGTAAACATGTTTCGGAAACTTGAGTCGTTGGCCTTTTACCCTCCCGCATGTTTCTTTTTCTAGAAGAAAAGATAATGCAAGCTAAGGCTGCAACCTTTCACATCACCTTCTCCGGCCTCTCTTATGTTTTCTTTCTAAAAAGTGACAAAATAATGCATGCTTAAAGCCTGTGGGTGCAAACCTTTACATAGTGAACCACTCAGACAAAATTATGAGGTATTACTAGACTGGAAGACAAGAGGTCCAGCATAGCGATAGTTTTACTTAATTACTAAATCTCATAACGATACAAAGAAGATGACAATAGTTTTCAAATTATTGCCACCCTCTTTCTGCCTTGGACAATCTCTTGTATATTACATAATCATAAAACATTAACATACACAGGATAATAACAATAATCACGGAATGTATTCATACATCATTTATTTAGAAAACTAACTTAACATACTCTCCCAGATCACAGTACATATTGATTGAGGATAGAAGAATCATAGAACTAATAGACTGCGAATAATTTCACTGATTTACATTTTTATTATATATGGACAGAACTCTTCTTGAAATGCCTAAAACCAGAGTTATGTATCATACATTGCCAACTTACTGCTGGCTATGAACATTTTTCGAGTTTCATACCGCTGAACTCGGTTGTGCAGGTTTGAAGGGAAATATTTTTTTGATATATATATATATATATTTATTGAATTGCAACGTAGGTTACAAAAAACATAACATGTCAAAAGTATGTAAATAAACAAAACATAGTACAAACGTAATAGTGACATGAAGATGCCACAAACTATGAAAATAGACTTGAAAAACATAAAAAGGAAAGTAACTTACAAATAACGTAAACCAAAACGAAATAAAGGTTGTAAACGTAGCAGCGATCGAACGTAAATGATATCCTGCACCTGACGCACAGGCAGCAGGATAGACATATATATTCAAAAACTGTCACTTATGAGGAGATGCTAAGGATACGCTGCGTGCACAGCTTACAGTTATCTACCCACTGTATCCCAGTGGGCTGCTAATAGGTGATCTTGACCAGACAACATGGTAAGATGGATACACTTGTATGATACAAACGTGTGGCGCGAAAGAGTCCACGCGGGAAGAGAAAAGAGAGGGTTTACTAAAACGACGGAACAAAGAGAAGAACAGAGTTGTTTATAAGATAAACGAAAATTGTTGGCAAAAGAGAGTTCCTTTACATGGAGCGTAGGTCTTTTTCAAGTTATCTGTGTGTTAACTACTAGAGTGGTCACCCAATACCACTTCTCTCTTTTATCGTTACATCATACATCCTTTGTATATATATATTATATATGGACAAACTCTTTTTTTGAAATGCTTAAAACCAGAGTTATATATTAGACATTGCCACTAACTGCTCGCTATGAACATTTTTCGAGTTTCATATCGCTGAACTTGGTAGCGCAGGTTTGAAGGAAAATGTTTTTGTAATATATGTGTACTTTTCTGAGGTCACTATACATGTTACCAAAAATATACATCCGTCCCGAGTTGGATGATTAATTTCGAGAAATAACACCATATTTTGCACACTATATATTTATTCAAGTTGAAAGATATTTTGAAAGTTGCATGATAATTTGGGAAGTTGAATGAATATCATTTTGGCATGCCATACACATGACAGTAAAAAGTGAGGATACATGACACTGATGACACTCCGAATCAAACACACACAATCGTAATTATATTTACTGGTCGTCATCATTACACAACTGAGAGGCATTCTTATAATATACATTAAAACATGTACTTTCCGAATGTCACTGATACTAAAATTTCCTCCCACTGAATATCATCAATTCGCCTTCAAGCACTGCGTTTTACATACTGCGTTGCAGTATTTCATACCAAAAACCTGAAGCCTGTCACGTTTGCTGGAGTAACACTTTCCGTCACGTAATGTCCTTTCAGTCATGCATAAGCATGGACACTCGTATATGGTGATCTACAGCATATATTGACCGATATGCTGGTGATCTCAAAGAGGTAGATATATCGGTGGAGATGTGGGGGGATGGGGGACGGATTGTATCGTATATTATTGTATATTTACGGACTTGATTATACAGCAAAATTATACAAATACACATATATAAATAATATAATAATATATAAATAAAATACACATAGATATGGGAGAAATACAGACAAATAGGGCAAATAATCTGACACGCCTGCAGTGTAATAAGTGCTACACTCGGGTCTTCAAGGTCTGCTCCGAAGAAAACAGCGCATGCCTGCTGGCTGCAGATCTCACGAGGCGGAGTCGAGTGGGGTGTGGGTGACTGAGGGCGGATAGCAGGCCGGATTGCACTTTTCAACAGGGCGTAACAAATCTATCACCTGCTCTTTCATGCTAAGAAAAAATAACAAATATATCTCATATAGTTGATCCCCTACTGTGACCCTAACGCAGGTCACCCGGCGAGATGTAGTGGCTATAAGTCCATGTGTCCATGCCTCTGTGGAGTTCTCATATAGTATTATAGCTTCATCATTCGTCTCCATGTGAAACAATTAAGCTCCAATATGTCTCACTACAAGAAATGTGCAATTATGAGATGTATGTGTAATTGTATTGTATTGTATGTTTATTGACTGTACTGTACTGTACAAAATCATATCAAATACAAATTATACGAAATAATAACATACAAATAAGGACATGGAACTGATACAAAAATATTGTGACACTATCACTAACATAGTGTACAAACGTACATCATGTCAGAGATAGAACAATGAACTGAGCATATATCGACCTTTTTATGGAGGTAAACTTTGAAAATATCAAAACAATGATACAGCCCCATCCAATTTGCTAATACGAAAAAATACATCAAACTTCTTGAGCAATAAGATCAACCTTTTTTGTCTTAGAACTTGCGTTGTGATCCTGTCTAAAACTGGTGCTCGGCACCGCAAGTGCGTTGCATAAAGTCTTACTTCCACCTTGCGTGTTTATTCTGCCTGTGCTACACTTGAGCGAGGAGTTCGCTGAACGTCCATTTAATTCCTGACCAATGACAGCAGACACCGTGGCTGTGAACGGCACAATCTGATTCGCTTTCTTGCAGCATAAAAGCTCTCGAAATCCATCCCTGAAGTTCTGGTTGTAGAGGGTGTAGAGCACTGGATTGTATGAAACACTGAACACTGATAGGGCGATCCTGAGTAGAGAGACTGGTCCTGCACTTTCTGCACTGTCATCAGAGCCAGTCATTTTCTGAAATGTAAGAATGAAATGAAATAAACATCAGACTTATGACGCGTTGGTTATTATCAATTTCCGTGTTTAATGGTGTATTTTGTCTCTCAAAGTCGAAAATCCACCAAAAGTAATATTATTTCAACAATGGCTACTCAAAAAGGTAATATCGGCTGTAAATATCTAAGGAATTTCGATTTTTCGTCACTTTTTCAGCCATATTGCTGCTAAGTAGTGACTAGCCAGTTGTAACTGTGTATAGGAAACCCACAATGGCTACTGAAGAAGGTAATATCTGTTATAAATATCAAAGGAATTTCGATTTTTCGTCACTTTTTCTGCCATATTGTGGCTAAGTCGTGACTAGGCAGTTGTAACTGGTGGTGGAAACCGGAGTAACCGACGTAAACCACCGCCTAACCCCAAGTCACTGGCAACTTCCTCAGGTTGGGATTCAAACCCAGGCATTGGGGAGAGACAGTTAGCAGTTAGTGGCAACGCCCTGGATCTAACTAATACCCTTGATGTATTATAACATCATCAGATATACATGTTTCTTTTGTAACCTTCCACTTTATTCACATGCACGTATCTCATTTTTTAAGCTCTTTCACAATGTGTTACTTGCCTGATGATGTTTTTTAAAAAGTTTTTTTTTAATTTCTGGATCAGAAATGAAACATTGCAATTGGCATTAATGTATTAAAAGCGCAGCACCGACCTGCCATTTTCTTTTCTTCAGTAGAATTTCGAACTATTGTTAATAGTCACCTTTTCTGCCATATTCTGGCTAAATCATGACTAGCCAGTTGATAATTATGGAACAAACCAGAGTGTCAAAGAAGACCACCGCCTAACCCTAAGCTACAGGCACTTTTCTCACATGCCGCAAGTTAGATCCGAATCCTGACAGTGTTTTATGATGGCGCAGGTGTGAACGGCAGATTTCTCCTTCACTCTGCTGTTTTTGGTAAAAACGGTGGAAGATTTTCTAATTTTTTTGTCGTTTCCAGAAAAACAGCGGATTTTTTTCTGCCGTTCACACCTGCACCATTGTAGTGTCGAGGACATCAAACAGTAATTCTCAATGCTGTAGATCACTCTACTATCGGGGCAGTACCCAGTGACCTCATAGCATAAAACGGCATATTGCGGAAAATAGAGCATTTGTAGACCTGTAGTTGTCAATGAATAAGTGATTCAGAAAGTAATACAACTGCAAGTAGAGGTATTAATAGACTGTATACATTACAAAATTCAATATTACATATGCAGGTATATATGGGTTAAACAGCTGCACCAAATGAGCTGTACTACGTTTACCATGTCAGTGCAACAGTTCAAAAGCATAGCATGACCGATTTCCCATAATTTCTGAAGCATATATATATATTTTGCCATTACTATCTATACATATTTAATGATTGTAACTGATAGTGGAGACTCCTACGGTGTATAATTTTCACATAGTTGATTTACACCTCTATGTATGTCACTGTAGAACAAAGCAACAACCCATATAATGCAATGCGACACTATATATCACAAAAGAAACGGTGCACCAATGCTGAACAATGCAGTGCACAGCATTACCATAGAATATAACGCATCACGTTACAACACAATTCAGACGGTAAGAATATATTGCAATACTAAACAAAGCAATACAATGCAACTTTTAAGAAGAAAGACACATTCTAGATTACAGTCACGCAGACAAAGGAAGTGCTACATTGCAGCTACCTCTTAAGAGTGGCCCATAAGTAGACATTTGTGAGCTGAAGTTATGACAGGTCTGTTGTATGGAATTCATGATAAGGAACTAAGAATCTAATACAGAGAGTCAACGCCAACGTGTAGAGCTAGATATCAACATTGGTCTGTATTTGTATTTCACGCGCGCAAAACACCTTAATAATTGGCATATGTTTCATATACTCCTGAGTCTATTGGTGACATTGTCTAAGGTTACTGATTTCAAGATAAGGAACCAAGATTCTTATGTAGAGTCAACGCCACTGTGTAGAGCTCGATATAAATTTTGGTCTGTATTATAATTACTAGTATCTCAGAACCACCTTAATAATTGGCATACCTTTCATACGTTACTGAGCCTATTGGTGACTTTGTGTAAGGTTACTGAATTCATGATAAGGAACCAAGATTCTAATGCAGAGTCAACGCCACTTTGTAGTGGTCGATTTCAATATTGGTCTATATTATCATTTAATATTATCTCTGACGCCCAACCACCTTTATAATAGGCATACCTCATGTTACTGAGCCTATTGGCTACATTGTTTTAACCCTTAAACGGCTGGTAGCTAATTGGCCAATTATAAATGATGCAAAGATCTGAAAAATGATTGAAACACTGGCATATGGGTACTCATCCAAGAGTGCTCAGTGAGAGCTATCCAATGAATATCAGCGTGGCAGTGTTTAGATGGTTTTCAAAAAAGATTCGTTTTTCTGCTTTGTGCGAAGGTAGTCTCAGTATTAAAAGGGTTAAGTCACTGAATGCCTTGGGTTGTTTTTTTGTTTCAATTTAAAGAGCTCAATAACATATTTCCTTAAGGTATGCAGCATCCTGGTGCCATTGTCGACGATAACTGAACGCCTGGAGTATTCTTGTTAAGGAACATGTGTTCCTTTAAGTTTATAATTGAGCACTTTGCTTCTAATGTTGTTTTGTTGCTTTGGTGAGTCACTGACGGCAAAAATGCATAAACAAAAATCATACATGACCATATCTGTGATCGTCTAGCGCTCATCAAACAAAGCTATATTTGTTTCTTAATCTTAAGCTCGTTATCAAAATCCTGACAAACATTATCAATTACAAAAACGAAACACCAAAATTAGCATAACGCCACGCGCACGTGTGAACGGCAGAAAAAACAAATATTTTTTCCCGCTGTTTTTCTGGAAAACGACAGAATTAAAAAAAATCCTGTTTTTCCAAAAACAGCAGAAAAAGATTTTATTTTTTTTGCTGTTCACACCTGCAACATCGTACCACCGAAGTGAACTATCTTACCGCTATGATGAGGACGGTAAAGTATGGAAGCCATGAGAGGGCAAAGAGCAATGCCACTATGGCCAGCATCTTGAGGATTCGAACCTTATTCTTTGACACAGCCGAGTTGGAGAGACCACCGGACACCGCTGCCACAGATCTCGCGGGATTTCGGGTGGTCTCGCTCGGACCCTTGCCCGTTGACGATGACGGCTGGTTGGCCTGAGAAGGGCCGGGCACTTGTATATCCAGGTTTATTCCCGGTACATGCCTCCTAGCAGTACGCTTTAGGATGAAGAGAATGATGCGGCCATAGTTGACGCATATGACGATGAGCGGTATGACGTAACAGATGAAGAGAAGCATTAGGGCGTTTAGAATACTAAACATCCTTGTGACACCTTCAGATCCGCATGCGAGGTGACTTTCATTGCCGCTATGGGCAGTGTAGACATGATACTCCACTATTGTAGGGCTGCCGATGAGAACAGCACCTAGCCAGGTTAGGGCGATGACGTACTTAACTTTCCTCTTGGAGAGTTGCACCGAAAAGGACAGGACGATGGAACGGTACCTCTCTATGGACATAAACATGATGGTGTAGATCGAGGTTGCGATGCACCATATGGGCAAGAAGTTGACCAATCTGCAAAGCACGTCACCTGTAAAACAAAAAGTGTATATATATATATATCATATATATTTTTATATTATTATTTAATGGAGAATATCGCTTTACAAAACATGCAAAACAATAGGAAAATGCATTAATGAAAGCGAATTTCTAGATAAAGGTTGAATGTTTGGCATGAAACTCACCGACGTCGATATTTTGGAATTTGGAATTTCGTTTTTCGTCACATTTCTGCCATATTGAGGCAAAGTCGTGACTAGCCAGTTGTAAGTAGTAAAGGAAACCGGAGTGCCTGGCGAAAACCACCGCCTACCCCAAGTCACTGGCAACTTTCTTACATGCCCAGGCCGAGACGTCGATAGTAAAGTAGATAATGTAAGGCTGGTGATATGGTATGAATAACCTAATATAATGGCTGTTGTATCTTAACCTCGACCTTTCCACAGTTATTATCTGCAGAGAAGATTATGAAAGCTACTATGTGTACAGCTTAGTAAGAAACCTACAAGGACTGCTTGTCCTCTTCTTCTCCTTTGATATTGCAGGGCGGCGACATCTAATCTTGTCTTAGGAGAGAGTATTGAAATGGCAATAGTTGGCGTACACATACAGGATCTGTAAAATGGTACATTGTTCGCTACCTACAAACGTACGATGGTGCAGGTGTGAAAGGAAGAAAAAATAAATTCAAATTTATTTTTTCCTCTGTTTTTCTGGAAAACGACAGAATTTTTTTTCTCCAGCGTTTTCACAAAAACAGCACAAAAAATGAATTTAAATTATTTTTTCTGCCGTTCACACCTGTACCATCGTACAAACGTATTGAAACTTCCATGGATAAAACAAAGACGATGCTAAAGCAAGGCATGTTCATTTGCATGTCCTGTGATAGTTCCAATGGCTGGAACTTGTACATGTAGCTTTATGTCTTTGGCTTAGCTACAGTTTTTCCTCAACCCTTCTTTTATTTGACAATCTAGCCTGTACAAAGTATGTATTGCCTGAAAGATCTTCTGATGGGGCATACATTAAACATCACAAAAGTACCCCCACAGAAGGATTTCTTAGGTAAAAAACTCAAAAAAAAAACATGCATAACGTTTTCAAACGGAGCTCCTTCCCACAATTATGGACCTGGTACCTTCAGATTTCGTAAATGTGGAGAAAAAAGCAATGCAGAGGGAAGGGCATTACAGCTTTTCATTTTTTTTTTTACTCCATTCCAATTTAATAACCTTTTCTTTCAAATTTCTGATTCCATCACTTTTGAATAAAAACAAATCTGAAAAAAAAAACCGCGACGTGCCTGTCTCCAAAATACCCCTAGCTGTAACCATACTAAATTTCAAGCAAATCCGTAATTATTTGATACCCAGAATGCAGGTTTGAAGCGACCACTTTTTTGTGATATCCGATATGGAGAAAAGCACCTTTCCTGTTTGTGTGCAAGCCTTTGGGAGCTTAATATATAATAGATGGTCTCTCACTCGTGATTGAAAACAACGGGTATATATACCGGAGTCAGAATTGCTTGAACCAAGGAAGAAAGAGCCGGTGTAGCAGTCATAGGTGACACTACGATACACTACTTAGGGTTAGGTTTAGGGTTAGTGTTAGGGTAAGTTGACTGAAATAATGGTGTGAATTTACAGGGTAACACAATCTAATGGGCAGAGTTGTGGTGCATGCGCGTAACACGATCCCATGGGGAGTCAAGTTTCCACGCTACACCGGCCTAAACTATTGCCGAGAGATGTGCTGTGCTACATGTCACAAGAGGTGTATAAAAGGCTTATCACCTGCTCTGCTGTGATTCTCAATGCTGATTGGTCAATAGATGTAAGACATGAATCCGTTCACAATACGTAGACTTAATATCGAGGTTGACTGTAAAATGTTTTTCGACCTTTTTCTGATCTCATTTCCTTCAACTTACTCTTGAGTTATTATTGGAAAATTTGTTAGGTTTCTTCCTGTAACGGAACTAAGTGCATATGACGAGAAGTGATAGATTAGTCAAATACAACAGACATACTGTGCAGTTTGCTATTAAGTAACGTCATATGCAATTAACCGGTCTGTGCACTGGAGTGCGTACACACTTTTAGCCCGGGGCTTGTCCGGCTAATAATGCTTATATGTGGGATGGCTTCGTAATAGGAATTGTCAAATACCATGACTTGAAGGTAACCCTTAACTCACATATACAATGTAGTGCGCAAATGATCTCAGGAATTTGGGCATAACTCGGCAAATATATTTATGCCTGATAGATTTTTGGTGAGAGAGTGTTAAGCCCAACAAGTTAAACAACTTGCCAAATATTTCTCAAAAGCTTGAATTGTAATCAGAATATATCCATATGTGACAGACCAAGTAAACGCTCCAGACGCCAATAGGTTAACTCCCGCAGCATAGTCATAGTATTCTCCTAGATATATACTTCCTGCACTAGATTCGTGGACAGCCCGGGCATAATAAACGACCGATTGCTACCCAGTTTTCCTGGCATGGATGTATGGATGACCTTATAACTGAACGTAGCTTTGATTCGCAAGCTACATGTATCATTGATGTTTTTGGATTATTTTCTTGACATCTTAGCATGGCTTTTTTTACAACCAAGCATTGGCAGACGTCCGGTCGACTGGTGCAGAAATTAAATGTCTGTACTCTAAAGGAGCTACAGTCCAGACATTCAATTCCTGCACTAAATGCCTGGGCAGGTCGGACATAATACACGACTGCACGCCCGATTGCCACCCAGTTTCCTGGGCATGGGTGACCTGGGCACAGGCATCTGTAACCGAAACTATAGACCCATAAGAGCAATAAAACGGTGATAAAAGGAGTTTCAAGTGGTCTGTCATGTTCATTTACTATATAAAGAAGACCAGGTAGGAAACTCCTGCCATGGCCATCTCGCTACTTCCAAATTTCACACGGCCGAAAATGCCACTAATAACTGTGTCATTACAAAATAACTAACCTGAAAGGAAGAAAACATGTTTATTTAATACCCACAGGCATCGAACCAAAAGCTCAGTTGTCAGTTTGTCAAGAGTACTGGACCAGTTGAAACTCCTTTTATCACCGTTTTATTGCTCTTATGGGTCTATAGTTTCGGTTACAGATGCCTGTGACCTGGGTCACAACTGGCCGTAGCTTTGATTCGCAAGATTCGTGAG
>OZ012688.1:28454495-28459495 GCA_963942565.1 Maea johnstoni | reverse complement strand
ACAAGCGTACAATAACCCTTATGCTGCTAATTTGGCCAATGCAAAAGTCTTAAAAATGACTAAAACCCTGGCACATGGGTACTCATCTGAGAGTTCTCAGCGAGAACTATCTAATGAATACCAACATGACAGGGATAAGTTGTTTTTAAAGATCTTTGCGTCCTCATGCTTTGGACGAAAGTAGCTTCAGCATTGGAAGGGTTAAGGGATTTGGGATTGCTATCATACGATGATATTTGTAAAATACTAGTATCATGTTTTCAGATCTTCTTGTCGCCACCGTTGCAAATGAAATAAGGACATTACAGTATAGAGTATGCAAGTCTTGCGCGCCAGTGAGTGCTTTCGCCAGCGAGATTATAGCCTTCCTGGCTTCTAGCTAATGTAATAGGATTTCAAATCTGTGCTGTTTAGGGACATGATGGCCGAGCACATAATGGTAATTATAGCGTTTCATAGTGCACGTATGAAAAGTCTTCCTGTTGCCAGACTCGGAGTGCTCGGCAATATGGTGAATGCATAGTCGTTTTTCTAATCCGGATTATTTTTTAATTACATGGGAATAATGGTGAGATGTTTGAGTATCAAAAAGAAATTGGCGTTTATAGAAATATACACAGACTCATATTCTTAATCATATCAGCGGATTGTTATGAAAAAATTCATTTCCTGGGGAAGATGATATTGAGATGCTTGTGTATCAGAAAGACATTGGTATTCAAATAGATATATACAAACTCATAATCTTGAATCATGTCAGCGGATTGTTGTAAAATACATTCATTTCCTAGGCGGCGAAGGGTGGTTAAAAGTGATAAATACCTTTTTCCACACACACACACACACACACACACAGAGAGAGAAAGGCATTGGTATTTAAATAGATATATACAAACTCATAATCTTAATCATGTCAGCGGATTGTTGTAAACTACATACATTTCCTAGGCGGCGATGGGTGGTTAAAAGTGATAAATACGTTTTTTCACACACACACACACACACATATATATATATATATATAAATATATATATATATATATATATATATATATATATATATATATATATATATATATATATATATATATATATATATATATATATATAATATATATATATATATATATATATATATATATATATATATATATATATATATATATATATATATATATATATATATATATATATATATATATATGTTAACCAAATATATGTTTATGCCTGAAATGTTTCAAGAAAGCACATGCTCTATCTAGGTGCATGTGATTTTGGATTTGGATTTTGAATTTCGCATAACGTCACCATTTCTCCCATATTGAGACTGAATCGTGGCTAACTCATTGGTCTCCTACATGATGCCATACCAATGTTTAACCCTTCCAATACTGAGGCTACTTTCACCCAAAGCACATCGACGCAAATTGTTTTTTTTTGTTTTGAAAACAATCTAAACCCTGTCATGTTGGTATTCATTGGAAATCCCTCAATGAGAACTCTCAGATGAATACCCATGCGCCAGTGTTTCCGTCATTTTTCAGTTTTTTTGCAGTATTTTGTATTGACCAAATTGTCCAGCAGCAGCATAAGGGTTAAGACTACCAGTCAGTTTACAATGCTCACTTACCTTCATAGAACTTTTACTGTATAATGCCATACCAATATTTAAAACTACCTGTCAGTTCACAATACTCACTTTCTGTGTGTGAGATGTCGTGTATGGCTTGTGCTATGACACAGCCTCCTAATAACTCATCCATTTTCAGCTTTTTTGCATCATTTTGTATTGGCCAAATTAGTCACCAGCAGCATAAGGGGTTAAAACTACCAGTCAGTTCACAATGCTCACTTACCTTCATAGACGATTTCCTATATAATACCATACCAATGTTTAACACTACCTGTCAGTTCACAATGCTCACTTATCTTCATAGAACTTTCCCTACATAATACCATACCAATGTTTACAAATACCTGTCAGTTCACAATGCTCACTTACCTTCATAGAAGATTTCCGATACAAATTACAATGCCATACCAATGCTTACAACTACCTGTCAGTTCACAATGCTAACTTACCCTCATAGAATTTTTCTGTGTGCGAGATGTCGTGAATGGCCTGTGGTATGACACAGCCTCCAAACACTATGTCGCTGACTGCCAGGTTTGAAATCAACAGATTCGTGACATTCCGCATCTTCTTGTTCCTAATGACGACCAGTACAACGAGTACATTGCCGAATACGGACGCCACGAGAAATACCGACGTGATTGCAATGAAGACATGGTGTCCACCTGAAGGGATCATTGTTCGTCCAGGGATCATCCATCCTGTGGTCATCATTTTGAGATAGCCTGCATTATATATAGATACATACGATCACCCGGCTGCACCATCGCCATGCGCAGCTACGTGACGTAGGTGACGCCGAGTGTTGATAACAGCCTTTGATGAGCGCAACCTCCTGATTTGTGTTGTGATCGGTGACTGGATACTATTTAGTCCACACAAATAATCGTGGGTCTTGATATTCTTGAAGGAATTTTCCAGAACAAAATGACCCCTAGATTGCCTGAGATAATCAATCAGTTAATAAATAGTCATAGTATTGAGTATATATAGGAATACTATTTTTTATATATACTTGCTACTATGATTATTTATTTATTGATTTTGTAGGCACTTCAAGGGTCATTTCGTGTTGGAATAGGCCTGGAAGGATCTCAAGACTGACGATTATTTGTGCGGAACTGTAGTAAATAGTATGCCGTCTCTGATCACACAGCTGGAGCAAGCTGACTTGTAGATAGAGCAACGTGCTTTATTGCGCAACTGCACACAACAGACTGGGCTTCCCAGCGCGCAGGCGTACCTGTAGGCCGACACAGAGAGCAGCACTAATTAACCAGTATGCTGTTGATGGCTAATTTGGCTAATATAAAATGATGCAAAAAAACCCGAGAAAATGACTGAATTTGGAATTTTTTGATATTCGTATTTATGCCATATTGCGGTTAGGTTGTGACTAGCCAGTTGTAACTGGTGGCCAGCATGATTGAATCTCCCGAAAAAACATTGCGACCCGAAGACGAGATATTAGGTGTCACAGTGCTCTTTTGTGGGAAATTCCATCACCTATAGGGGTGGCGCATTTGTTTTTATATCTATTTTAAAGTACAAAAGTACAAGACATGATGTTAATTAGTTAGAGAAAGCTGCTTAAAAACTAGTCTCCATTGCTAATATGAACAAGCAGTGGCGTTCATTTCCTTTTTTTGTATGAATGATTTGTGTTTGGAGATGCAAAATTATGCCCGATTTCAAACTTGTTTACAAAGAAGAAAAATCCCTGCATGTTTGGCATCTTTTATGTACAGAAAAGTCATAATCATCTGGGTTTTTATGTTCATACTATGTATACACATATATGTTAATCTTTTCAGTTTCCAAATACTAAAAGTTATTTCAAGAAATCAAGCTGTTTTAATTACGAAAAAAAATGAAACAATGGTATGTATCAGAATGCAATGGCCATAGCTGACAAGCAATGAATAAATCAAACATTCTGTAAAACTAAAAATAAATAAATTTTTGTTTACATCTGTATGTATGTATGTATCTTTATTAACTGTAATTTCTCAATAACAAAAAATCATACATTTTAAGTATAAATATAATTGAAAGAAGAGACAAATGTGATACACTATTGGTGATGTATCACATACGGTTAATACATAATAAATCGTAGGTAGTACATATAGTACTTAACATATATTTTAGTGAGTATATACAGATAGTATGGGTATAGATATTATGGAGAGATATGTACAAAAAAGGGAGAGTTGCGGACTCCAAGCTTTTAACATAGTAATATATCTAAAAACATACAGGTAATTAGATAGAACTATCTGTACACTCACTCGTTGAAAAGGTTATACCAAGAGAGATTATATAAGTGAGTAATATAGAGGGGTATAGAATCTAGAGATGAGATTAAAGATTAGGGCAGGAAATTTAGCCCACACCCTCTCTATTTCCCATCACTGTCCTATACATCTCATACACATTTGATGCAACAATCATTAAAAAAGCAAAACCAATATCAGGACGAATATCCTCAGGAATATTACCAAGAAGTGTTAAGAACATATCATTAGAATTTGACAGTATTGGATAAAGATAGGTTGCTTCAAGATCGCTTATCTCATTTAACATTTTAGTCCGAATGTCCTGTAGGTATTGACAATGCATTATGATGTGTTCAGCATTTTCCACAGACAAATCTATACATAAATCGCAGTATTTAGAGCTGCCATTTTTTTTGTACATATAGTTATCGCTTTTGAGGTTACTTGCACCACATACAATTTTAGCCATAACCTCACACTGATACATTAACTCAGGGTGATGATCACCAAGTTGCCACCACACCAAT
This sequence comes from Maea johnstoni, assembly GCA_963942565.1. NCBI lineage: Eukaryota > Metazoa > Annelida > Polychaeta > Spionida > Magelonidae > Maea > Maea johnstoni. The sequence goes on along the minus strand of OZ012688.1, from coordinate 28,455,056 downwards.
AGACGTATATTATTCATTGATTTCCTTAGATTGGTAGTGGATTTGAACAGTCTTGTCCTATAACCCCAATCCTTGTCCTCAGGGATCCAGGCCCTTTGCCATACAAGTTCTTTCCATTGGTATTTGCTAAAAAATCTGGTACCCACGTACCATTCCCTTTACTTCAGCTAAAAGGCCAAAGCACTCTGCTATTTTTAGCATATCTAGAATAGGACTGTCATATTTGGTTTGATTACATATGGCATGATTTTGTATAATCGTGTATAATACGGAAAATGTGAAAGAAACGCAGAAATCGATATTTAGACTTTGAATTTCGTTTTTCGTCACGTTATTCTTCCATACTGAGGGCGAATAGGTACCAGCCAGGTATTACATTAAAATGAAATCAGAGAACCTGCTTAATCCTTATTCACTTGAACCTTTCATATATGCTTCGAGGAGTGGGATACGCACAAAGATAATGATGAGAGACAGTAATCATAAATTGCAATGCATTAGACCACTCGGCTATTTGGGCATGCCCGCTAGAAAAATGGGAAGAGTGGGCGATATAAATGG
>OZ012688.1:28365917-28454295 GCA_963942565.1 Maea johnstoni | reverse complement strand
ATAGCTGAAAAAGAAACACACTTCGTTTGCGCGTGGCCTACGTTCATGAAAGGTAAGGAACCATTCTGTTTTCAATCTTCGTCACAGATGAAAGGGGCAATATGAAAACAATTTTCTTTAGCGATACATCATAAATTACTGGCAAACATCCTGTTTTCTATTGTTATATATATATATATATATATATATATATATATATATATATATATATATATATATATATATATATATATATATATATATATATATATATATATATATATATATACACGCACACAAATATAAGCATATGTGCATGGCTTACCGCATTGTACCCCTTTCTTACTTTTTAGTGCGGTTTACTGGGTGGATGCCTGGAAAAAGTCACTCCACTCTATACCTGTCCAGGGAGGGTCATCTGTAACGGTGGCCACCCTGGCTGGGGCGGCAAAGGATAACGTCCTCTATGGGTTAGCCGTCACCAAAGATAAGGCCTACGTTACTGTGTGGGGTACAGGGGATATTCTAGCGATAGACCTGCAAAGCAAAGACGTTGAGGTGGTTGCAACAGGAAGAACTAAGGATGTTCTATTTAGTCTGGCCATGGATTCTATGACATTGCAGCCACCAGGTAGGCGCCAAGATATATATATATATATATATATATATATATATATATATATATATATATATATATATATATATATATATATATATATATATATATATATATATATATATATATATATATATATATATATATATATACACACACACACATATATATATATATATATATATATATATATATATATATATATATATATATATATATTTATGTATATATATATATATATATATAATTTGATTCTTGTACCTTTTATAATAACGAGCGAAGCTCAAAAGTTGCGAAGCAGCTACTGAGCGTAGCCTGTAAAATGGTAATGAGCGAGATACCTCATTGTTGTCAGGAGGACGATGGCCTTCATTTTTTATCAACCAAATTATCGTACGTCCGGGTCCTGCTGTTAAAATGGAAGTGACGTCAGAGTCGCGTGAAATGGGTAAACACTGAGCTTTGTCATGCTCATTCCCAGGCCCAGGTTATAAACTATGGATATGTTTTAACCACCCACGGTTGCGGACAAAAAAGAGAAATAAACGCGTTTTACAGTGAAGTCTATGCACTAATTCAACAATGGTAATATGCGTGTGTTGTGACGTGCCTTAGAAACTGGCGCCAAATTGCGTACGTCATACACGCGCGCCAATGTTTTTTTTCAGCATTAAATACGTAGCTCGCAATACATGCTGGCACTGCGGGTAGAAGATTGCAGCTATGTTAACCCTTACGCTGCTGGTTGCTAATTCCACCAATACAAAATCATTAAAAAAAACTGAAGAATTAATGGCAACCCTGGGATATGGGTACTCATCTTAGAGTACTCTACTATCCAATGAATACCAGCATGACAGGGTCTAGATGGTATTCAAAATTCTTTGCATCCTTATTTTTTGGGTGAAAGTAGCTTTAGCATTGGAAGGGTTAAGAGCTTCGCTCGTCGTCGAAGCCATGATTCATCATATTACCATTATGGTCAATATAGATCCAATACATTACAATGACCTTTACTATGATGGTGGTGATGATGAAAATTGAATTTAGATGTCCTTTCACTTTTCTGTGTGCCATACACTGATCCCAAACGGCTAGACAAAGCAGCTGGCAATACAATACTATAAATGTCATTCTGACTTTGGGTAGCATTATTTATCCTCATGTGTCTATGCGGGTTAATGTGTGCAGCTTTGTATTATTCGAAACATTAGCAAAACGGTCTCTTCTCTCAGTAATTAGAAAAAAAGCGTGATGAAATGTTTCATTTCTGGCTTGTCTCACATTAAACTGTTTTGAACAAGATTAAACTTTTCCGGAACTCTTAATGTACATCCTTCATGATAGAGTTGCAGGTGGCATCTATGTAAGTGCATGTTTAAGGCGTTTTCACATCGCTTCCTGCCTACATTAGCAAGTCGTGCTGACACATGAGGATGGCATAAGGTTCCAAGCCGTCCTTCAAATAGACGTTAAGGCGTTAGGAAATCCTTACCAACTGAAGTCAATACTCATCTAATTGATCTGAAGCTTTGCATGCAGATAACTTAGTAGTAGTATGTTAAACCCACACGCACACACTAACTTACTTTCACATACATACATTAATACGTACACATACACATACATAAATGCATATATATATATATATATATATATATATATATATATATATATATATATATATATATATATATATATATATATATATATATATATCAATCTCTCTCTCTTTCTCTCTCTCTCTCTATATATATATATAGATATAGATATAGATATAATTATATGTATATATAGTAATTGTAACTATTACAATAACAGTAAATTGTAATCATCCATGTTTTACCAGGTTCGTCTCCGTGTGGCTCATCCTTTAAAGGGGGCTGTTCTCACATGTGCACCCCGACACCCAGCGGATCCAGCCGATGTTCCTGCCCAACATACGGAGGACTCACGCTATCTTCAGATAGGGTGACGTGTAGAGGTTAGTATACGGCCGCTGTTTTGTCTCACTAACACACGACGCTTGCCAATACAGTTATTGGCACAAAAACAAAACAATTTGCTTTTGAGCATGGAAAGTTGATTGCATGTGTTTATAGTCCATAAGTGCTGCTACTACTACTACTACTACTACTACTACTACTACTACTACTACTACTACTACTACTACTACTACGACGACGACGACGACGACGACTACTACTATAACTACTACTTGTAAAGAAGACGAAAATATTTACATCAAGAATATGATATCAACATGTAATGTATGGTTTTCCATACTTTTGCAGAACCAAGTGAGTTTCTCTTATACGCTTTAACGGAGACTGGAGAGGTTGGGATGTTGGATGCAGACAGTGGATCAGTTAGTCGTGTGCGCACCCTTATTGGTACAAGTACCCGACCGGTAGCAGTCACCTACGACCCCTTGAAGCAAGTATGTACATATATTAGATTGGGACTTACATCGTTTCTAGAAAAGTGAAGGTCATGCCTAAGCTGTACATTTACGTTTGTGTTTCCTATTCCGGTGATTTTTACATTTTATGATCAGAGCCATTGAGCCATATTTAGCAATACCGAGTTTGTTCGGGATGGAATACCATGTACTTATTGTGGTATCCCAGGATACATTAAATTCAAACAGTCGGAATTTATTGAAACAATGGACGTTTTAACCGTTATGCTGATAGAGTCCAATGCAACAATGCAATACACCCTGGAAAATGACTAAAACTAACATATGGGTACTTTCCTATGAGAGTACTCAGATGGAGCTATGCAGTGAATACCAACATGACAGTGTTTAGATGATTTTCAAAAATCTTTGCATCCTTGCTCCTCAACAAAAGTAGCCAGCAGAATTGGAAGGGTTTAGTGGTAAACTTCGCATAGTTTAATCAGCTGCCTGGAACCTTGAACATGCAGGTAAAGTAACAGACAAGTCAGTGCATGTATGCATGGTAATCTCAAAAATACACAACCTAAAAGGTATTGCAAGAATTTACCACACAAGCATATTGTGGCGTCCTTGTGAATTGTTCGCAATTTCGTATGCCTGCCCTTTATGGATATTTTAATGTGTAAATGATATGATATTCCCATGCATTTAACCAATTGATACTCACAGTGGCGAAAGGCAGCCTGACACTCTTGCAAGAAAAGGCATATTGTGAAAACTATTTGATGGAGAAATGTTATTTTATTGTACTGTATATGTATTGACTGTAAATGCAAGGGTATTGAATCATACATTATATCAATGTTTCTTTATTGTCAAAAGTATCTTAGATCCTGACGACAATAGCCGGAGGATCTCTGAAGCATCAATGGGTTAATTCACCTTAGGGCCGCTCCATTTAAAAGCGTGGTGGGGGGGGGGGGGGAAGGAACGGAAGATAATTGAAAATTCGACACCCCCCCCTTCCTTCCAGAAATCATATGTAATCTAATGGGATAAATTATTTCAGAATTCGGCCCCTCCCCCCCTTCAAAAAACCTTCCGTTCCTCCCCCCCCCCCCCCACACTTTTAAATGGAACACCCCTTAGCCAAATATTACTTGCAGAGACCAAAAGCAGGCATACAATCTTATGTGAATGTAGCAGGTGAAAGCGTATTTTAGGAAATGATGTGAAGGAATCAAAAGCTCTCCTTCAATTACGTAGAATAATCATTCTCGACTCCCAAGCTATGTTCAAAAGTAACATAGATTCAGTCGACCAAAAGGAACCTCGACGCAAGGATGTGTTAGAATTGGTATGATTCCGTTATCACCAAAATGCTACTTCTGCTCAAAGGAGCATTCTTAATCTTTGCTTTCGATATTATTTCAGCTGGTGTATTGGAGTGATGTTCAAGAGCGAACCATCTACAGAGCAAAACTCGACGGATCAGACAAAGAGATGTTTCTTAATTCTAGCAGTGAACTCGGATTTGTAGAGGGTAAGATATGGCTATTTCACGTAATTCATCTCATATAATTCTCTTTAAATTTCCCCATTTCATTTTGTCTTTGTGACTATTTCACACAATTCTCATATTTTTCTATTCAAATTTCTCTTTTATTTTGTTATTATAACTATTTCACATAATTCATTTCATGAAATTCTCTTTAAATTTTTCCATTTCATCTTGTATTTGTTAAATCTTTTCAAAATGAATTATTGCGTATTGACTATTCTAGCCAAAGAAAGCTTCTTACGGTTTATGTATATGTATATAAATGATTCCTTTAAGATCGACCTTCTTGAGTTCCAGTCACCATATATGAATTTGGTTGTTACTGTTGAGACAGTCCGTCTAAAAGGCACTCTTGTAAAGAGAGCTCTAATTCTTTTTGAACAACACTGTTGTATCAGGCCAACGTAAGACGTTCTATTGCTGAAAGAAAGTCTGTTCATGAAGTATGAATTTACTTTTGCTAAAACCAGTTAATAGGTGATAAACCATTATTTCTTCTTTTGCAACAACCACTGTTGTTTTAGCTGAGTTTTTCCATGAACTTTACGCATATCTAACCATTTTATAATAAAGCAATGTGTCTATCATTGAATATTTGTTACGGATGATTGTGATGCAGGTTTGGCGGTAGACTGGAGAAGACGACGCCTGTACTTTGCCAATTACGACTTTGTAACGGTTGATGGTACTGCCTACTCATGGCATAGGATCGAGTCCATTGGTTTGGCTGGCCAAGATGATGATCGCACTGTGGTTGTCACAGACGTCGATGAGCCACGTGGGCTATGGATAGATTCCTACGACAGGTAATAATAATAATAATAATGATAATAATAATAATAATAATAATAAAACTAATAATAATAACAATAACAACCACCACAACAAGTCAACAACAACAATAATAATAACAATAATGATAATCATAATAGTAACAATAATAATGATGATACTCATCATAATAATATTAGTAATAATAATAGTATTAATAATAATAATAATTGATATTTGATATAGCGCCCTTTTCACTTATAATGTTCAAAAGCACTATAAAGAATAGTCAGTGGACATATTTATGGTCCATATAGTCAAATAAACTCCTTTCGAAATAGCAATGTTTTCAGCTGTGTCTGAACATATAGGCAGTGCATGCTTTCTATTCATATATTTGTTTCATTTGAATGACAGGACAAAGGAAATAACAAGAGGAAAATTGGATTTAATTAAGTGCCTTGTTTCCCATGTAACACCTGTGCACACCATTAGGTTCACAATGTATAATTCCCTTGGGGCGCTCTTTTCCTTGACTTAAGTGGTATAAATTCGACTACATAGACATGATTATCCCTGAAAGGGTTTTGAGAACGTATTTTTAGAGAGGCATGCATGACAAGCACAATTGATATGAATGGACTTGGTCAAGGAAATATGGGAAATATCTCAAGTTAATAGGAAATATATTTGTAGTGGGATTGAAAAAAGCAACAAGAGCAACCACTTGTAGCGAACAAACTCCCAAAATACTGCTTTGAAAAAAATCCAGTTCATGGGTCCTACCACTTATACGTTGTAGATATAATTGTATCAATAACAAATTATTTTGGCTAGCTCAAACATTTTATTAGGTGCCTTATGTTTAGATCTTCCATAAGGGTCTGAAGAGGTACACAGCTAATTATTTTCCCCCTTCTAAACTTCTAATGGTAGAGACGTATTCCATGACCTTGTCCACAACTTCTTATGCCTATATAAGAAATTTAGGGAAATCAAATTAGAATAATCATAAACTAAAGAAACAAGTTACCTTTTGTTTAATTACCAAAATCATTGTTTTAAGGTACCTATATTACACTGACTGGGGAAAAGCAGCACGTGTAGTTCGAACAGATCTTGATGGTTCAAACCCAGTGGTCATTCAATCTGGTCTGGACAGTCCAAACGCTGTAGCAGCTTCATACAATGATGTGTACGTTATCGACTCACATTCAAAGGAACGAGAAACCGGAAATGCAACACTCCAAGATGGCAACCTTTATCAAGGTCATTCCAACGAGAAAACCTGGAAGAAACTCGAAGGGACTTCCTTTGACATTCCCTTTGGTCTCGCCAAATCTGGTCAGCGGCTTTTTGTCAGCGACTGGGGAAAGAAAGCTATTGTTTCATACAACATTGGTACCAACAAGCAACAGATATTACTCGAAGGGGTTTCCAAACCATCGGGACTTTACTTCACCCAAAAGACTGCTTTCGATAGTGGCAAGTACTGTTTTGTTTAAATGATACATACATCGTTTTAAATGCAAATCTTAGATTATATGTATACATTACCTTTGATAAGTATACACGATCCTTGTGTTTTCCTCTATGTAGGCTGAAATCCTGGCAGAGACCCTAAAATTCATATGGTCTATGCTTTTGATGTTTTTACTCATTAAAGTAATGGTTGTAGACAGCAGATTTCTAGAGACATGAACAATCAATCTGTTTCTATGACTGTAATTCTAAAAACATATTCAATAAAAGAAACCAACTCGCATTGGTGTTGAGAAAATAAAGTGAATTTGTGGGATAACATGGTTTATATCTGATGACGTGTTTGGGTGTTGTGATGTGTTTATTGTAATGTGGCTGCTTTAAAGAGCTTTTTTAAAAAAAATTAAAATCACACCTTTAAATCCATATTATAATATGTTTACAGTTGATTCCACATGTTCAAGCAGCCAGTGTGGTGATATCTGTATGAGGACTCCTTATGGCAGCTCAAGTGATACCAGTTGCACTTGCAACTCTTACAATACAAGCTTTCTGCAAGAAGACGGGAAAACATGTGAAGGTATGTACGCATATCAGTCTATCGGTCTATTGAACAATCAGTCTAGCAAAACTGCATTTCAGTAATACTATAGCACTATATAGCATTTGTGGGAAAATGTGCCTCTAAGTCATCATTCATTCATTCAACCAATCTGTCAATTCTATCTAAGTATCACCACCATAATGTGAAACCAGTTAAAAATGATGTCACTGTTTGCCATGGATGCATGAATAATTGTTAACATATAACAAAAATATGTGTAATCTGCAAATTATAATCTTCAGAATATAGGCAGAATAGGTATATTTTTCAACATTAAAACAACATACATTGCATTAGTCTCCCGAGTAACATCTAGGTTTGACTTTTGTAAAGCTTTACAGAAAAAATCTCAATGCTCTGATAGGCAGGCTTCAGAGTATTCAGAAATTTATTAATTCAAACTAAGTGCATGCAAGAATATGCTCCCTAGGCCTTTTACAGGACGCACTTGCTAGTCAGTCAGACACTAGTCAAAATAACAAGCGCAAGTGCACCTTTTCAATTGTATGTTTTTCAGCTGCTGAGAGTTTTGCTCTGGTGGCAGATATGAATAGGATTCTCAAGGTGAGACTAGGGGGTTCGAAGGGAAGACAGGTACATACTCTGGTTACAGGGCCATCATACTTTGCAAGCTTCTCTGCTCTGGCTCATGATGAAACAAAGAATGTCCTCTACTTTACAGATGTCAACAGGTAAGTGCTTTAGACAGTGTAGAAGATTGAAAAGTAACTAGAAATTTATTACTTTGATTGCAATAAAATATTGCCATAGACATATACTGCCTGCCAGAATTAGTTTAGTTCCAATCATGTTTATTTAAGCAAATGATTGAACACAGGACCGTTCTCTACCTCACAATGATAGGTTAAAATTGTTGATGAATTTTTTTTATTGACATCCATCCTTAAAGGACCATCACCAATGTTAATTAGCATATCTGTTCTTTACCAACATAATGTTGATGTCCTCTGAGCCATTAGAGGTAATGGAACTGTGAATATCAGGTTGCATTAATGGAGTTAAGCATAAGGTCACAGATAGTATCATACATTATATATTTCAGAAAAGCCATTTACCGAACATCATTGACCAAAGGCCAGACAGATGTGCTTGTCAAAACAGACCATATCATAAATGGTCTTGCTGTTGACCCTCGCAAGCAAAGACTCTATTGGACATCAGCCAACTTGGGCCTCATCTCAAGGCTTGAGCTATCTAATACCACATCACAAAGAGTGCTTGTTTCAGGTCTTGATCAACCAAGAGACATAGTAGTTGAATATACCAAAGGGTAGGTTGTAATATTTATATATATATATATATATATATATATATATATATATATATATATATATATATATATATATATATATATATATATATATATATATATATATATATATATATATATATATATATTAACTGTGCTGCTATCATAAGTAGCCTGTTAGACTGCCTTTTCCTTAAATAAATGATCAGATGATGATGACGATGATGATATCATGTCAGCATTATCTACCTCATGTTGCTTAATACATTAGGTGCATTCATGGTGCTTAATAGATTAAGTGCAAGTGAAGGTACAATTACAAAAACATTTAATACAACAGCTTCAATTAACAAAATTTCAAAGCTTACCAAAGTAATGAAATCAGTGATGCACCAATCTGGATGAAATATTCATTGTAGTAATGGTTAGGTGTCTAGAGGAATTATGCTTGCAAGTAATTCAAGTACAGTAGCTTGAACATAAATCAACATTATTGAATACTTAGTTATTTTGTTGCAGGGATATATATTGGAGTGAAGTTGGTAAAAAGCCTGCTGTGAAAACATCTTGGACCAATGGAGAGAATATTCATACGGTTACTGACAGCATCAAACAACCAAATGGCCTTTATTTAGACCCCGCTAAAAATCTTTATGTTGCTGATGCTGCTTCTAAATTGGTATGGAAATGTGGTAAGGCTTCTTCTTCTATTGAATTATGATAAATTGCCTTTTTCAGCTGGTTTGAAAAAAAATCCACTTTTTCTTAAATGTGGCCTGAATAACCTTAATGTTATCTGAATCTTGGGTGGCTCCATAAAACATGCTAAAAGTCATAGAGAGCTGCATTTTTTTTAATCCTTGGAAGAAATATTCATAACATATCCTGTCTTCTTCAAATATTTCTTATATAATGACCAACTGGCTATTCAGATAGAATGGCTAAGTATGTTATATTTGTCAAAATGTCTTTATAAAATATGAAAACTTGAAGCAAGCAATAACTGGAGCAAGTTTGGAGACACTGCAAGCGAAAATGAAAGAATTAATACCAACATCAATGACAGACTGGTGGTTCTCTTCAGCTAATAAACAATTATAATTGCGTTTCCAAAAAGTAAAAAAAGATATCCTAGGAAAACACACAACAGGAATCAAAACACTTACTTTTCAGATTTGCAATTGCTTTTACCATGTTAATGCTACTCACTTGGAGAATATTCTGCCATCTTCACTACTTTTACAGAAAAAACTACTGCTGTTCTTCTTCTAGAACTACTACTACGACTACTACCTCCATTACTACTTACTACTACTGCAACTACTACTATTACTACACCGTTAACAGCAACCTTTACTTATGGCATGACTGGAACCAATTCTTACACATATGCTGTGGCTGGAATATGTACAATTATAATTATTTTGATATTTTTCACAGGGTCAACATGTGAAGTTCTACACAACCTAACTCATCATGTATCAGTCCTGTATGGGATATCCATTGTCAAAGACCATTTGCTCTATACAGATTTGGCCAGTGGGAGTCTGTATAAAGCCCCACTGTCAGGTGGTGTTCCCACAGCTCTAGCCACTGGTCTCATGAGGCCAACACAGCTTGTGGTCAAAATTGGCGCTGATGGTGGAGGTATGTCAAAAACAAATATATTTTATATATAGCCCCTTTAGAGAGTAGTTAATTTATTGATTTTACTGTCAAAATTGACCATATAAATTCACAACATACAATATACTACAACAACAGCATTTTTCAATGAGAACTTTTCAACGTGGGAGCATAAGTCATAATGTGAACCATATGACCAATATTGGAGTGTAAGTTTCTTGCATAGTACAAGAATAGACAAGATAAATAAGACAATTTATGAAATAAGTCTTCTAATGAAAAATGATTTGCATGTGCACTCATATTTTCTCTGATAAGATCAAGTGTGTAATAAACTGTATCAACTCTACATGCTTTAAAACTGGAGCAATGACCTGGCTAGCTGATATATACGGAAGTACTTTCATTACAAAAATGATTTGAGAAATATTGATGGAAAGTTTTGGCTCATATTTGGTTTAGTAATTGCTTCTGAAACACTTTCACACATCACTCTATATTTTTAGTTTTTATCAAAGATGTCAGACTGTGAGCGCACTCCGTTATCGAATGGGTCAATGAAGAATGTGACATAAGTCCCATTAACCCATCTATCTTTTAACAATAGGTCTGGTACTTCCAACTTTGCCTGCAACAACAGAAAAGACCACTGTAGCTCATACAACTACCAATGCTTACCAAACAACAACAGATTCACCCTTAACTCCTAGTAGAGAAACAACTGCTGGAACTACAAGTGAATATCCTACTACTTCTACAGCAAGTGAGGTATCCACAGTTACTATGACTGACAGTAATAGGACTCCTTCAAGCAGCCCAACAACATCGCCAGGGACCTCGACTGTAACAAGCGAGGAGATAACTACAACAGATAGAACAACCACTGATGGCAAAGCAGGAGAGTTAACCAGCCAACCACAGACGACCGCAGCAAGTACCTCAGAGCAACATACAACACAGGCCACTACTGGAGCTGTAGAAACAACAAGTACAATAGGTATGGTCACTACTACGGTTGCAGATGTTTCTAGCACACCAAAGGCAGGTGGGATGAGCACAACAGTTGGACCACCTAAGACAACATATAGTACTACCACAGAAGGTACAACTACACAAACAAAAACAACACCGTATACAACCACAACTGAGGCTAGCTCAACAGATAGATTGTCAACTACTGAAGTTATAGAAACGACAACCAATGTAATATCTACAGAAGGTAGTACACGCTTCAGAGCATCTGAAACATCGACCCATCAGATATCATCAACAACTCCTGAAGAGTCTTCATCATCAACCTTGCCTGCAGAAACTACATCTCCTGCAGAGCCAACCACCACTGAGCTGAGAACATCACTCAAATCAACCATTGGATCTTCTACAACAAGTCCATATATTACAGAGAGTACCACAAGCCCAACAACGACTGGCACTTCTACAGAAGGAGAAACGACAACAGCTTATATAAGCACTACTACCGTTCCATCTTCAACAGCCTCAACCACAATAGAACGTACTACAATCCCAACCACTAGCAGTACTACAGTAGGAGAAACTACCACAGCTTATATAAGTACTACTACTGTTCCTACTTCCACAGCATCAACAACAGTAGAACGTACCACAAGCCCAACAACTGGCAGTACTACAGGAGAAACTACCACAGCTTATATAAGTACTACTACCTTTCCTACTTCCACAGCATCAACAACAGTAGAACGTACCACAAGCCCAACAACTGGCAGTACTACAGGAGAAACTACCACAGCTTATATAAGTACTACTACAGTTCCACCTTCCACAGCATCAACAACGGAAGAACATACCATTGAGACCTCATTGAATGCTAAAAGCACAACACCTACTGAAGGTGCAACAGCATACTCCTCAACACAGGGCTCTACCAATCCAACAACAAACCAACAAGACACGACAACTAAGATGGTTACTAGCAGTACCCAGAAACAGACAATCAGTACCACATCACAGCAGTTCACTTCAGAGGCATCAACAAAAGCAGCAGGTAGGTTAGCAAAAATGACATGGCAATATATAACAGGCACTAAGATTTTTAGAATCTTGTTACTTCTTCAGTAGCTTCCTACGAGAGGTTATTTTTGAAACAAGAAAATATCAAGCCAGGCTCCAATTGTAAACAACCTTGAGAAGATAGTCAGAGAATGACATTGCTTGAATAACTTTCTAAAAAAGGTAAGATTTACATTGAGCACACTTTATCGCATAGGTACTAGTTGTGCTATATTACCCAGAAAACCTCTCACTAATGGAGTAACATTTACTAAAACACAAACAATAAGCATGTTATTTTAAGAACTATTTCATTAGACCATGGTGTGCCCTGCTAGGTAGCAGTACATGCTCTGGAAAATGATGTGTGCACCAGATTTTCTTTATATGGGCAACAATGATATCTTTCAGCATATAGTAAATGAGTAGTTACTCATAATTTTAAATATTTCTAGTCTTAATCCTTAAACAAGTGATTATGTTTAGTATTCATGGTTCTGGAAAGAAATGCTGATAGGATGAAATCACATCAAATCAACTAATGTACTATACTCTAATTTTAATCATCCATGATTCTGCTTATTTCAGATGTGGAGCCGCCAGTGTTCAAGAAATGTCCAACTGGCATTTCAGTCTTCACAAAGAGCTCTTCAAGGAATGTTTGGTGGCCAATGCCTTCTGCTGAGGACAATAATGGAGTCCAAAACTTGAAATCCAGCCATCAGCCAGGAGCCATCTTTGGATTAGGAACAACCATTGTCTCATACAATGCCTCTGATGCAGCTGGAAATGTTGCAATATGCCAATTCAATGTGACAGTAAAGACTCAATGTAGGATATTAACAAGACAACACTTATTGTATTTGTATCATGAAATCTACCATTTAAGTACTTGGATATACATTTAGATACCGTCTAAAGCTTTAACTTTCATAATGGGTGAATTTGGAATTAATAATTTTTCTTTATTATCACTTTTCTAAATACCATGTTGTTGATTTTTGGACAAAACTGAGCTAGAGAAAGTAGCGTGACTCCTTCCATATCCAAAACAGGAGAGTGATCACATCTGGAGACACAATGGACAGTCATTGACAATGCAATAGACCGTTTACCTATATAAGTAGGACCCATGTAATATATAAAAGGAAAAAGGGAGATAATGCAAGCACTTTTATATAAAACTGTTAATCATATCCTCACTATTTGTATGTATTAATCATTTCATGTTTGTTTTTGCAGCCTCTGCATGTGAGGTGCTTCCCAGTCCAGTTCATGGTCAGATGATGTGTTTGGAGGCAAACACCAATCGCTGTCGCATAGAGTGTAATAGTGGTTACTCACTCAATACTGATGTGCAAAAGGAGTATGAATGCCAGAAGAGTGGCTGGATTCCCAATTTCCCACAGGGCCTTGCTTCAACAGCATGCAGCAGTAGGTGCTAGTATTTATATAAGCCTCATTCTGTACATTACAAGTCAATACTTTAGAGTCATACAACTCACCGCCAGAGTATGTTATTTAATTTCAAAATACCTGGCTCTAAAGACTAGCAATGAGAATCTAAGCAAAAAGCGCTTTTCATTTAAAGTCCCAGTATAATGATGCCATTATTCCTTCCCTCTGGAATGTGAGACCATTCCAACATATGTTAATGTGAATATTTGTGTTTGTGACCAAAATAATATTCTCTATAATCAAAGGAACTAGAAAGCAGTTTTCAAATGACTTTCAATACAAATGTAAGCAAAATATACAGTTATGATACTTTAACTATTTCACATTTTAAGGTATACAACCAATAAAGATACAGGTGAAAGTGAGACTTCAACTGAAAGGCGCTTGCCCCGAAAGCAACCCCTCATTTAAGAATGACCTTGTGAAAGGTATAATCAATATTCTCCGGGCTGAGAAGGTGTGTGCCACACAGTATGGTACTGGGAGCCACTGTGACCCGCGCTACTATGACGTCAAGTGTGAAGGGGAAACAGACCAAAGGAGAAGGAGAAGAGACACTGGTGTCATCAATGTAGATATCAGTGTTGATGCTGAAACCACGTAAGAACATTAAATATTACCTCAACAAATAAAGCTAAAAAGAAACTTCCATTGTGTAAATATGAGCTTAAAAACTAGCAGGATTTCGTGCCCACAACCAAGAAAATGATGAGCATCTTACATCAAAGGATGGTTCTTTGTTCCAGATTTACCTTCCTTTGGCATACACTCCTTATTGACTAACACTTACAGCTTATAGTAATTTCGACATTCAAACACACATTCATGAACCACATGATTGGGTTTTAATGTGATTTGTTACATTATTTTTATCACTTATAATAGGATAACTCCTCCAGTAAGTGGGGGATCATTATGGCATGCCCTTCGTACATTTATTCCAAGATGTGCGAGGGAGAACCAAATGAGCTGGGAAGTCGCAATATGGCAAGAAAATCAACCTATAGTGGGAGAGTGAGTGAGAGAAGAGATGTCAGAGAGAGAACCGAAAATTCCTAGAAGAGAACAAAGAAAATAATCTGTGTATGTTACAAACTGATAATGATATAGTCAGATATCAACCCAGGTAGGTTACACATGTGACGGTATCACAAATCAGAAAGATCCATGAACGCCCTGTGACTTGACAATTGACTTTATGTCTGAGCCTACTACTCAGCTAAATACACTCAATCTCTCTGCTGCCGTCAGGGTGATCATTTAATCCGGTAATTTTACTTGGTAGATCATGTTTTCTTCACATTTTCTGTTTTGTTCTGAATAATTAGGGACAAACAAAGTCTAGCAGATTCACAAAATCATGGTTTATTTAAAAGTCCCTCCTTATCAAATAAATAACTAATAAACGATCACTCTGACAGCTCGAGATATGAAGTCAAGTCAGGCTTTGACACACTGCCAAAGGTCAAAGCACAGATCATAAGTAGACCTTTCTGATTTGTGATGATATCCCCTGTGTAACGTAACGAGGATATCTAACTTACATATCATTGTCAGTCGGGAATGTATGCAGATTACTGTTTTGGTTCTCTATTTTTGAGATCTTTGTTCTCTACTTGACATTTTTTTTCTCACTCTCATGCTTTGTCCTCTTCCTTGCAACATTGGTTCTCCCTAGCATATCTTAAACAAATGTGCAAAGAGCATGCTATAGATCAGAGCTGGCATGATAATATAAGTGATAACCATGAGGTAGTTGTACTGAAAGCTCTAGAGCTGGTTAACTATATTTCAGGGCGACCATGGCTATGGTCACTTTCATTTGAGCACCATGTTGTCATTTCATGTATAGACCAGTCCTCAATTTACACACAAAGCAATGAAACAGTGTATAAATCCATTTATAATGTGTTTTATAATTTATAATGGTTCAAGGTCAACAAACTCATTAAATTTTTTATACATTTTGAGAATGAAACATGAAAAAAAGCATAATACATGTCCTTTTATTTTCTATTTGTCAGGAACTCTACCATTGTCCCAGATGTACTGCGGAAGATACAAGAAATGCTTAATGGTCTTAAATCTCAGGTTGATGCTGGGCAGATGGTTGTAACAGAGAATGGAGAATCATTCCCTGCCAAATCACTTAATATGACCAGTTCTTCATGGGGCTGTGCATCGGGCCAACAACTACAGGAAAATGGATGCTGTAAGCATGGAAATAGAATTTATTTTGAACAATCCTTTTTCTTTCCATAATTTATATATGTGTGAATAGTATGAAAACCTTCCTTTTAATTTTAGCCTTAGAACAAGAGGAACCCTTTAAACTGAATAACTTGTATTTTTTGTATGCTGCTATCAAAAAACCTTGGTTGCATCAAAAGAATGAGAAAGTCCATAGAATGGCTGTGTTACTTGTACCTGTTGGAAAGAGTACAGAGACGAGGATGAAAAAAAGATTTTTAAGGATTGGTTACAAATGTACATCACATTGATTGCTTTAATGACAGCAATGTTCATCTTCTGAATCCAATTAAATATGTTAAATGCTATATGAAAAGGCAAAAAGTTAATTATACTGTACTTCTGAGTTTTCACAAAAATATGCCTAGTAAGGCTTCATATAGTAACAACCCTAATGTCAATACGTCTATATGACAACAAGTGGCTTGAGAGCAAAGCACCTCTTCTTTATTATAGCATAGATAGTTCAATGTACAATTGTTTGTTTGATGAGGAAACACGAATAGCATATGGACCTGTGTGTGATTATATATAGTAGTTCAGATCATTAGGTACTAGTTGTGTACACATTGTATGGGTGGCTTACATTTTGCAGTTGATTGTCCCGTTGGTATGGCATGGAACTCATCAAGTAAGCAGTGCATTGTATGCGGTCCTGGCAGTTTCCAGAATGAAAGCAGGCAAGATCGGTGCAAGTCATGTGAGTCAGGGTACACTTCCAAGCCAGGCTCATTCCTCCCATCCCAATGTAAGTATTGTAGCACTGATGCAAATATAACTGTCTTTTACCCTTGTTATGGTCAAATTTCTATGTTATGCACATATCCACGTTCCAAAATCTGCTTCAAAACACCGAGACACTGATTTTGACACCTCTTATGTGACTGCCATCACCTTATTTCTGTCAGTCGATTGACTTAGTCATCAAGTGGCTGAGAAACTGAAAGTAATGGAATACACTGGTACATCAGTCATATAAATGTAATTGAACATGGAGTATTTATCCTTTTCTGGCCCATCAAACAAGCACAAGTGTTAGTATCAATTTAAGAGTGCTAGGTCACATCTGGCCTATACCCTGTTTGCACAATGGTGGAGGGAAGCAGACATGTTTTCTAATTAAATAGGAGCAATAATTAACATTCTCATACTTATTCAATTATGATTAATACCTATTCATATATTTATAACCATATACATATCTATACATTAATCTTAATATATATATATATATATATATATATATATATATATATATATATATATATATATATATATATATATATATATATATATATATATTTATATATATATGATTCTTTGTTTTTTTTCAGGTGTGGTAAAAGTGGTGCCCACAAGCACGTATGTTACCACAGGAAGCATGATAACAACCAATCAGAATGTCACAACCACAGAGACTGTCTTGGAACCTACAGAAGGACCCACTGGCATGGCGGGACCAAACGTGCTGACCTTTATTCTGATAGGGGTCATATTGGGTGTGGCTGTCCTGATCATCCTGATTATTCTGATCATCACCCTGATAAAGAAGCGATCCCACAGGGGAAAGGCAACCATCATTCAGGACGATGCTGTAAATGGTCATCCAAAGAGCAAGGCTCCATACTACAATTATGACAATCCCTTATATCTGGAGGATACTGCTGGGGCTACTTTCCTGTCAGCTTCTAAGATTGAAAATGAGCATTAAAGTTTAAAAAACCCAGACCCGATTGATTTATGGGTCTTTTTGTCACCTTACAACTTTATTACTATTATTTTTGTTTTGATAGGTTAAAGACCATGAGGTGATACAGCCTAGCAATAATTTTACGAAAATAATAGTTTCTTAATTTACAAAATGCATGGAGCAGGTGGCATAACTAATCATCCTAAATTCAGACTTGGGTTGTATCAGGCTGGCATTTCCACCATACTAAAACAAAGACCTAATGTTAAAGATCACTGCAGCAATTAGAGGAACTGAAACATCAGAAGTTTTTTGGCCTACAATCCTCCTATTTTATGAAAATATTGTATTCTAACCTACTTCTCTACTTTAAAACTCTCCTCTAAATGTCCATGTTTAGACTCAAAATGAAAAAGCATCCAAAGGAACCCCTTTTTATCATGTAATATTTTTAACATTTAAGAAATGCCATCAATCATGAAAAAGTGAGTACTTTTGTCAATAATGGATTCTTTTAAAGGTTAAATGCCCATTTGGCAAATTTCAAATTTCAAATACCTTCTTTACATTGATGGTTGACAATTTACACACAAATGGGTATCTCTACAAGTAACCCATTTTGTATGCCTATTATGCAGATGATGTTACCTTTCATCTTCTTCAAAGACAAACATTTAATGATTTATTTTATATAGGAATGAAACAAAGCAACTCTAATGTGTTGAAGTACAATAGTAGATCATTTTGACAGGTTCATAAAGTAAAAGAAGATTTTGGAAGTCATCAAAGTATACATTCTTCATAAGAGCCTTTTGTATTTTTCATTCTTATATTCATTTAGCTATTTAGGTACCAGGTTCATTGTTTTGAGGAAATTAAAGTTCATTTTCTTTGCATTCATATTTCTGAATTAGAGAGTGTTTCATGGAAAAGTATTGATAGTGATATCTGCATTAAAACCTCATGTAAATTTGTCTCATTTTGCTAAAAGAACATAAAGCATAGATTCTTAAATCTGTTATACCCTACCTTCTCAATTCGTCACTTTTTTATGAATAGAATAGCATTGTTTAAATGACACAATTTCAACCCCATAACTGTATCTTGAAATATGCATTGTGTTTAGATTAAACAACGGTACTACATTGTTTCGGCCTTCATGATATGGATTAAAGTAATTATTTCAATGTTTTTGTCTGTGTTACAATCTTGAACTCTGCCCTATCAGTTCACAGCCATCAGGACAACAGCGTTACATGAAAGGTGCTGACCACCAACCCAAATAAATGAATTCTGATGATATTCTAATCAGGTGGGAGAATATATCTATCGCCTCATACTCATATCCTTTTAGTGCCCTTGATGGCAGTAACTTACTTAAGCATCTAGAAGTTTCATGTAAAAGATACATGCGATAAAGTTTTCTGCAAGAGTTGACAATATTATGCACTGTCTGCCAACACATTAAGTACAATAATGATATGTTAACCTAGATTACACTGTCACTTAATATGGTAGTTCTCTCCATCAAAGGAAATATGACTAGCTACATGGAAGCCTGAAGCTGTTGGATATCTGTATAGGACAGTAGGACGGGGGAGGGTATAGACCAGGATGCAGAATGCATGACATTTAGTGTGGGGGATAGGGAGCACATAGGGATTCAAAGGCCAGGGGGTGACAAGTGGTCTTAGAGGGAAGGAAGCTCTCCCTAGGTCCTTCCTAGACAGTCGGCTCCTTAGAACAAATGGTATTACAGATCCAAAACAAACAAACAAATAATGAGGCTTGGGAACCATAGGTGAAATTAAAATCTGGCATTTCAAAACCCTTTCCCGTGATTTTTATTTCCTGATATATAAATACAATATTGACACCTAAAGATGATATGACAAACGACCAGAGCAAGAAAAAATACAGAGAAGTTCTGTTTGAATGATATAGAGGGTTGTCAATTTGCAGGGAAAAGTCCAAAGCCAGCACAGAAACTTCAAATTTAGTATTTTGTTACGGAATGAATGAATGAATGATTGCTTAAAGGCACAATGGCACACAAAGGCCATTTAGTGCCATAACATTTGTGTAAAACAATGGTCCTTTGCTATTGTTGAAAACAATAACAAAGCAATAGATAAGTAAGAATACAATGAACAGTTTTAGATTACAAGTAGTGCATACAAAGTTGTTTCAAAAGAAACTAAATTCTTAAAATATTTTATTATCTGTAAAATAGATCAATCTCATGTAAATAAGATAAAATGCTGTCTGGAGGAACCTTTTCAAAGAGTTCCTTATAGCTATTTACATTAAAATGTCTATTTCTTGATTCAATAAAATCAACACAATCAAAAGAAAAAAAAGCTTGACAGTCAAACGACAATCAAAATTGGCGTTTCTTAATTAATTCTGGTTGTTGAATATAGACATAAAACAAATGCAAGAATTATGTTCTTTCGTTTGGTTCCTTCCGGCAGCTGCCACCGAGCCTGAAACAAGAAACAAAAATTGAACCACTACTAGTTAACATTTAACACAGATCATTTACCTCATAGAAGAAAGCGAGGTTTTTCTACTAATCTTAAAAGAGGTGCAAAGATTCTTGCTGTTTAGTAGTAGTAATACCATACTGGCCTAAGTATGTACACATATGTGGGTGGCAGTGAATCTCTGTTGTCGTCGTCTGATGCAAGGTACATCCCTTTCACCACAGTTTATTTTTTTCTTACAACCCCCCTCCCCACCACTGCATTATTTTCATACAACCCTCCCATCAATTATCTTTTTTGGTCTGGAACGCCCTCTACCAATATTCATTTTTTTAGGTGGGAACCCCATCCCCCAACTCTAGGCAGATTTTTCAGGCAGAAACCTTACTCTTTTCAAGGCAATAGACGACACTCCAGTAAGAGACCTTTTTCAGTTGATGTCACTGCCATTACATAGATCAAATCTGCAACTCCCAGCAGTTGACTACCCACGGGGAACTAGATGTGAGTATGTGGAGCAGTAACTAGTCTAGATACATTTTTCCACCTATAGTACATAAGAATTAGAAGCCTAGTAGGTAGGCTACTGCTTAGAACGATATAAAGAAAGCCTAGCGGTAGGGCTACTATATAGAATACTGTAAAAAGTGACAAGATATCTATAGAGAGCCTAGTAGGTAGGCTACATGTATATATATATATATATATATATATATATATATATATATATATATATATATATATATATATATATATATATATATATATAAATATATATATATATATATATATATATATATATATATATATATATATATATATATATATATATATATATATATATATACACATAGAAATGTATCTATATATATATATATATCTATATATCCTATCTAAATATATATATATATATATATATATATATATATATATATATATATATATAAATATATATATATATATATATATATATATATATATATATATATATATATATATATATATATATATATATATATATATATATTCATATATACATGAAAGCAGGTCCCTACACTGTCTCATGTTGACAACCCTGGGTTTCATGCTTGTGCAATCCCCAGGCCATTAAATAGAGACCTAGACCAGGTTTGTGTCTCTATCAGGCCATCCTTTTTGTTTATTGATGTTTCTGTTATTGGCCTTTAAGAAATCCGAAATCGTTTTTAAATGCATTTCTGTTATCAGAACTGATTTGTACCTGATATAAATAACAGGTTGGCTGTAAAAAATGGTTTGGCAGTGGTTCGGTACAACCATATTTTAACAGAAAGTGCACCAAATCCAGTTTTTGAGTAGACAGCAGACACAGTATTTTCACCTCTCATTTGAGAGTGAATTCATTCGAAAGTTGAAAATAACCTTAGTCACCTTTGTTTAGGAAAACTAATGCAGCAGGCAAGATGTCAGTGTGTGTATTTTTATCCAAATTTATGAACTACGCAAATTCAATGGGTTCTTATGACATGGTTTAAGTATCAGTTAGCACTGCTGTAGTTGAAAGTCTGATTGTGTTATAAGCTAGATTGCCCAATAGTCATAGAGCACCAAATATTACTACACTTTGCTCATTTTTGCTCAGGTTCATTTTGAGACCTCCCTTGCACCCATGAAGTCTTATAATATCCCATAGTCTAGGGTATAGTCTGTCTAGGGGGTGAGGTTTCACTATATGGCCAAATGGGCCCAGATTGTAAAGTGGCCCTGTACCTCTGTGCATGACCAAAACTTTATGAGATTTGGCCACCAAATAGCTTGCAGAAATACAAATCATTTGAAAAATGTAAATGACATTGATACAACCTCTAATGACCTTGAAATGACCTTTACCTCTGTATTTTCAATATATCTGACATTTGATTATTTCCCCATAACAATACAACAATGAAAATTACTCTCCCTTATTATCTTGGGCATCATACTCTATCAAATATGTTCAAGAAAATTCATTCAGAAAAATGAACCTTTGACATTTTTTATGAAGGATGATATGAAAATATATATTTGCTTTTCTTGTGGCAAAACCAGCTCCCCTACAAATACCAAAACCACATTATCAGGTTGGGCTCAAGGAGAAGATATCATTAAAAATAAAACACCCCAATATCTGCTTTCATTGCAAAGTTATGTCCTAAGTTGAATTGCCACACATTGACAGGTGGTGGATTTAGGTGGTGGATTTGAATTGTTCATCCCAAACTTGCTGGAAGTGTTTTTAGGACCATATATTTCCATAATTTAATGTAAAACTGTCATTTAATACAGGTTTGCACAGCACTTCGATACTATGCTCAGGGAGATCATTTCTCATCAGTCGCTGAAGCAACAGGATTTAGCATAGCGAGCACAAGTAGAAGTGTACAGGCTGTTACAGATGCGCTCAATGATGTCGCTGATCAGATTATAAAGTTTCCTGTAACTGAACAAGAAGTCCAAACAGTAAGTGTTGAAAATAGTTAGGCCTCTAATAATTTCAAATTCTTAAAGTTTTATGGACCAAAACATAGTTATCTATTATTAGATTTATTGAACATAATTTTTTTAAATAGAAAGTGAAAGCTTTTGCGTATGGATATTGCACATAGTTTACTGTTAGAGTCAAAAATTTTACTCTTCAATAGGTGAAAATTTTAAAGTTATTCCTTCGGCACAATGAGGATTTAAGAAGAAAGTAATGAACATTTTTACAGTTATTGCTCAAAGTAAGAAAGCTTGCACTGTAATTAATTTATTTATTTTGTTTCAGAACCATGCCGGATATTATGATTTTGCGGAATTTCCAGGTGAACTTGGTTGTGTTGATTGATCTCACATAAGGATAAAAGCACCCAGTGTTGATGAACCAGCATATGTAAACAGTAAGGGATATCATAGCATCAATGCAATGTGTGTATGCAATCCCAATAAATCCATGATATATGTATCTGCCAGATGGCCTGGGTCTTCTCATGACAATACCATTCCTATCAGCAGTTCACTTTGGGACAAATTTCTTTCAGGAGAAATGAATGGGAAAGGGGTGTTGTTAGGGGATTCAAGGTATGCACAAAGTGACCATTTCATGACACCATTACTTGCTCCTGAAGGTCCATATCACGATAGGTACAACCGAAAACACAAATGCACAAGAGTCTGTGTTGAGCAGTGGATTGGGGTTCTGAAATCCAGATGCCGATGCCTGCACACCTCACGGTGGTTGCCGTTTAAACCAAGTAAATGTTGTAAAGTCATAGTTGCATGTGTCATAGTGCATAACTTTGCTATATCATCCAAACTACCAGTGATGATGATGTCCTACGACCTGAACAAGGGGGTGCTTAAAATGAAATCAGTGAAGTACCTACTTTTAACGGATTGGCTGTGAGGCAGAACCTGATAGATCATGCATTTTCATATTAAATTAATATGATCCAGAACCTTAGCAAGTTCATCTGAGGATGTTATTGCTGGCGAGAAAGAAACCTGAACAACTTATATGTGATGGAAGTAAGATTTATTGATTTCAAAAGTACTATCTGCATCTGCATAGCTTATTACCAACTATTGGTGTAACTGTTGTTCTGAAAATGAAAAGAGACATTCCTTAAAACCTGAAAAACATCAAATGTGCAAAGAACACAAAGGAATATTGTATGATTATCAAAGCAGCAGATTATTCTGAGATTAAGGTTTACTTTATGGAAATGATACATAGTGTACAGCTACTGTACGTCTTATTTAAGGAAGATGTCATACAAAAACCAGATAAGGAAATTCATGGTTGATTTCATTACAGTTGTAATAATAAATTGCTTGAATAAATGTGTGTATATTGATTGAGATACATGACACTTAGATTTAAATGACTGGAATTGTTGTTCCGCCAACTATATTGGTTTTTAATCAGCTCATCACAGGCGAAGGAAAATATGAAATTTGAATTAACTGTGTCTTGGTTATGAAAATAAAATGTCCAATTATAACTTTAAAAGTTCTTTTATATTTACCGTGTAACTTCCAAAGTGAGGTCCATATTGGATAAAAGGTCCACACACATGTGCTACATGTTGATTGCTAGAGGTGATATATATATATATATAAAAACATGGTTTGAGAAAATTATCCCTGGTAGCTGCTGAGGTGGTATTTCCTTAACTCGTCTGGGCAGCCTTGAGCATTATACTCAATCTATTTCCCAGCAGGCTATCGACTCCGTTTACTTGCATTGTGGGGACACCCTGACAGGAAAATTTCAATAAAATGAGTTTTGGACATGCGATTCTGCTTAAAGTCAGAAGTCCCATAATTAATAAAGATATTATTAACTTCCATTTCCGATTTTTATTTTGGATGAGTGCTTTTCGGAAGGTCAACAGTGAAAGTTGACCTTCCCATTTTAGATTGAATGTTATACCCCGAATGGAATTATTATCCCTAACCGGAAAAAAACATGGTTTGAGAAAATTATCCCGAATGGGGTAACCATGTCACATGATGTGAACTCTTCAGAGCAGGAGGTAAAGATTACTGAGCTGGAGAATTCTCCTGATCGGGGTATCTAACCGGACCTGATGACATTCATTGAATGAGCTTGGAAACAGATTGAGGGTACGGACGTACTTGTTATTGGTGAAATAAGCATGATTAGTGCTCTTCTATTTCAAAAGATTTTTGGAATTTGTTATTAGGAAAATGAAAAATCCAGAGAAATGTTTTGGAGGGATGCAGCTTATTTTATCAGGCTCTTTCAAGCAATAGCCATCCATAAGCATTACACATTTTGGTGACCTAAGAGTTTGTTTTCTCATTAAATGTTTTCAAGAAAGTGATCGGTCATCATATTCATCTGATTGAAGTCAAATTGCCAACAAAAAACAGAATTTATTACTGCAGTAAATGAAATTTGCTTCGATGACAAGGCTGTAAGTCTATTCGCAACAAATTTTGTTGTGGATCCTCATAATTTAATTTGCCTTAGAAAGAAAGATGACAGATTACTGAACTACGTCAGAAGATACTGCCGATACTAATTTATAACGCAATGGTCCAGACCTAAGAGTGCTTACACTCAAACTAGGATGCCTAGCTTTTCTAATC
Source organism: Maea johnstoni (assembly GCA_963942565.1). NCBI lineage: Eukaryota > Metazoa > Annelida > Polychaeta > Spionida > Magelonidae > Maea > Maea johnstoni. The sequence continues at coordinate 28,428,955 of OZ012688.1, read as the reverse complement.
AAGAACATCAGTGCAGCATTAGTAAATGGAATCAAAGGTGAAGTTGTGAAACTGACGTAAGAGGGTCCAATAGTTAAGTTTGGCGGAATTGTTAAAACCATGGACAAGTATAATTTCGATGCATACGACACAAATTTACAAAAAGTTGTTGCAAATCTAAAGCAATACCCAATTCAAATGACATTGATATGACCTCTAATGACCTTGAAATGACCAGAACCTCCAAATTATTACCGCCCTATAGCATTGACCAGTCGTGTGTATAAGACTATGGAAAGAAAGATTAATGACTGTCTTGTGTTTGGTTTCTTGAATCCTCTACACTTATCATGGAAGCCCAAAGTGGCTTCCATAAAACATGAAGCACAATTGATCACATTGTGTGTTTTTTAACTTATGTAGGAGATGGATTTAAAATGGAGAACTTCTGGTGTCTATCTTTTTCGACTTTGAAAAAGCATATGACACCACTTGGAAATATGGAATTATGAAAGATTTATATGATATCAACCTCAGGGGTCCCCTACCCCTTTTTATGCATAATTTCTTGTATGAAAGGAAATTAAGAGTCAGAGTAGGGACATCTTACTCTGATTTTTATGACCAAGAAATAGGAGTTCCGCAGGGTAGCATTTTCTCTGTCACCCAATTTACAGTTAAGATCAACAGTACCACCAGCTGTATAAGGAATGGTGTTGACAAGTCTCTGTTTGTTGATGACTTAGGTGTCTCATATCGATCAATACACATGAGCTTCCTCTTCAACTCAGGAGAGAAAAGCTTGCTCTTCAATTTGCAATTGAGATAGCAGCAAACCCAAGTAACCCTGTTTATGAAACTATTTGTAACCCTCGGTGCGTTGACCACTTCAGAAGTCAAGGCCAAGAGTTGTTCTTACTTTTGGTATTTGTGTTGATGAATCTTTGGAGGAATACGTTTTTAACCCCAACAACAATGCAATGTTTCAATTTTCTTAAACTCCTCCATGTACGTCTGACTCCTATCGTCAACCTCACTCTTTCATATGCTCAGAAGAATCAAACGGATCCGTCTATCTACTTGTATATAATGAGGTGATGGATTCCGTTCGAGACTATGATTTTATTTATACTGATAGCTTTGTCTCAGATAACAAGACTGCCGCAGCAGCAGTCATTGATGATTATTTTTCTATAGAACATCTTCTATATTTTCTGCAGAGTCGCATGCTCTGTATCTTGCTCTTGATCTGATGGAGACGCAGATGATGATGAAAGGAGTTCTATCATTTTCTCCGATTCAAAGTCAGCTCTCCAGACCTTTTGGGACCAAGACTGGACTCATCCTCTTGTCCTTAAGATACTGGAGTGCTGTGGGACTGTAGCTCTGCCATGAATGGACTGAGTTGGAATGGTAGAACAATCGGCGCCCTTGGGGTTGAACTCAATGGAGTAAAAGCAGAGCTGCACGTACTACTGGTCCTGCTGGGTTGATGCATGTTGCCAAGTGCTTTGGAAGTGGCATGTCAAGTGGCTACCTCCTCAATGCTTGTGAGCCATTGTGGTATCGCATCATCATCGCAAATGATTCTTGCTGATTATCCCTCCAGATGTCTTAATTAATCTTATGCACTTGTTGCTTAAGCCAGTTGAAAAAGGCATTTCTTTGGCGAACTCCGACATGGAGGATCTTTCTTATTTTCTCCTGGAATTCCTTTGTTGCAGCAATTTTCCCTGAAAACTAGATGAGTGCATCATCCGCCTCCAACCTGCAGCCTCTCGGAGATGATCTCCTTCTTTGATATTATTTTGGTGGATTCCCAGTCATACTGGCATCAGGGGTGATGAGGAGGCGGATTCTGCTGCCAGAGCTGGTCTTTTGAGAAGAGTTACAAATGTTCCCATTCCTCTCGGCGATTTTAAGAAACACATCAATGTCCTTATGAAACAGAATTGGCAGGTTGAGTGGGATGAGGCCATCAACAACAAATTACATGCAATTCATCCTCAGCTGGGTCTATAGCCTGGAGGTTTTTAGAGTTATTAGGCATGAGGAAAGTGGTTTAGCTAGGATACGGATTGGTCACAGTCACTTGACTCACTCCTTCCTTTTAAAGGGGTGGATCCTCCCTGGTGCATAGCCTTTGATTGTCGTTTGTCAGTCAGACATATTTCATTTGATTATGTTGATTTTAGTGAAATCAGAAATAGACATTTTAATGTGAATAGTTTTATGTAATTCTTCGAGAGAGTTCCTCCGGACAGTATGTTATCTTAATTACATGAGATTGGTCTGTTTTAACTATTCAGTTTCTTTTGAAACAGCCATGTATGTGCAACTTATACTTCGAAACTGATCTTTCTTTTGGAAGCGTTTATATATTTATAGCTTTATTGTTGTTTTCCTACAATAACAAAGGACCATTATTTTACACATATTTTAGGGCACTAAATGGCCTTTGTCTGTTGATGTGCCTTTAAGCATTCATTCATTCCACTGCAGCCAGTCTGTCAGTCTTGGTTGATGTAGGTGGAACTGGGGTGCTGTGGGACTGTATAGCTTTGCCATGAACGAACTGAGTTGTAATGGTAGAACAATCGGCGCCCTTGGGGTTGAACTCAATGGAGTAAAAGCAGAGTTGCACTGCTGGTCCTGCTGGGTTGATGCATGTTGCCAATTTTGTTGGAAGTGCCATGTCAAGTGGCTACCTCCTCAATGCTTGTGAGCCATTGTGATATCGCATCACCATCTCAAATGATTTTGCTGATAATCCATCCAGATGTCTTCATTAATATCACGCCCTTCTTGCATCAGCCAGTTGAAATAGGCATCCCTTGGATGAACAACGGCATTGAAGGTCTTTCATATTTTCTCCTGAAATTCCTATGTTGCAGCAATTATCCCTGAAAGCTGGATGAGCGCATCATCCACCTCCAACCTCAGCCTCTCCTTTATTGATGTAGATGTAGAAGCGTGTGCCTGTTTTGAGGTCAAATTATGAGGTGTCAGGATGGGGCCTTTTACTGATGTTATGTCATCATCATCGTCTTTTTCATCTTACTCCCTTGTTGATACTGCCAGAGCTTCTGATGCGTGCTGAAAGGTTGCTGAAATAAAGAAGGCATAAAGTGAAGGCAGTGGAAGGATCTAAGCAGGAAGTGTTCCTGAGTTAACTATCAAACATTGTGTTCCCAAAGTATTCAAGTGTACAATCATGAATGCATGACACAATGACAGTTGCTTGGTGGTGGTTATACTGATAAATTTATTTCGGCACAATATGATCTTTTTGTGGAGTGTCTGTTACGCCCCTCCCCACTAATGTTATGCAGCATTCCTGAAATGTTTATTTTTGAATATGTATAACATAGGGAAAAAATTGCAGAGGGATCTGCCGCTCTCTGACACCAAATGCATTCTTAGGAAACGGATTTGGTGTCAGAGCCATAGCATATCTAAACCCCAAAATAGTGCGTTCTGTTAGTGCTTATTCTTGTTTATTTTTAAACAATTGTGATCCTTACCCTTTCCCGGTCCAAATGGACCATTGCCACAGTTTCATGCAATAAGGGTATCAAAAAGTTACCAAAGGTTATATGAAGTGTTGTGAACACCAGCTTTCACAAGAATTAACAAGTGTTCAAAACACATATGCCAACTGCTGGCTCCCCAACCTGACTTTTTCTTCAACAACTTGCTGTATATCCTACACATCAACTCCATCATCCCCCAGAGCTCCGAGGCAGAGAATGGGATAGGCCACTCTTCAGCCTTTCACGCAAGGAGTTGCTGTATATTTTGAGCATTCTTAAAGTCTGTGCGGACCTGGTTGTAAAAGATCAGATGGTCCTGGAACCAATCTACCAGGTGGTATTTTTCTTCTGGATTTAGCTGCTTTGTCACCCTATTCCTGGCTGGGAGGACATCCTCCTCAGCACTTGTTCGAGCAACTCTAACGGTGGCACCGGCCCATGTTACTATATGCTATGTCTATTGGCCTCAACCACCGTTAGAGATCCGAGCATTTATAAAACAGCATCTGCGCCAAGAAACCTGGGTGCTCATATTTATAGCTTGAAACACCCCCCAAAACCAGTCGCGTAAGTATCCTACCTTGTTTGTTTTTGTATAATTCTGTCTTTATTTTATTCAAATCGGTTGTTTGGTGCCTATTTGGTACAATTTAAAAGTGGAAGCGAGCAAAAATTGCCAGAATTATAGCAAGAGTATACGCAGTGCGCATGTGCACTCCATAAATTTTCACCATGATTATGGCGATTTTTGCTCGCTTCAACTTTAAAATTGTAAATTTGTACAAATATTCTATACAATGGCCTTAAGAAACACACATGAAAAAATGATAGGTCATCAGGTTAGTTTTCCAACCACAAATGGTGTCACCTTGTAAAATAGGACTTTTTGGCAAGATTTTGTAAGAAGGGTAAAAGAATGCTGCTATTTATCCATCTTTATGTAAGCCATTGTATGGCAAAAGATCTCTTTACATACAAAGATGATTGGTTATACATATTTTCTGATAAATGCTGAATTATCGAATTTCAGGTATGAAAATATCAACCAAAAGATGAAGTTTTTAAAAACTATTTCATAGAATATTATTATTATAATACATGTATGTGTTATGATGGTACAAATATGGTGAAAAGAATATTTGTTTCTAATTTCCCCTCCCAGCAGTCAGCACAGTCTGGTCAATTGTTGGATAAATTCTATGGCATGTTTCCCCCTTTGGATATTCAATCAAAGTTAATGTTTTTTTTCTTTGTTGTGGGGGAAATTATCATATCAAACTTTTTTGTTTTAGCCATTTACGAAATATTCTTCTTACTTCTGACCTTGTTTAACAGCAAAAAGGCTTATCAGAAATACTGTAGAACACAAAATGTTAGCGTCTATTTATATATAGCGTACATAGCGTTTGGTTCCGCTTCGCTATATATAAAAACGCTGTACTTTTTTCTTACTGTACTGGCGCTGTCAGCGGTAGCTATCGTCGCTAACATAAAGATACGCTATGATGCGAAAATTCCCCAATTCGCTATATTCGGGACACGCGTCATATATGTGTTCTACAGTAGGTAGATTCTTTTGTCTTGTGTTACCCTCGACTTTCCATTGAAATGTACTTTCAATATGGTAACTAATCTAAATGGCGATACCCTACTCCAGCTGTCGCACTTTTCTTTGCCATACTTGGTGTAATAATGTGGGTTTCTCCTGTGGTTAGATGAGCGAAGGGCTTATTCAGTAAACTTGCAGATCTTTCTAAATCAGAAAATGTGATGGTCTTGGATTCAATGTCAATCTGATCTATGGAGTTGTCAGGGGGGGGGGGGGGGGGGGGTATTTTACTCTCACTCCAAACCTCTGTGAGAAATAGATCCATCAATAGATGTCATATACTGCTTTCCTTCTCGTGCCTCAAGTGCAACTAATATTTTGAGATTTTGATAACTTTAGAAGGGTTCTCCTGAATTTAACATGTGTTTCTTCTGACCAGTCTATGACTCATTTTGTAGTGTTATCTATTTTTGATGCATACTGTACAGCATTTTCTCTGCGGGACATGTCAAATTATTTGATTTCCTCTTCCATTACTGCACGACCCTTATTTTTTGGGGCTATTGCTGCTGCAACAAAAAAATCACCTGATTCACTTCCACAATAGAATCGAATCTTTGGAGCCTTTGATCCTATGGTATTGGTTAGAGACTCGTTGGCTAGGGATGAACCATGAGATGTGAGTTTCTTCGCGTTTTTGGCCAGACTGACGAAAAGCACAACCAGGTCTTTCTGCAAGTTTTTGCTCTAAAGGTCCCTACCATATGGTATCGATTTGTGTTTGTAGTTTTTGTCACCTCGTGAACAACCAAACTAATTGCATAAAATGTGATTGCCAGAAGTTTGGGATGGTATGACTGATAAGTTGATTATAAGGGCATTAGGATTACCAATATTTTGACATAAGTAAACATTTTGTTCCCACAATAAAATATATGAGGTTTCAGAACGTTCCTTGTGTCCCTTCCCTTTCAGTGTGTAGAGGCGGTTTCTTAGGGCTCTCTTAGCATGAGTTGGGTCGACCACTTTTCGACGTCAAAATCAACACTATCTCTGATATTTTTGATTGTGGAAGACTCATCATCTCCTATAAACTTTGTGTACTGCAAGCCCTGATTTCCACATCGGTTCCAAAATGCCACTCCAACATTTACCTCCATTGCCCTCAAGGAACCAAATAAATTCCTCCTACTGTCATGTTTTTGGGGTTCTGCTCCGCTTTTTCTTTGGCCCTTTCACTGATTCTGCATTTTTAATTTCTGGAACTAGTCCTAAACCTTTTTTGACTTATCACCAATTACTGCCCCAACTCCAAGGCTGCTATAATGGCATTTACCTCTCTTGAGCCATTGCATATCATACAAACAGGCAGCCTGCACAATATTACAATCAACTATGTTCAGCTCTGGCAAAAAAATCCAAAAAGTCGAAAAAACTTACCAATTGTGGCTTTTGTGTGAATTCATATCATAAACCTTTTGATGGCCTGATGTATTATGCTTCTTGGATGTGTGCAGCCTATTGATCATGCCACAAATTACACATGTAACGTCCAAAACTGCAGCCAACCCCTTGTCATGCATATTGATAACTGTTCCGTTGGTCATGATTATTTGTGTTGTGCACACTCATTTGGCCCGTCCACCAGGTATTTGAGGTCAATAAGCCTTGTCCACTGCAGGCCTCTGGTTTTGGGCTGGTCACTGTCCTGGTTAGCTGTCCAACCATTTACAATATGCTCTGTGCATGTGTGTCTCTACAAAGAAACTTTGCTTTCATCATAATTTCAAGAGCCTTCTTTCTATTTAATTTCCCCTAAGAAATAAACTCCCCTGCTCTCTTTATCTTATTTGCACTCCTACTGAGTAATTTGACAATACTTTATTACCAGACTTCTTGCATGGAAGACCACACCTACTTTGTTATGGGTGTTAAACAGGTGGCTTGACCTGTTCAATGTGCTAGAACCTATTGGGCAGGTGATACACTAATGTCAAGGGTGCTCCCAACTATTAGGCAGGTGACACACTAAAGTTTTGAAATTTTAAATGTCTGCTACCCAATATAGATGTCCCCCGTATAGAGTATCGTAAGAGCTTAATCAGCATATATATATATATATATATATATATATATATATATATATATATATATATATATATATATATATATATATATATATATATATATATATATATATATATATATATATATGCTCTCTTAAGAAGGGGTTGGGAGTCTGAGTGAGTTTATGATAAAAAAGGATTTCTAAAAATGCCCAGGTATTATTGATGTTTTAATGTTTGTTTGCGTTTGTTGAATTTTCTTCTTTAATATTTTAAGATTAAACAATTCAGAAAAATTAAAGTAAATTGATGACCCTCAGAAATTATATTTTCTTTCAATTATACCGATAATTTCATCATTTCATTGTGCCTTTTCCAATAGACAAGGTGTCCAAGCATTCATGTAACCGTTGAATGAAGGGTCATTTACTGTAAGGGATAATATTTTAGAGTCGTTGGTCGCGTCTAGCAAGTGGTTGTTTAACCAAGGAAAAATATACAGGGAAAAGCCTTCCTAGGGGGATAAGAAGTGGTCGTTCGCAGCAAGTGGTCGTTTAATAGAAGTGCCAGTGGTAGTTTGCACAAGTTTAACTGGATATACTATATATATATATATATATATATATATATATATATATATATATATATATATATATATATATATATATATATATATATATATATATATATATATATACATACATACATACATATATACTTATATATATATATACTTATAAATGTTCATAAATATTTATAAATGATTTATAAATCATCTTTAAATAGTTAACAGTCATATATATTTATATATATATATATATATATATATATACATGTATATATGTGTTTGTGTGACTATATCATATATATATATATATATATATATATATATATATATATATATATATATATATATAAATCAATGTTATTTAAAGATATTTACAAATGATTTGCAAATATATATCAACCATCATTGATCATTACAACCGATTTATAGATATTGTCATTTACAATTACTACACAATCATTCATAAATATTAATAATGAAAGTAATAGAAATAGTTTGAAATGTTTGTGTATATCATATTTATCATACCTATAAATATTGATTAAAGTGCCCTTAATAATGATAGTATTTATTTTTATTTTCCGGGTTACCTGCCACCGTGACCCATTCTATTTTCAGTGTGCAGCCTCTTAGTACGATGGTGCAGGTGTGGACTGCAGGGGAGAAATTCTATTCTTTTCCCGCAGGGAAAAAATTCTGCCGTCCACACCTGCACCATCGTAATTCAGCCCCTCTTTTTCGTGAACAATCTCAATACGATCCGTCACCGTGGATCCGTCGGATGAACCAACTGAATAGTACTCTAATCTGGCGATAGAGGACGTTGTAGTACTGTACCTTCATCACTTCATGTATGACCGATCAACATATTTCTTTGTCGCCGGTATTATTAGCAAGCACTGCAAAACCAGCTAACTTAAAATAGGACTGGTGAAATCGTTCACCTCTCATCTAGTGGGCTGGACAGTACAAGGGAGCAGGGGTGAGTGGTGGTCTCTTGCTTTCGTTACTTTTTGACATGGTATATCTTACACTTATCTGAGCTGGGGAAACTGTGGACGAAAATGTAAGGTTTCGTGTATTCCCATGATTTAAAGTACTGTCAAGTAGTTCACTTGTAATTAGTGCGTCGTTTCTCAACTTTAAGGTCAACTATCCAAGCCTAATTTACTGCTTTATTTCACTGTTTCAGTAGAAGGGTTTTGATCCAGAAGGACTCAATTCTAGAGGGAATGTGTGCATTGAGCATGAAATATTTTGATGGAAAACGCGAAGTTGTGCGGAGAAAGGCGCCCGCGACCGCATGTCAATGGCTGTTATAGTTGTATCTCACTACACTCTATTGATAACTTGAACAAGCGAGCTTTTGTTGTAGTTAGATATGATCCCATGATATGATGTGTGCTTCATGCACGAGTCCACCCAGCTGAACAGTACCAGCCTACCCCGCCCCCCTCCCCCTAATTGTTGGCGCGCAACAGTTCAAAGGAACTGACACCAGTCTATCCAATGCAACGCACGCGACTGGAAGGACTGGCTCTATAAAGTCTATATACACGCGGTCGCGAGAGTCGCCGAAGAACAACGAACAGGTAATCTCCATTTTTTTATGATTAAGACACAAGCGACGCCAAACATTCAACATTTTATCTACAGCATTTTATTGACAGACAATCATGATAAAATCTTTTTTAGCGTGATAAAACACATTGTACATTTTAAAAAAAAGTACCAGACGATGCCGTCACTATATCACTTCGCATCGCTACTCGCCGCAATCACCGAACAACATAGGTGTATCCCAACACTTCGTCAAGAAAAATTCCGTAAAAGATCACGCCTATAACCAACATATAGGGCGCCTAAACACTAACGACGCCACGGATTCAACATTCCACTGACAGACGATAATAACAGAATGCTTAGAAGTGTGTAATAAACGCACTGTCGGGTTATTTGTGTGGTCACGTGATCACTCGTTGTCCACTTAATCCGCTAAGAGATATTACTGGAGATGTCTGAGCGCTGCTAAAATTATTGGTAATAGCTGTCAAGACAGCCACAATCAGAGAATTGGCGCACGAACGTCTAGCCTCTATGTTCTGGCGGAGTGTCTCGATCGTGATACAATGTATCTAAACCAAGATAAAATGTATCTACTTAGACATGATTATTTGCTCTTCTATATTAGTATATAACAACAACAAGAACATCAGTAAATAAACATGGAAGTACTCTAAGTACATGTAGTTGTGTCATGATATTCATAATTGCCCTTTAAATTACATGTACATGTTTACTAGACTAGATGTATGTAAATATCTGTTCCTTACACTCACAGTATTTCCTGAATTGTGAAACCAGAGAGCTAGATACAGGGGAGATGAAGGGGGGGGGGGGGGGGCAATAACCATACGATCACATTAGTAGCAGTGTGAGTGTAAGGTTGTTCTTCAGCACCTGCTGTATGATTAGTGCTGCATTAGGGTCATTAAGGGCCAGGCTAAGGAAAATAGAGCATGCATATTGGCTGCAAGCAGGGTATATCAGTTGACCTCCCGTTGTGATCCATAACAAAGTTTTAAAACATTCCAAACAGATGCGATTGCTTCCAGTCCATCCGGATATATTTGTGTCTAAGGTGAAACCTATATCTGGAACTGGTTAACTCATACCCAACTCTACTTGTTAGCAAATGTTCACCCTAGCTGGTTGAGACCCCTGTCAACTGCTGGCTTGGGATTCTTTGGCAAACTGACATTAGATGGCTAGCCAGTGATGATCAATCCTCAAGATTGACCAGTTAACCCATCATCTGACTTTTGAACTGTAACATATCAAAAGCCCAGATTTCTAGGCTGTCCATTACAGGATGTGGCCACAGTGCCAGTCCTCCTGGACACTCCACTAGTGGAGTCTTCAGGACGATCGCACACTGGATACAGCCGTGCTTCCTGTCATTCGCACTCCCTAGAGAACGCTACCCACCTGGCAGGCACTGGCGTGCAGGTCCTTATCTATATGGGTCAAATGCAGCCAGCTAGTAGCAGTGTAGGATGGAGTGTTGACGCTAGATGTGACAGCCATACAGATTTCCACTTGCAGCAGAAAATTGAGTATAAAAGCAGTTTTAATAGAAATGACTACAAGAAAGTGGTATATTTAGTTTAGGAAGTATACGATACTCTGGCGTGTAGCTTAATATAGGAGTTTTAGCATGCTCTTGAGGGTTGTAAGTTGTAACAAGTGACTTTAAAATTTCTGTGTGACTATATCCTGTCATGCATATGTATTTTTTTCTGTCCTGAAATTATTCTGTTACTGGGCCCCAAGTGATCAAGGTGGCCAAATTGGTTCATATTTATCATACGTGTAAGCGAAGGTAAACAGATGACTCGGTTTAAGTAAAATCTCATGCCATGACAACCATCTATCTACATGTACCACTGCTGGTACTATGTACACCAGACTGCTTGGTCAACTCAGATGGTAGCCTAGCCACAAGGCTCTGTTATGATTTTACTTTATTATATATAGAAGCCTCCACCTATACTAGATAGGGACATGTGGCCTACCGTTGGCCATTTAGTTCACACAATTGCCATACGAGGGAGATTACTGGTAACAGATTTTCAACTGAGCTCCTAGTATATACCGCAGTGCCATCTATCCACAATGGAAGACATTTAAATATGGCCTGGAAGGCAGGCTACTCAGATGGGAATGTCAACATCAAAGGCAAGGGCATAGTCTTAGCCAGCAGGGCATCTGGGCATCATTTGGACACCCAAACCCTTGAAAATCATCCTTTTGGACACCCAAATATTTTTATGATGAATTTCAATTTCAAGCATATAACTGAATTTATTCACCTCGATATACTTCCCAATGTCCCATGACACAGTAGAAGGGTATTTTGCCTTATTTCAATAAGTAAATGCATGTTTATGGTTGTATTCTAAGTAAATTGTGGTCTTTGTTGAAATATCAGACACCCCAAAATCTTACTTTTGCCAATTTTGGGCACCCAGTTTCTAAATCCTGGCTATTAAGGACCCTAAAGGGGATCCCTCATGATGAGAACACAAGCCATCATGACTTGCATGTCTGTATTTTGTTGGCTTTCACATGCCATTTGCTGATGTATGACTCAGGTCATCTTAAAGTGCACTTATATATATGCAGCCTCTTTGATAAGACCCCATGGTTACTATCTCGATGTGTTATTGATCCAAAAAATGGACTTTGGGTTTTAAAGGGGTCAGCTGTAACTTTTTGAGTTGGGGGTATAAATCCTGCCCATAAATGACGAAATTTGGAGTCAAAAGGGTAAAAATCTTTAAAAGGGTCTAGAAATTATTCATTATTAAATATCAGTATCAGGGCATGTCTTTTCATTATTTTTATATGGCATGAAATTAAATACTGTAGAAATTAGTAGCCTGGGGACCCGTTATATATAGTGGAAATGAGAGGCTAGGAAGGATGTAGAGGAACAGACTACTATCCTGATGGCCAAATCCCATGGAAAAGAATGGTGATTATATTTAACATCTATTCCAAAGGTTAGGAATGGGGCCAATACTGCATGTCATTGTTTGATCTATTATAATTGATGTTTCAGGATCTATTTCAGGTCATATCCTGCCTGTCTGTGCTGGGCTATCTAAGATATGTACAGGATAGGGATACTAACCAGAATTTGGATATGCTTCATGACACTATACAAAACGTTTGCAATTATTTTGACCCCACACACATCCATCCTGGTTCTTGAGCATTGCTTTTTCCACTTGACGTCATTTCTTGATTAACTTCCCTGTCATGTTTACCCTGTTAAATCAATCCATGCCTAGCCTTTCCAGTGCCACCTACACATATCTGACTGTGTGACAGTAAGAACACTAACCTAGAAATCTGTGCACTCATATATGTTTGCGAAATGATCAAAATCATATCAGTAAAAGTATAGCTTAGCTATCTAAGAGACGCCACAAAGCTTAGAATTTCGCCATTTGACTCTCAGAATGTCTTTGATCTTTGAAGTTTGTTTTTGGTATGCAACATAGCTATGGGACACCAATAACAGGTATTTTTGTGACAGTCAAAAATGAATAACTTGGTACTGTTTTTTTGACAAATTACCAATTACAACTCGGCATATAGGGGATTTGTGGGCAAAATTACATGATGGACTCACAAGGGTTTAAGTTCAACTAAGTATATATTGTCTGGCCTATGCAGTGTGTCTGATAGGAATTTGGTAATACAGCAAAAACTCAAAATAAATAAATGTGTTGAAATTTGATGATTCAGGTTTAATTTTGCTTTATATTCTATTTTGATTATTTTTGTGTATAGATCTTAATCATTGCAAGTTTTGGAACTTGCTCAATCATCATAACACTTGCCTCGAAAATTAAATGCCAGAAATGCAAATCCCCAGGTGCTAATTGGTACTCAGTGAGTGAATTGGCTAAAATTCACTATTTGAAAATTTATTTGATTTAAATCTTTTGCAGGAAGATGCGCTACCTCTACACAGAAACACAACAAGTGGCAGTGCTCACCTGGTACACATAATGGATGTTTATGATGAAGATATCCTGGACAATGTATTTTTCACCACACTACAGGAAAGGTATCCTGACCTGTATGAAACCGCTGCCGAAAACAGGTGGATGGTGAGTGTGATAGATCATAGAATTACATTTTTTTTATATTGTCACAGGGCTCAACATAACAGATAGCCCCATAGTTTCTAATCATAGAAAAATGGCATTTCTAGCAAGGTGAACAAGCCCTCAACTTGCCCCCCTTGACTATTTATCATTAGAATAGAAAATGAGTGGTACATTCATTGAACTCATAACAGGACTTTTTGAATAACAATATAGTTGACAGCAACCTTGTAAAGTCATAAAGGGTAAAGGCAGAAATAAAATGGTCAAATGAAATATACAGAAATTACATCAAATCTAAAGTTTGAAAAATCAAGAAATTTTTTGTTGTCTCTATGTCAAGGTTAAACAAGCTAATTGCTATCAAATGTAGGCCTTCATTATTTTATGTAAGTATTCATTTTATAATTATGTAAAAACTAAACTCAATCTCATTTAATATTAAAGAATTGCATAGGGAACATAGAACAGTACCACTCTGTACAAAATGAGTTATGATGATTCTCTCTTATTTATCCTGATCATGTCAGTTTATATTGACTTATTGCTGCTTATGCTAATAAACGTATATACAATATTTAGAAAAAAAGTTGATATGATGAAATGGATGATGTTCCACTGTATCGATTTCTGATTGTTACCTTTCACATATGTTCTAATCCATTAATATCCTTGTCACTTACATGTATTTATTTTATCAACTAGATATGTGTTCCTCGGACTGGTGTGGATATTTCTAAGAAATATGTGTATACCCGAGCAGAATTCGAGAGCCACATCCTGGCACCAGTGGTGGATAAACCTTCCATCTACAGAACGCTGGTCAAAAAGGTCTGTACCTAGGAGTTATAAGACTTTAAATTACCATATCACCCTTTATCTCTGCTTGCCATTTATGTGATTGCAATGTTTTCCGCATAGTGAAGGAGGAAATGTTAATGCCAACAATGTTATTGACAATTGTTAAGCATTCCCCTAGAAGAAATACCTTCTCTTAACCATATGTCTGCCACAGGTCTACCCCTAGACATCTGGCAGTTACAAGTTGATGTTATAATTGCCATCGTCTAGGCTAGGGTGATCTTGGCAAATGCTTCCTATGAACACTTATGAAATAAGTGTGCTCTGAGATTTAAGAAAAAAGAAAAAAATCATTCTCAAAGTGCTCCAGTTGATAATTGATGTGTCTATTCCCGAACTTGCAGGTTCCTATATTTCAACATCTGGTGGTAAAATCACATGCTCTCAGGGTAAATATGACCATTTAGGTCAATCCATGTCTTCATATGAATCGGTTATAGGCAGACCTATTTCCAGTGATAATTTCCAAACCATTAACCATTAACATAAGTTATAACCCATCACTTATTTACTTCCTGCATGCATGGGGCCAGGCCAAAATGGGTACTGGTATTTTGTCCAATAAAGATTAAATGCTAGTCACTTCCTATGCCCAAACTTCGAGCACAGAGAGTCCATGATGAAATTGAAACTATTTTTGTAATATTTGATTGGAGATGATCCCAATCAGCCAATAGCACTAACCCAATAAATAGTTGTTACAGCCATAGCACTAGCCCAATAAATTAATAGTTAGTAAAATCCTAGTTGCATGTTCAGTACCCTGACAAGTAAGTACCGAAAGCTTTCAATAATATTCTGGAATTGTCCTAGCCTCTAGCAAATACTGGCCAAGGAAAGGACGATTAATCCTAAAAGAAAATAGTAAATATTTATTCAATAAACAATGTATTAGTATGTACATAAATTTGATTAAAATAGATCAATTGTCACTTGGTTGTTGAGATTGGGAGTTAATAGTAAGAGTACTAGGTTGGTAGCTTTTAACTGGGAGCTAGCTCTACTGGCCCTATTACTGCACCTGATCCAGTTGGTTATAGGTGTTCCCCGCCAGGGTCTTAGCCAGGATTTCAAAAATGCCTGTCCAAAACAGCAATTTCAAAATTTCTGCCCGTCCAGATTTAGCTACTTATCTACTTCCAATCCTTATACCAGCTACAATTAATAGCTTAGTGTGTTAAAAAGGGAAATTTACACTTCAGCTATGTCCTAGAAGATGGTTTGTATGGAAAATATTTGGTTACTGTAAAACCCTTTATGACCACGCCCCTTTTTATTCACGCAACTGCCGTCTGAATCTGATCGCGGCCATTTAATTACACGTATCAAATGTATCACCACTAGATGGGGCATTGTTATGCTATTTTGAACGTATATCAGCGCCATTAATATACACGTTATCATTGCCTAGCGCGAAATGCGTGAAATTAAAAGGAGCGCGATAATAATGGGTTTTACAGTATTACACCCCAAAAGTCAAACTTGAAAAATCTTCATAGAACTTTTTGCCTGTCCAAACAGGAGGTTTTTAGGAAACTACCTGTCCAAAAGACAGGTAGGACGGGTCCTGGCTAAGTCCCTGTTCCCCGATACTTTCTGACAAGTGTCCCTTGACATAAAAAAGGATGAATAGTGGCCTAAACCAGAAATTGTTTAAATGTTTGATATTTAACCACTATTTATATTCAAAGTTCACTTTTCACCACAAATTCTGACATACTTAACCCATACATGCTTTAAAAGCGTTCCTTTAGAGTTGTCGGGGTGTTTTGCTCATAATTTCTCCTTCCTAGAATTTCCTAGCTATGCTTCACCTGAAAGGAGTTCAGAGTTATAGAATTCCCATTTATAAAAAGAGAGATTCTATGTTTATATTTTCAGAATATCATCCCATCTAAATTTTGTATCGGCATTTTCCATTGTAGGAAGTTGTGATAGACAATAATATCATAACCACTGGTGAAGGATTTCAAGAACCCAGAGCAGTAAGTTACATTCCTGTTGTATGACTGGTTCATCTATTCTTGGCAGGCAAAATGTCCAAACAAAACAATATAGCAATGGTATTTTGTTAGTTATAAGGACATGGTTCAAAATGTTAACAGTGTTGAGATTTAACAATATTTATACTGGCAACTTAGTTATTTACTCATACCTATAAAATGGTTTGATTATAAATATTGAATATTTATCCCCACATGATAGGCTTACTGGTCATCTCTCTTGACCTTAAAAGTGTGTGCACCCGCTGTGAGCTTACTAACACTTTCAAAGCTAAGGCTACTTTTGTCTAAAGCGCCTGGATGCAAATATTTTTAAAAACCATCTAAACCCTGTCATAATAGTATTCATTAGATAGATCTCACTGAGATGAGTACCCATATGCCTGGGTTTCAGTCATTTTCTATCTTTCTTGCATCATTTTGCTTTGGCAAAATTAATCACAAGCAGCATAAGGGTTAAATGTATTTTTTATTGGATAGCCATGTGCTTGATGGTTTTACAAATTGTCTTTTGATTATCTGATCATAGCCATTGTGGGTTGGCCAACGTTTCATGGTGAGAACACTGTAATTTCAATGCAATTGTGATCACACCCCACCATTAGGTGGAAATAAAAAAAAATGGTCTGTATCTATTTCATTTTTTTTGCAGGCCCAGATTTTATTTGAAGAGACCTTCTTCAACAAGAATGAGGAGAGTTTTCGCGTGTTGTGCATCAGCATACCCCTTGAGGGAGGTCCAGGTAGGTTCCTTAAGGGTTACATTCCAACAGGGTGTGGGAATATAACATGATGCTGACCTGCTCTTTTCAACCCCAAAAAATTAATTGCATATTAACTATGACCTCATTAACCATTTGCTTTGGGAAATTGTGATTATGAGACAAGCTATGGTAATCAATTGACCTTAAGCAGGGTTCACCAATAAGGCTGTTTTAAGAGTATTGACCCTAAAAGATGCTATGACCCCTAAACTAGTAATGTTAGGGGTCTGGGTGGCCACCAGGTATAATTTTCAATAAAGATAATCCTCAGGTTCCCATTCTGTTTAAATCTATGTTACACAATAAAATTCAACCGTTTTCAATAATAGTTTGGGAAAAATAAACTTCCATATCTGAGCCCTAAAAAAATATTTAGGCCTCATATTTTCTAAAGGTAGGGGCCTGTTTGAAATCCTTAAATTGACTCTCAGCAAGTTTCTAATACTCTAAATCTTAAATTAAGTGTGTTTGTGTAATAAGTGTGTTTTTGCGTCACACACGACACACACCTATATCCAGTCGCCAAAAATTCATATCTAGTTTCAGCTATCTGATGAGTGGGGATAAACGCAAAAATAAGAAGTAGCGAAAATCTAAAAATGAGAAAAACGCATAATTTTATGACACACTCAATCTCAGATTTACAGAATCAGATGTTATTTGTATTTGCTTCCATATTTTGTTTTCTGTTATGTTTCAGCTGACTTGTTGGATAGCGTCCCGGTGGCTCCCCTGCAGAGTCTGGACGACTGTGTGGACCTGCTGTGGGGACACACAGGTAATGTAGTGCTGCCACCTTTTCGTCATTTCAAGAACTAGTAAATTAAAATCTCAATAATCAATACACGCTAGCCTTCCTTCAGTCATAAGAGCAACTACCATTTTCCGCCGAATAAGCGCGCATATGGGTATCACTCTAGGAAAAAATTGCTAGAAGGGGTATTGGCGATATTCTGATTAGCAGCACCCAACGTCAGTAAAAACACTGTGGAGGACACATGAAATTGCTTAGATTAGTTTGAGAGATCTTTTGTTAAGAGATACCACTTGTCTGTATTAAGCCCAAATCTTACCTATTATTTGAATCAGTTGACAGTCCATACTTTCTAGACAGGATGCCCAACTAGTATTGCCCATGGTAGATACAAGCTAAAAATATTTAATCTGTATCATTTGATTATTCTCTAGTAAAATTGGATGATTAGGATTTGATGAGTAAATAGTGAATGTCTTTTGTTCTGCTTAATTCATATCATGTTTTAATCATCTACGTGTATTCCAGGTCACCGTAAAACTCAGCGGCAGCTGGATAACCTAGTCAGCATCTTCCAAAAGTCCTATGGTCACATGGAGGGCGAGTCCCTGCGCAGTCACATGGTCAGTTTGCATACAATATTGTGTTTCTTAACCTTATGCTGATTGTGGCTAACTTGGCGTATACAAAATGATGCAAAAAAAAAGAAAAATGACTGAAACCCTAGCACATGGTTATTCATCTGAGAGCACTCAGTGAGAGCTATCCAATGAATACCAACATGACAGGGTTTAGATGGTTTTCAAAAGTCTTAGCGTCCTTGTGCTTTGGACGAAAGTAGCCTCAGCATAGGGATGGGTTAACCCTTTCCATTCTGAGGCTACCTTTTTCCAAGGCACAAGGGTGCAAAAATGTTCGAAAAAAAAGTAAACCCTGTCATATTGGTATTTATTGGGAGGCTCTTTCTGAATACTATCAGAGGAGTACCAATTTGTCATGGTTTCAGTCGTATTTCTGCTTTATTTGCACCATTTTCTTTTGAACAAATTAATCACCAGTAGCAAAAGGGTTAAAATTGATATGATTTCTACCGTTTCATTCCTTAAAGGTACTCTTAATGATACTTAAACCACTACAACCAGGATCCTAAACGTGACTATTTACAACAAAATTTATAAGTTAATAATGCGATTAAGGACCGTTAACAGTACCATTGAAATACAGTAGTGTACCGTTTCATTCGTACCAATACTGGTACCGTACCATTTTGTTCTTAGAGGTATCATTTCCTATTTTGGACCATGGCAATCATAAATGTGTTAATAATGATGGTGGTTCTTAGAATAGTAATCTAATGTAAGGTGCCTTGTGTTTATCACTGTCTCACACAGCTATATCTTTTCTCTGTTTCAGGATGCTGTCAATGCATTGTTTACACGGGCCATGCAGATAGTATTGAAAGATAGCTACCTTGTGAGTATTTCCAAATGCTGTGGCTGACAGTATTTCCCTAATAATGCAAAGGGTTGAATATCTTGCCTGTAATGGGAAATATATCACTTCACTGGATGAGCTGTTTTGACTCATTCATATCAACTTGAACAAATTTGCCTTAGGAGATAGTAATTAACTCTTTTTTGTGAACTGCAAGTTGAATGCAATATTGTAGTATTAGTATTAAGACAACGAGTATTTTTGGATCTTAACTTACTTTAAAAGGGACTATGCAGTATATCTTATATTGCTTTTTTAGGCACTATTATGGTATATGATTGTTTTATAGTAATTTGATTTCTCCATTTTACTTCTCTATTTTAGAAAAGGACTGCAAGGCAAAACAAGGCTTTCATGGATAACCTGAAAATTGCAGTTGAGGTGAGTAAGTCTTAAGTATTCATCAAAAGGGAACTTTAACCCATTCATGCCTCTACTGGCCAAAAGCGCCCAGATACACTAATGATATGATTGTGGCCAGAGCATTTTCCCAAAAATATTTGAAGGAGAAATGCTGTTTGGAACCCAACCCACAACTCTCCTTTAAATATTTCATGAAGTTATGCTCAATTACATAGTTATTCTCAGAAGTATAATCAGTCCCGATGACATTTGCCTCAGAGATCTCTAAGCGTAAATGGGTCAACTCATTTATACATGTAGCACCCAAAAATATTCTAACTGTATTGGCAATCTCCCTTTTATATTGTCACATCTATCGCAAACTACTTTAACGAGAAATGCTGAATTGTAAACAGCCAACCGCTTAATTCCTAAGTGACTATTAAAATTATCATATTTCCAAATAACACCATTTAACCCTTACAGTGCCACACACTCATATGTATATGTATATTTGTGGTAACATTACCTAGAGAACCATGGAAGCGTACATGAATGTGAGGCAATGTGCATGTATGTACTTTTATTGACTGTAAGCGAGTTACAAAATCCATACAAATAATACCACTTATGGGAACAAAGAAACAAACAAATATTACAAATACAGATCACTTGTTATTAATAGATGCAAAAAAATATCTAATTAGTATGAATCTAAATATAAATGCTAACGAGCATGATACTATACCTACGAGCTTTGGGACCATGAATTCACTCTATTTAGTAGTAGAAACACAGAATCAAACTAACATTAGGTAGACCCAGAATCTATCATTTGCCGGTTAGCTATGTGCTAGAAAACATACTTTAAGAACTACCTGCTCGTCTCACAACAAAAGTCTAATAAAACATGATCCTCCTCAAAAAAGTGGTTTATCTTAAAGAAGGGAAACAGGCTGGATCAAAACATCAATGAAGAGCCTGACTCACCAAAAAAAAACAGCACACAGTTAAAAAATTTAGACAGGTAAATGTGGTGCTCGATTCATGGTACATTTTGCTTTGTCACAGACAGATTTATTTACAGAGGTAAGTGATGCACAAGATTAAACAGATATGCATATTTGAAGGGATTATTACTGTTGAATGTCATCCGTAGATTTTAGTATCAACAACCCTCAAAATGTTTTTGTTCATTTCCAGACATATGTAATGCACAAGATTTACCGTAAGCTGTTCAAGGGTATTTCCGCCTGTCTGGCTACCAAAGACTCTCACCTCAACAAGATCACCCGCAACCTGTCAGAACTGCAGCTCAGGGATTTAGGAATCAGAGCAGAATTCTGGTAGGGAAATTG
Organism: Maea johnstoni; assembly: GCA_963942565.1. Taxonomy (NCBI): domain Eukaryota; kingdom Metazoa; phylum Annelida; class Polychaeta; order Spionida; family Magelonidae; genus Maea; species Maea johnstoni. Next base: position 28,408,003 of record OZ012688.1, on the reverse strand, counting down.
ACTGTTGTACTCATTACAATTGACACCACCAAGATCTAAGCTTAGCCAGAATTTTAAAAATGCCTGTCTGAAATGTCAATCACAAAGTTTCTGCCCATCCAAGTTTAGCTACTCATCTATTTCAAATCCTTATTAAAAACTACAGTTATCAACTAAATGTGTCAAAATTGCAATTTACACTTAAGCCACATCTTAGAAGATGGTTTTAAGAAAAAAGTTGGTTATTTACCCAATAGTCATGATTGAAAATTATTCAAAGAAAATTTTTCCTGTCCAAAAATGAGTTTTTCAGAGAACTGCTTACTTTTGTTTGGATTCTCCTTGGAAAGAAAATTATGAACATGAGTAGAAATACAATATATTTCTATTATCTTTTTCTGGTTTTCAGTCAAAATGTTCCGCGTGCTAGGAAGGAGGTGAATAATCTTGCCAAGTATAGTACACCAATGGGAAAGCTGCACTGTGTGAGGCGCCTGGTGAAGGCCCTCATGCAGCCTCCCAAACCTCTAAATAAAGGCCCCACTAAAGGTAACCCTCTTCTGCCCTCTGTCTCTCTGTCTGTCTGTCTGTCTGTCTCTTGGTCTCTCTCTGACCCTCTCACTCTCTATCACTCTCTCTCTTACTCTCTGTCACTCTCTTTTTCTGTCTCTGTCTCTTTCTCTCTTTCTCTCTCCGTCCCTCCCTCTCTCTCCGTCCCCCCCCCCTCTCTCTCTCTCTCTCTCTCTCTCTCTCTCTCTCTCTCTCTCCTCTCTCTCTCTCTCTCTCTCTCTCTCTCTCTCTCTCTCTCTCTCTCCTCTCTCTCTCTCTCTCTCTCTCTCTCTCTCTCTCTCCTCTCTCTCTCTCTCTCTCCCTCCCTCCCTCCCTCCCTCCCTCCCTCCCTCCCTCCCTCCCTCCCTCCCTCCCTCCCTCTCTCTCTCTCTCTCTCTCTCTCTCTCTCTCTCTCTCTCTCTCTCTCCGTCCCTCCCTCACTCTCTCTCTCATTTGATTATAGAGTGCATCAATTGAGAGATCTTTTCATTGGCAACTGAAAATGACATTTGTTCACATTATAATGACATCTTTGAAATTATTCATCGAATATGAAATCATTGGTGCAAATCATCCCCTTGCACACCAGTAATTGCTGCTTTAAAAAAAAACGCTCTTGTCACAATGATAAAAAGAAAATAAAGAAACTTTATTGTATGCATTTGCAATGATAATAGATTTTATAAGAAATCTTAGTGAGAGGTATAGCTTATATATAGTAACACATTGTTTTTAGCCAAACTGAATTGAACATTAGTTGCCAACTAATTCAATTAATTGTGTGGGTCCTGAGCTGGGGTTTATTTTACTATATGTCTTGAATAATGCACATGTTTCCTTTCTTTCAGATGAGCAATTAGCGCTGACCACAGATGATTTGCTGCCCATTCTTCTCTTCCTAGTGGTCAAGTCTGAAATGCCAAACTGGTAGGTAATCTATCTTGGAATTGGTTTTTACATCTCTTTCAAAAAATTGGGTCATATCACAGCGAGATTGAAACCTGGAAGCGGGAAGGAATTATTTTCGTTAATAGTTCAAAGGGGTCTTTCATTTGTAGAAACACCAAAAGGAGTCTTCCACAATGCCATACATTTATATAGTGACCATGCCATCCTGCTTATTGGAATACAGCGGAGACTCAGCAGAATAATACTAGTTGTCCATACCTTGTGAAATAGCTACCAGTCATAAATCAAGGATGGCCCATATTTCCCAATAATTGTTTTGCTAAACAATTATAGTGGCCCAAATTCCTAGGGTGGTCTAAATTTCCGCTAATTTTTGGTGGGTCCTTTTGGAAAATTTGGTCAAAATAACACTTTCAGAAAAATCCTCCATACAGCGAAGTGGCAAATATAGTCTGGTGTATATAAACACTCATTTTTCTTAAATTGCATGTTTTTATTTTCTTCTTTAGCTATTTAGCATATTGCATTGTTGCATGTTGGGGTCATTAACTAATTCTGTTATTATCATTGTATTTTAGGTGGGCCCATTTTACATATATGACAAGTTTCAGGTTTTCCAAGTCAAGCAATGATGATGAATTTGGGTAAGATGAGTGAATTTTTTTTTAAAGTTGTTAGTACTAGTTATTTTTGCTAAGAAGAAATATGTATTTTATTTATGCTTAAGTAACATTTAGACATTTTGGCAATCTTCATAAGTCACACACATTTCATCATTTCTTCAATTAGTGAAATGACATTGGCCAGTATGATATCTCAATAAAAGAAGCGATTTGATAGACATAATTTTGTCTATGAATTTTTAAAACTATGCGTATATTTAGATTCTCAGTTGCTAATTCTGTATACTTACAGATTCTCAATAAAGGAAATGATTTGATAGAAATAATTTTGTCTATGAACTATTAAACTATGCACATTTTTTAATCCTCCATTGCTTAATTTTTGCATACTTGCATATTCTCAATTTGCCAAATATCACATACTTGTAGGTTTTACCTGGCGTCACTGGAGGCGGCTTTGGAGCATGTCAGTAGTGGACAACTCAATACTGTCAAGATAGGTGCAGCAAACCCTACTGTAAGTGGTGCTCCTGATTTCTCCTCATAAAACACTCTCTTAATTACATATATGCTACATTTTCATCATTAAACCTGATATGAAGTTACCACATTATTGGCTTTCTAAGCAAAAACACAAATAAAATGGCCTATCACAAAGGGCTTACATAAATCAGGTCATTTTCTTTTGTCAATATGCATTTACATAACTTTTATTGATAACTCTTCTTATTTCAATATGGAAATTACCATTCCATAAATGACTGTTCGTCCAATATACGCAGGAGGGGAAGATATCATTCTGAAGTAATTCCTAAATTGCATATGAATATGAATAGCTCATACCATGCAGGAAAGGGTAAATTGTTCAAGATAAACATGTTTCCAATTTATGGAGGTTCTCACTTTTTGTAGTAATTCTGAGGAAAAAAGGGGTGAGCTGTCAGAAAAAAAAATGTTTAGATTGATGGAGGTGCCCCTGTTAGCTATTCTACTGTATTTCCTTTTCAGAGAGTTCAGCTGTCGGTGAGTCCTATGGCCAACAGTACCATACCCTGGCAGAGACAGGACAGTGTAGGGGACGGTACCAATATAGACCTGCTTTTCCAGGTGAGACTTTTCTATATTGTCCACTGCTTGTACAGGTAACATCACTTACCTTCAACAAAGGGGAAATGGATAAATTTGTCTGAGTGCAGTATAAACTACTTCTATGTGTATCATCGCTATTAAACATTCATATGGAAAATGCAATAAAGGTTCATATTTTTCTTAGAGTCAAAACTTTTAAAGTTTGAAATAGTTTTTTTAGAGTCAAAACTTGTATGTTTTGAAATGTCCTGCATATCAAAATGCTAGCCTTTTGGTCTTTGGTCTGACTTGTTATCAGCAATCTCTAATGGCAACAATTTCTGTAACAATGGCTATCTTTTGTTCTCTACTGTAGTGTATCAGGAGGGGGGATGAAAAGATGGTTGCTTTGCTACTGAGTCAGAATGATGCCTATACTATCATGATAACAATTTGAAATGATTATAACAATGATTGTAACAATGATTAAAAAATGATTGTAACAATGATTGAAAAATGATTATAACATTGATTAAACAATAATTGTAACAATGATTAAACAATGATTGTAACACAGATTGTAACAATGTAACAATGATTGTAACAATGTAATACTGAGTGTAACAATTATTGTAACAATGATTGTAACAATAATTGTAACAATAATTGTAACAATGCTAATCTTTTGTTCTCCTCTGTAGAACATCAGGACGGGTGACGAGGAGGCGGTTGCTAGGTTACTGAGCCAGGATCAGCAGGTGGCTGACATCACCCGCCTGCAGCTCTGCCACCCGCTCTGCTCCTGCGACAACTGTGAGAAGCTGCTCTCGCGCAGTCGCAGTGACTCTCACGCGGTCACAGCATTCTCACGAGACGATAGAGGCTTCACTGGTAAGTCAACTACAATTGATACATGGTATTAGGGTTGTGCAACAGTGTCTTAGTCAGAATTTAGAAACTGGTAGCCCAAATTTGGCAACTGTAAAATGTTTGGGCATTCTATTTTTCTATGTAGTAAAAAAACATTTATTGTAGGCCAAATAAAGATTGTTTATTTCCCATAACGTGACTCTTAGAAGTTTTTACCCTAAAACATGTGATGCTTAAGTTTTTTCTGCCCTCCCAACTCCCAATCAAAATAAATACAGGATACTCTGCATTAAAACTACAGCTTCCATGAAACATGCTTTGTTAAAAAAGATATTAAAAAAATACCTACCTACCTACCCTTATTTTATTAGACCCTTTTTGGAAACAATACTTTTTAGACCTTATTGTTATATTTTCGTATGATTTTATTTTGTATTGTATTTTATTTTAACTTTGTACTGTGATACCATCGAATTGTATTTTGTTTTGTATGTAGCTCTGCACATGGCTGCTATGGTGGGCAATGCCAGTATGACAGACCTGCTGATCAGAAGGGGAGCGGTGGTGAATGGTACAGACTACCACGGCTCCACACCCCTCCATATCTCCTGCCAGAAGGGACATCAATCTGTAGCAGTGAGTACACACACTATTGAATCCATTCTTGGGAATGCAGGTACAGGTGAACTTGGATATGACGGACAATGTGACCAGGAAAATTGGTCCGTCATATGCAAAATCCATCGTATACATATGACGAATACTTGATATGCATCGGACTGGGACCAAGCATATCGTCCGTCATATGCAGAAATCCGTCGTACAGTGGTCCATCATATCCAAGTTCACCTGTATATAGATTGTAGATTCTATATAGATTTGTAGAGTTACACTCTGTTTGAAAGTGCGGTACAGCGTGAGATCTACTAGATGGGGACAAAGTAGCTCAGTTGGTTAGGTGTCGGACTAGTAAGCAGAGGGTCGCTGGTTTTCACTTTGGTCTGTCCTTGGGTATGACAGTTTATTCCATATTGCTTCACTCTACCCAGCTGCAAAATGGGTACCTAGCATAAATAAGGCAGTGCTTAGAGCTTCTGCGCTATATGCTGCCAGTTGCTCTGGAATATCCCCCGGGGGATTGAAATGGTTTCCGTGTGTACAGTGCCTGCTAGGGGAGGAAGGTCGTGTGAGCGCTTCCGTGGATACAAGACTATAAACCGAATACCTTTTACCTTTACACTCCGTTTGAAAGTGTGGTACAGCGTGAGATCTACTTGAAGTCATTGGCGGAGCTGAGTAGGATACTGATGACTGAAGGTGGAAGGAATCAAGGAATGGGGTTTTTACGTCATTTTCAACAGCTTAAGTGATATCGCAACGAGATAGAAACCCGTAACCGGGAAGGAATTCGCTACTCTTCACGAAAAGGGGTCTTTCTGTGGCAGAAGGACCATATACAGCCCTCCACTTAACACCGCACATTTAAATTGTGACCGGCCAACCCGCTTGGGGATCCAGTGGAGAATCGAACCTGTGAACTCACCCTTGGGAGTCAGGCATCGTAACCACTAGACCATGATAGATCCCCTGACTGAGGGTGGATAGCAGGCTGTACCTCATTTTCAAACAGTCTGTAACAAAATTTCAGTTAATCTCCCCTTTTCTTTGGAAATACCTAATTGATTAAATCCATTTAGTGCAAAGGTAAAAGTCTTTGTTTTCCCTTATCAATGAAAATTAAGAATGAATGACATGAAAATATATATCATAGAAGTACCATGATGAGTTGTTCAATTGAAGGGCTTCCTTTTTGAAAAACTGAAATTGTCTTTCCCTATAATTTGCTAGTTGGTCCCTATTTTATTTACATAACATAACATGATTATATCTTGATAGCAACTCAATATTTTGATAAATATTTTACTATTACTATTTGATATTTGTGGTAGGTTTTAACAATGGATATATTTGTCAGACCATATGTACACCCCAGAAGCAAATGCCTTTAAGGTATGTTGACAATCGTTTAGTGATAATCTGTTTTTCTCATTTTCTCATTTTTAGTTGTTGCTGCTCCACTACAAGGCTGCAGTAAACCTTGCTGATAATGATGGCAACACACCTCTACACCTCTGCACTGCCAATGGCCACGAAGATGTAAGTGACTCAAAGTCCTCCATATGTTTCCTTACATGGTGTGGCAATCCCACAAACAATATATGAAATGCACAAAAAACAATTTTGAAATGAAATGAGATTATTTACTATTTGACTTGTGTTCTATTTAAATCTGGTAAATTGGAATGAAAAAGACTTGTAGTTCTAGCATGGAAACTTCATAGTTTCATTAAGATATGTCTAGGTAATGCAAAAAATTAAGACCTCTCATGCATACTTGTCCAATGAAGTTGAATCCAACCACTCAACATTCATTGTCCAATATTTAGCATCACTCAACAATGTCATATTTCAGTCCAGAAAAGTAAGAATACTTGATAATAGATGAATAGTTGGTCAGAATTTGGAATGATGATTGATCTAAAAATTGACAATTCCTTGTTACACTAGATAAAACAAATCTAATGTTGTTAATCTATGTTGATATATTTGAAAGAAATTGCACCTACAAAAAAATCAGAATTCACATGCCTTTTAATTCATATTCAGTTATTACTTTTTTCAGTGTGTAAAAGCATTGATCTATTATGAAACCACTAGCAGTATTCTGGATGTCAATGTAGGAAATGATTTTGGAGATACCCCGCTACATCTAGCAGCTAAGTGGGGGTATGGTGAGTACAGCCTACTGAGAAAATATATTTTCAGATGTCTCCTTTTACCTTTGTCCTGACTCTAGAGGCTCAGATTAATTTTTTTACAGATGTTGAAAAGCAAGTTATCATGTCAGCGTGTTCTAAGATATTAGCACAGGGATCATATGTTACAATAATGATGCAAAGTTTAATAGATGTGGACTCCGAGGATGCACAAAGTAAGCAATTAATTAAACTGCCACAATATTAACATGGTATACAGTGCTCAAATAGTTTCCAAAAGACGCTTTTGCCATACAGCTATCACTAAGATAGTCTGTCCCTGGCTTCTGCAGATATGAATGAGTGGTGAAGAGTTTTCCCTTGGGTTTATCTAACATTTTCCAAAAGAATATTTTTGCTTTTGTTGGATAAGAATTCTAAATATATGGGCTGTTTTAAGTCACCACTGGCATTTATTACTAAAAGTTTTGTTATTTTTATTTCCAGAGGCCATTGTTGATATCTTGCTGGAGAATGGAGCCTGGGCCGAGGCAAAGAACCGGAGGAAGGTGACACCTGTTCAGTGCGCACACAATGTCAAGGTTTCTCGCCTGCTGGCCACAGCAGCTGCTCAGGAAGCGGCGCAGCAGGATGACTTCACACGAATAGAGGTACACCAAGTTCTCTTATTAACCCTGGAGACCCTAGAGATGTAATTGAAATGTATTCCTAATTGATATTAAATTATGATTCTGATTGATGTTGAGAGTTATAATTGAATTATATTTATAATTGGTATGTGTAACACAGAGGCCCTAAGAAATACGGCAGGAGTATTCATCAAACGAACAGATGATGGTTTCTCCAGTTGGTGATTCAATGTATCTCATACCCTACTGACTGGAATAGCAGTCCAAGAATCTACTTATTGGATACTGAAGAGACTAGTTTATGGTGCAACATAGGTTGCAAAACATTATTTGCTGAGCGGGCAAGCTGCCCCTAAAGTTGACTTGCCCCGCCGTCACTTCCACTTGCCCCGCCACTCTGTTAAACCAGAGAAATACATCCCCTTGAACTGCAACCCAATAGGTACTGCATGCTAGCCTCTACGGCGTCTGTGCCTCGAGTTACGCGCTGTAGCCTGGGGTTGTATTGGTCACGTGATCTGTGCCCTGCTGGCTGACTGGCTAGCTGGGGGATGTTATCCTATCTAGGCCAGATAGTGAGAGGCAGCGAAATTTGATGATTCATGACCGGCGCCCACTCCCTGTCTACTTCTCTCAGGTTAAACAAAGGTAAGATTGTATTTTGCCAAAAACATTACTTACCGAGTGGGGCAAGTAAAGGTCTTGTTCAACTTGCCCCATTGTCGTTTTTTGCCTAATTCACTTTCAACTTGCTAAGTGGTTATGTTGCTCACTGTAGTTTATCCAGTCTATCATCCACGCAAAGTTATCTTTCCTCAATATTTCCATCCCATTAGATACCCCTGACTTTGGGCTTTACTTAGTGCCATACATTTAATTCTCACGTTTTAAAAGGACAATTAATTGAGAAAATCAGTAACTGGGCAACTAATCATTTTGGTTGTTAGACACTACTCTCTTTATGTTTCAGTCTTCCACGATAGTTGGCGTGACTTCAGTCAGCCAACATAGGGTGGAGATGAAAGCAAACGTAACTTTAGCGACTAACAAAACAAAAGTAGCGAGAAGCTGCAGATGCTTTTGGTTGTTAAACTCTATACTGTCTTTATGTTTCAGTCTTCCACAATAGTTGGTATAACTGCAGTCAGCCAACACAAGGTAGACAAGAAACAAAATGGAACGTTAGCAACCGTTGTCCCAAACAAGAGTAGCGAGAAGCTACAGGTGTACCGGCAGGTAGAGATACTGCTTAAGTCAGTGGCCGATGGCGACATGGAACTGGTGAGTATGGAGAGGAATTGAGCATCTCTCGATAAAATTGATTGAAGAAAAATACATAAGTTTTGCATCATTTTTAACCCATATGTTCCTTCAATATTCTCATCAGGGATAATTATATTTTTAGTCCCCCGCCCGAGAGGGGGACTATAGAAATGCCCTCCGTCCTTCCTTCCGTCCGTCCGTCCGTCCGTCCGTCCGTCCGTCCAGATTCTTGTTACCAAGATAACTCAAGAAGGAAGTCACGTAGGCTTCTCAAATTTATACCAAGCGTGTATCTATAAAAGATCTCGGACGAGTTCGGATTCTGGTGACCTTGACCTTAAGGTCAAGGTCACAGGCCATTTCTTCTGAAAATCTTGTTACCACGATAACTCAAGAAGGAAGTCACGTAGGCTTCTCAAATTTATACCAAGCGTGTATCTATAAAAGATCTCGGACAAGTTCGGATTCTTGGGACCTTGACCTCAAGGTCAAGGTCACAGGCCATTTCTTCTGAAAATCTTGTTACCACGATAACTCAAGAAGGAAGTCACGTAGGCTTCTCAAATTTATACCAAGCGTGTATCTATAAAAGATCTCGGACAAGTTCGGATTCTGGTGACCTTGACCTCAAGGTCAAGGTCACAGGCCATTTCTTCTGAAAATCTTGTTACCACGATAACTCAAGAAGGAAGTCACGTAGGCTTCTCAAATTTAGACCAAGCGTGTATCTATAAAAGATCTCGGACGAGTTCGGATTCTGGTGACCTTGACCTCAAGGTCAAGGTCACAGGCTATTTCTTCTGAAAATCTTGTTACCACGGTGACGTCACAGGCCATTTCTTCTGAAAATCTTGTTTCCACGATAACTCAAGAAGGAAGTCACGTAGGCTTCTCAAATTTATACCAAGCATGTATCTGTAAAAGGTCTCGGACAAGTTTGAATTCTGGTGACCTTGACCTCAAGGTCAAGATCACAGGCCATTTCTTCTGAAAATCTTGTTTCCACGATAACTCAAGAAGGAAGTCACGTAGGCTTCTCAAATTTATACCAAGCGTGTATCTGTAAAAGATCTCGAACGAGTTCGGATTCTGGTGACCTTGACCTCAAGGTCAAGGTCACAGGCCATTTCTTCTGAAAATCTTGTTACCACGATAACTCAAGAAGGAAGTCACGTAGGTTTCTTAAATTTATACCAAGCTTGTATCTATAAAAGATCTCGGAGGAGTTCGGATTCTGGTGACCTTGACCTCAAGGTCAAGGTCACAGGCCATTTCTTCTGAAAATCTTGTTACCACGATAACTCAAGAAGGAAGTCACGTAGGCTTCTCAAATTTATACCAAGCTTGTATCTATAAAAGATCTCGGAGGAGTTCGGATTCTGGTGACCTTGACCTCAAGGTCAAGGTCATAGGCCATTTCTTCTGAAAATCTTGTTTCCACGATTACTCAAGAAGGAAGTCACGTAGGCTTCTCAAATTTATACCAAGTGTGTATCTGTGAAAGGTCTCGAAGAAGTTTGGATTCTGGTGACCTTGACCTCAGGTCAAGGTCACAGGCCATTTCTTCTGAAAATCTTGTTTCCACAATAACTCAAGAAGGAAGTCACGTAGGCTTCTCAAATTTATACCAAGCGTGTATCTGTAAAAGATCTCGAACAAGTTCGGATTCTGGTGACCTTGACCTCAAGGTCAAGGTCACAGGCAATTTCTTCTGAAAATCTTGTTACCACGATAACTCAAGAAGGAAGTTACGTAGGTCTTCAAATTTATACCAAGCGTGTATCTATAAAAGATCTCGGACGAGTTCGGATTCTGGTGACCTTCACCTCAAGGTCAAGGTCACAGGCCACTTCTTCTGAAAATCTTGTTATCGCGATAACTCAAGAAGGATGTCACGTAGGCTTCTCAATTTTATATCAAGCGTGGATCTATAAAAGATCTCGGACAAGTTCGGATTCTGGTGACCTTGACCTCAAGATCAAGGTCACAGGCCATTTCTTCTGAAAATCTTGTTATTGTGATAACTCAAGAAGGAAGTCACGTAGGCTTCTCAAATTTATACCAAGCGTGTATCTATAAATATTAAAAATCACAGACGAGTTCGGATTCTGGTGACCTTGACCTTGACCTCAAGGTCAAGGTCACAGGCCATTTTTGGTGAAAATCTTGTGATTGCGATAACTCTATAGGCTTCTCAAATATATACCAAAGGTGTATCTTTAATTGATCTCGGACGAGTTTGGATTCTGGTGACCTTGACCTCAAGGTCAGGGTCACAGGCCATTTTTTTTGAAAATCTTGTAATCGCGTTAACTCAATAACGAAGTCACGTAGGCTTCTCAAATTTATACCAAAAATGTATCTATAAAAGATCTCGGACAAATTCACATTTCCGGTGACCTTGACCCACTTTTCAAGATCAGAAGTCAAATTCTTCAAAAGGCAGTGGGGGACTCCTGCAGCGTTCGGCTTGTTTAGAATGAATTTGGAGTTAAGTTAAGATTTACAAAATGTTTGAAGGAGAGTTGTAGGTTGCATTATGATCAACTTACCCCCTTTAAGTTGTTTCTAGAAAATCCTCTAGTTACAAAGATGTTGGGAATATAGTCAGGGTGTTTTGTGCGCTGCAGAGATGAATGGGTTAAGTGTGGTCTCAACACTGAAGCAGGGTCTTTGATAGGATTTTCAGTATGGGCACCCAAATTAAGCAAACTCTGATCAACTTTGTGTTACAAGGAAGACCTTACAATATTTTTTCAACAGTGACTTTAGAAAAGTCGATATTGGCTGCTACATGTATGAATCTAACAGTCTATCCAAGACTATTTTCAATATATCTTGCTAACAAAAGCAATGTCTAGAAAATGTTTGGTCTCCCTAAATAGTTAGTGCATTTATACTCGAATTCAAAATTATTTTTGAAAGTGTGAAAAGTCCAGATGACACTTATCAAGTATATCGTCAGGCATGAATGGGTTAAATGAATTTTCCTTGTATAAAGACGCATGTTATTTTTGCGCTGCAGGTGAAGTTCTACCTGGGCTGGGCAGGTGACTTTGATGTGGATGATGATGATGACTGTATTGACGTCACTAGGCAACAGCTCTGCCATCCTCTCTGTCAGTGCCAGAAGTGTCAGCCCCTACAAAAGGTAAGCTGTTTTTTTGAGTGACTATTGTTATGTATTATCTTCATTGGTTTGTTACTCATTTGAAAATAAATTTGGAGAAAAATGTGCTTTTTATACAGTTGAGTAGACATAATAAGGTAGAAAGGTTCTGATTTTATTGCCTTTTATTCAAATAAGATTTTATTTTTCATATTCTGTTGTTCATGCATTGTCGTAACACCAAAAGGCTTTGACAACTAATAACTGCCTTTCTTTATGAGGTAATCACTCGCCTTTAGGGTTGTCTAAAAGTGAGCTTTGGTAGCAGTAAGGGCTCACATGCTTCACATCTGCTTGGCCATTTGCTATGTACATGATGTTGACTTAATGACTTAATCTTTGCCAGCAGGGCATATGTCATCATTCGGACACCCAAACTCTCAACAATCAACTTTCAGGACACCCCCAAATAATTTTTTTGAGGAATTTCTTACAATGTCAATTTCAAGCATATGTTCGATTTTTTCACCTCAATATAATTCCCATAGAAATTCTGGCTAAGACCATGCAAGTTTATGATACTGTGACTTTGTATAATTGAAGGTGATTACCTCAACCCAGTGGTCAGAATATTAACTCTGCCAACCCCAAAGCTCTGAGCCTCTCCATGTGTCAATCTGTATGGTCACTTGCTACAACGAGACAAGCTTCAAACATTTTCTATAATTCTATAACTTCCGTTCCTTGTAGGTGACTACCTCGACCCCTAGTGGTCTGAATGTGAACTCTGCTAACCGTGAGGGCTTCGCGCCGCTGCATGTTGCGAGTCTGCACGGCCACTCTCAGCTGGCGACCCTGCTGCTCAAGAGAGGCGCCAACATGAACGCCAAGAACAAGACTCAGGAATGCAGCCCTCTGCACCTGGCCTGCCAGCACAACAGACCTGCGGTAAGCTGCTGATTGTGTAGAACTATCCTCATTATTCAAGTACAATATACTCAATGTACATATACAATTGGCACCTGAATAAATACAGCCCCACACCTACCTCACTGCCTGCACAGCAGACCTTTGGTAAATAACTGATTGTTTTAGAAGTATCCTATCTATATAAATATAGAATGCACCTGAAATTGATGGAAATACATACTACCCCATATTTTACTATCAGCACAACAGACCCACGGTAAGCTACTGATTGCCCTATGATATGCACCTGAATGAATTAGACATACTATTTAACTGCCAACACAACCTAACTTTCTTTGTCTCAGAACTATGGATGTTTCAGTATTCACTGTGTGATCAATGATGAGTGGTAGAAGTGTGTTAGGCCCATGGTAACAGGTCTATCCCACCATTCTGCCTCAGGTCATCATAAGCACCTTGTCTATGTCGGCTTAAGTACCATCACAGTGAACCTGTCAAAAAGGAAATGCATCACACTACCATCATGCGGTGCTGACATCTTTTAGCTTTATTGGCAACTAAAATGAAACAGTTCTGATCCACTCAGAGAGGAAGAACCATAGAGTCTGAACATATGACAAGCCTATAGATCATTCCTAGAAAGTCTCTCTCAGCACAGGTCTCAACAATATAAATGCATGCCAGGGCCATCTATTCCTGTCATCTCTTCTATGTTATAGCATGTGAGAAAGTTACCATTTATTTAGTCTGTTTTTTTGCCAGATTCTCAGATTTCCTCCATGACTTACAACAGGCTAGTCACAACTTATAGCCTAAATAGAAGAAGTGAAGATAAACAAAATTCCATATCCAAATCCAACTCTATGGTTAGTGTGTTTTTTGTCACAACTTAGCCTAAAAAAGACAGGAAAAGTAACTATTGACAAACTTCCAAATCCAGATATTTATGTAAAATGTATAGAGTTTGTTTTGTGTTTTTTTAGGTGGTACTAACATTGGTGGAGCATGGATCCAAGGTGAATGCGAGAGATTGTAGAGGGAACACTCCCCTCCATTACTGCTCCATCAACGGAGCGCAGGAAGCTGCACAGATACTATTACAGGTAGGTACAGTTTTACTATGAGAGAGAGAGAGAGAGAGAGAGAGAGAGAGAGAGAGAGAGAGAGAGAGAGAGAGAGAGAGAGAGAGAGAGAGAGAGAGAGAGAGAGAGAGAGAGAGAGAGAGAGAGAGAGAGAGAGAGAGAGAGAGAGAGAGAGAGAGAGAGAGAGAGAGAGAGAGAAGCTGCACAGACACTATTACAGGTAGGTACAGTTTTCCCCTGTGAGAGAAAGAACCAGCGAGCAGAAGCCAAGTCTAACATCTCCTGGATATACCTTTACTACTAGTCCAGAGCAGGGTCTTAGCCACGATTTTAATACATGTATGTATGTATGTATGTATGTATGTATGTATGTGTGTGTGTGTGTGTGTGTGTGTGTGTGTGTGTGTGTGTGTGTGTGTGTGTGTGTGTGTGTGTGTGTGTGTGTGTGTGTGTGTGTGTATGTATGTATGTATGTATGTATGTATGTATGTATGTATGTATGTATGTATGTATGTATGTATGTATGTATGTATGTATGTATGTATGTATGTATGTATGTATGTGTTTGTGTGTGTATGTGTGTGTGTGTGTGTGTATGGATGGATGGATGTTATGGATGGATGGATGGATAGATAGATGAATACACACACATACATATATGATAGATAGATAGATGGATGGATAGATGAATACACACACACACATATATGATAGATGGATGGATGGATGGATAGATGAATACACACACATACATATTTGATAGATGGATGGATGGATAGATGGATGGATGAATACACACACATACATATTTGATAGATAGATAGATGGATGGATAGATGAATACACACACACACATATATGATAGATGGATGGATGGATGGATAGATGAATACACACACATACATATATGGAAAAGCCTTTGAGTGGCTTTTACTATCTCCCACCATAATGCGTCTCATCTGTCACCCTTAATCTGGTTTGGCTTTTTGCTAATACTATTTTGCTGCATACTTTGCTTCATCTACCTAATAAAACCACTCTTTTACAGGGTGAGTTGCTTTACTCATTACCAAAGTATTAGCTAAATTAACCATGTAATGGACTTGTATGTGTTTTTGATGGCTACCCCAGTGTTATATTTTTATACAATATCATCAATAACATAAATACATTATATAATATAGTATCCTCTAAAAATGAACTGGCGTATGGCTGTGACACCCGAGAAAAACAAAATCGCATTATTATACTTTAGATCATTACCTAGTATCATTTCATGGTCAGTAAGCAGTTTATGTTAATGCCTATTGTAATGGCCATTTATTTACAATATAGCAAACTGCAAGTTGTTTTGGCATTACTGCCACACAGATAATTTCTTCAGCCTATGCTTCATTCAAGAGACTTTTTAAGTAACATAGTTGTGTTGTGATGACATTTTACGTTGTTCTTAATGTGAAGTAGATACATTAGCAAGGAGATAGGGAGCTTGCTAATTACAGGGTGCATGCAGAAGCTATTTCCAAGAGTGAAATGAATGGACTAGGCTTTTAGTCCCTGAAAATTTAACATTACATTCTGACACAAACGTCAATCATTGGATACGCAACCCTCAGATCTTGCTCAACAGCCTCGGCACAACTCCTAGCCCTGGTGTTGACGAGAACCACTGAAGAGGTGCATTTTGCCCATGTGCGTGAGCAACCTTCTCTATAATGTAAACAAATATGAGAGCCCTCATTCGTCTGTGACTTTCTCCTAGTGATGTCACACTGAGGTGAGATTAGGTGTGCAACCTCCTCTATAATGTAAACAAATATGAGAATCCTCATTCTCTGTCTCCTAGTGATGTCACACTGAGAGAAGATTAGGTGTCAATGTTGAAGGCTTTACAATGTGCCCTATGGGGATTGGTCTGTGGTGACCAATCCAACTACTATTCATCTAAGCTTCTCAGTTTACCAGCCATTGTATAGATGGCACCACCTGGTCCTCATATCATGCTGAAACTAAGTCCCCTTTTACCTGGTGAGATAAATGTGAACTAAGTTGGCCACTCAAAATAGAATATGCCTTTACAGAACGTAAATTGTGGATAGTAATAGTAGTGTGTCTTGTGCTGTCAATGATTGTATTCGTACCTGTATTACATGTTGGTGTTTCATGTTTGAATGTATTTAACAAAACTCCTCGTATGTATATATAAGAAATAAAACCCCGATTACACATGTGTGTAATTTGAAATTTTAAACAAGTTGGCCACTCAGGCAACGGCTTGACCACTTAGTGCCCGGTAAGAAAAAACATGACTGGAAAATACATATGACAGCCTATAAATCCAGGCTTTGCATTGGAGAGTGCTCTTATACAGGTAAACGCCCACACATAGCAGTCATTACTCACCTAAGGTATTTAGTAAGGAAAAACAATCAATAAGCTACTAGATAACTATCATGCTGATGATCAAGACAACAGGAAAAAGCGGGGGAAGAACTATCAGCAAGCAACTAAATAACTATCATGTTGATGATCAAGACAACAGTCCTCTCCTGAGAGAGAGTAAAGCATTAACCCTTCTAATGCCACATACGCATATATGTGTATGTAAAAACATAAACCTAGAGAGCCATGCACGCCAATGTCGTGATTTTGGCCAATTACCCATTTGGCATTAGGGATTTGATGGCAAAATTACAATTTCGCCTCACAAGGGTGAACCCTTCTAATGCAGAGGCCACTTTTGTCCACAGCACAAGAATGCAAAGATTTTTGATAACCAACTTAACCCTGACATGTTGGTATTCATTGGATAGCTTTCACTGAGTTCCCTGAGATGAGTTTCCATGTGTCGCAGTTTCAGATATTGTTCAGGTTTTTTTGCATCAATTTGTTTTGGCAAAATTAGCGACCAGCAGCATAAGGGTTAAGCCATTACAGTAACTGTATATCACAGAACCTGAGGGCGATGTACTCTTATTCCCCACTTCCCCACACAGAAGAACAATCATCATGGTAATGAAATGTGCCAGCGGAAACCTGGTCCTGTAGCCGTAATTGACTATTTACCGTTTTGGCGGTATAAGTTATAAACATAGCAGGTTGTTGCCACTGTGTAAAGATCTCTTTCTTAGCCGTACCTGGTAATCAATCCAGGTGTAATTTCCTTTTCTCCTTATTGTCCAGCGGTGCCTGGTGTTTTAGAGACTGTTGAGCTCAAGAGGGAGGCGCTCCTCCAAAAAGGGGGCATTGACTTCCAGTACACGGGAACCAGCTATGAAGGGATAAGAAGTTTGTAGATTCAACATAAGAGCCAGCAACATCAAAAGTTGGGCTCTCCTTTGTTGTTCTTGAGAGGGAGGTGCTCCTCCAAAAGGGGGCACTGACTTCCATTGATGCAGGCACCAGCAATGAAGGGATAAGAAGTTTGTCTTGGATTTAGCTATAGTGACAGCAACATCAAAAGTTGGGCTCTCTTTGTTGTTCTTGAGAGGAAGGTGCTCCTCCAAAAGAGGGCACTGACTTCCATTGATGCAGGAACCAGCAATGAAGGGATAAGAAGTATGTCTTGGATTTAGCTTTAGTGACAGCAACATCAAAAGTTGGGCTCCCCTTTTTATGGTCTCAAGAGGGAGGCACTCCTCCAAAAGGGGGCACTGACTTCCATTGATGCA
This sequence comes from Maea johnstoni, assembly GCA_963942565.1. Lineage (NCBI taxonomy): Eukaryota > Metazoa > Annelida > Polychaeta > Spionida > Magelonidae > Maea > Maea johnstoni. The sequence goes on along the minus strand of OZ012688.1, from coordinate 28,390,544 downwards.
GGAACCAGCAATGAAGGGATAAGATATTTATCTTGAATTTAGCTATAGTGACAGCAACATCAAAAGTTGGGCTCTCTTTGTTGTTCTTGAGAGGGAGGTGCTCCTCCAAAAGGGGGCACTGACTTCCATTGATGCAGGAACCAGCAATGAAGGGATAAGAAGTTTGTCTTGGATTTAGCTATAGTGACAGCAACATCAAAGGTTGGGCTCTCCTTTGTTGTTCTTGAGAGGGAGGCGCTCCTCCAAAAGGGGGCATTGACTTCCATTTATGCAGAAACCAGCAACAAAAGGATATGATGATTGTATGGGATTCAACATTAGACCCAGCAACATCAAGAGTTTGGCTCTCCCTGGAGTGCAAATGCAGAGTGATTTTGCTACCTGCCTGGCTTGCATTCTTTTGGCTGGTCTCAGTTCAAATCCCAGACAGGACATGTAATAAAGCTGCCAGTGACTTCGGGTTAGATGGTGGTTTTAGTTGGGTGCTTGTGTTTCCTCCAACATCTACACTTAAGCATGTGATAAAGTTGCCAGTGACTTGGGTTAGACTGTCGGGTACTCTAGTTCCCTCTACCATTTACAACTGGCTAGTCACAACTTAGCTAAAATGTGTGAAAAAGGTGGTGATTAATGCAATTCCAAAATCAATTGGCTGAGTGTTGGTACTGGTCTTCTCTAGACTAGCCATTCCAATGCTGAGGCTACTTGTGACCAAAGCACAAGGATGCAAAGATTTTTGAAAACAGTCTAAACCCTGCCATGTAGGTATTCATTTGATAGCTTTCGCTGAGTATACTGTTAGATGAGTACCCATGTGCCAGGGTTTCCCTCATTCTTAAGGTTTTTTGCATCGTTTTGTGTTGGCCAAATTAGCCACCAGCAGCATAAGGGCTAAGTTTGTTATCAGGCTCTTACTATGGACTTAGATAAATAAAAACAAGTGGATATGAAACAAGCCAGTCAACCTGAGCAGGCTGGCTGCGCTGAATAGCCCAAAAGTCACATTCTGCGCATCTTGGCGTGCAGATTTCTCTGTAATGTAAACGATACGAGAGCGCGCATTGATCTTTGTCTGCTAGTGACATCACTTATAGGCCAGATTCCAGACCCCTGGCATAGCCATGCCTTCACTATAGCGCATATAGTAATTGATCTTTTGCTACATATCCATTCTTTATTCATCTAAGCTATATATTGGTACTTGTGCTGTCTATGACACTCATAATTCTGCATAACTTATTTTCCAATCCATGGTAGTATGGAATCTCTCTGCTTTATTAGAGAAAGTTTCAGGTGTGCTCAATCAGCAAAACCACCTGCTGCTAAGAATTACCTCACATATAAAACCCTTTCATGTCTGGAGATCTCCTTTTCAAGTGTCATCTGAACATTTGATATTCTTTGAAGATAACTTTTGACTTAATCATAAAGTCACAAAAACATTGAGAACTTCAAGTGTGGGTTCTGATGCACATTTCTCATTCATACATTACCTAGAATAATTATGCATTTGTCAAAATACCTGAGACATATCTGCAAGGTGGGTGCTGAAGATATGAATGGTGTTGTTTAACCCTTCCAATGCTGAGGCCACTTGCATCCGAAGCACAAGGATGCAAAGAGTTTTGAAAACCATCTAAACCCTGCCATGTTGCTATTCATTTGATAGCCATTGCTGAATACTCTCAGAGGAGTACCCATGTGCCAGGGTTTCCATTGTCCTTAAGGTGTTTTGCATCATCTTGTGTTGGCCAAATTAGCCACCAGCAGCATAAGGGCTAAGTTTATTACCATGCTCTTACTCTGGCACCTGACTGCTGTCTATGACACTACATGTGAGTGAGTTGCCAGTGACTTGGGGTTAGGCGGTGGTTTTCGCTGGGTTCTGCAGTTTCCTCCACCAGTTACAACTGGCTAGTCACAACTACCAAATTCTATGACACTCATAATTCTGCATAACTTTTACTTTCCAATCCATGGTAGTATGTAATCTCTCTGCTTTATGAGAGAATGTATTCAAGTGCACTCCATCATCAAAAACCATCTGCTGGCAAAAATTACCTCGCACGTAAAACCCTTTCATGTCTGGAGATCTCCTTTTCAGGTGTCGTCTGAACATTTGATATTCTTTGAAGATAACTTTTGACTTAATCATAAAGTCACAAAAACATTGAGAACTTCAAGGGTGGCAGATTGGGTTCTGTTGAACATTTCTCATTCACATATTACATAATATGCATTTGACAAAATGAGTGGTTTAGTCCTTTGTGGGTGCTACATATATACAAATGGTGTTGTTTAAATGCAGCTGCCGATTTCTTTGAAGAATGCATTTGTGAGAAAAAAAACTGGATATAAATGGGTTAACCTTTTCACGTCTGAGAGGCCCCCAGGGAGTGCAAGTGTCATCTGGACATATGATATTCTTTGAAGATAACTTTTGACTTAATCATAAAGTTACAACTACATTGAGGACTTCAAGAGAGGTAAGTTGGGTTCTTATGAACATTTCTCATTTATATATTACAAAATGTGCATTTGTCAAAATGTCTGAGATATATCTATCTATAAAGCGGTCTAGCCCTTTGTAGGTTCTACAGATGTGAATGGTGATGTTTAAATGATTCAGCCATGCAGCTGCCAATTTCTTTGAAGAATTGATTTGTAAGAAAAAACCTGGGTATAAATGGGTTAACCTTATCACGTCTGAGTGGTCCCCAGATCATCTGGACATGATATCTTTGAAGATAACTTTTGACTTAATCATAAAGTTACAGAACTTCAAGAGTGGCAAGTTGGGCTCTAATGAACATTTCTCATTCAAATGTTATTTGGAATATGTATTTGTCAAAATGCTTGAGAGATATCTAAAAATTGGTTTAGCCCTTTGTGGGTGCTACAGGTATGCATGGTGTTGTTTTACTTACAACGAGTGGTCTTTTATTTAGAGGTGGCCTTTCCTTGCAGTTTTTCTTTACTAATAAGCAGTCTTTAAGTCAGAGGTGTTTTTTCTTCACAGATTGCCCTTACAAGTGGTCTCACTTGCTGTTTCACTCAAATGACAGGAGTGGATTGAGGCTTTGCAAGAGATTTTCTTCACCAATATCAAAGTAAAGCAGCACAAAACTGTGATGGAGAATAAATCAACTTACAGTTAAGAGTTCCTCTAGAAATTGTTTTCTGGACCGATAACACTTTTAACAACAACTTTCGAATTGAAAATGTTTGAATGAAGTATTTAAAGCAGTGTTGTTGGTAATATTTTGATTAACATTTCTTATTTTAATATTTTCCCAACTATACTTATGCTTGAAAGGTTTCATAGAAATTGTTAGATAAGGGTGTTATCTTTTCCCAGAAAGGCAGAAAGGCAATTCTGCTGGCAGGAGTTCACTACTCTTGAGAGGACCTTTATGGTGTAGAGATGGTGTGGAGACTGTATAGAGAGGGTAAAGAGACAGTGTAGATGTGGTATAGAGATGGTGTAAAGACGGTATAGAGACAGTGTGCATTCGGTATAGAGATGGTGTAGTGACAGTTGGTGTAAAGAAGTTATAGAGACTGTCAAGATGGTAAAGAGATGATATAGAGACTTTGTAGAGTTGGTGTAGAGAAGTTACAGAGACTGTCAAGATGGTAAAGAGATGATATAGAGACTTTGTAGAGTTGGTGTAGAGAAGTAACAGAGACTGTCAAGATGGTAAAGAGATGATATAGAGACTTTGTAGAGTTGGTGTAGAGAAGTTACAGAGACTGTCAAGATGGTAAGAGATGATATAGAGACTTTGTAGAGTTGGTGTAGAGAAGTTACAGAGACTGTCAAGATGGTAAAGAGATGATATAGAGACTTTGTAGAGTTGGTGTAGAGAAGTAACAGAGACTGTCAAGATGGTAAAGAGATGATATAGAGACTTTGTAGAGTTGGTGTAGAGAAGTTACAGAGACTGTCAAGATGGTAAAGAGATGATATAGAGACTTTGTAGAGTTGGTGTAGAGAAGTTACAGAGACTGTCAAGATGGTAAAGAGATGATATAGAGACTTTGTAGAGTTGGTGTAGAGAAGTTACAGAGACTGTCAAGATGGTAAGAGATGATATAGAGACTTTGTAGAGTTGGTGTAGAGAAGTTACAGAGACTGTCAAGATGGTAAAGAGATGATATAGAGACTTTGTAGAGTTGGTGTAGAGAAGTAACAGAGACTGTCAAGATTGTAAAGAGATGATATAGAGACTTTGTAGAGTTGGTGTAGAGAAGTTACAGAGACTGTCAAGATGGTAAAGAGATGATATAGAGACTTTGTAGAGTTGGTGTAGAGAAGTTACAGAGACTGTCAAGATGGTAAAGAGATGATATAGAGACTTTGTAGAGTTGGTGTAGAGAAGTTACAGAGACTGTCAAGATGGTAAAGAGATGATATAGAGACTTTGTAGAGTTGGTGTAGAGAAGTTACAGAGACTGTCAAGATGGTAAAGAGATGATATAGAGACTTTGTAGAGTTGGTGTAGAGAAGTTACAGAGACTGTCAAGATGGTAAAGAGATGATATAGAGACTTTGTAGAGTTGGTGCAGAGAAGTTACAGAGACTGTCAAGATGGTAAAGAGATGATATAGAGACTTTGTAGAGTTGGTGTAGAGAAGTTACAGAGACTGTCAAGATGGTAAGAGATGATATAGAGACTTTGTAGAGACAGTTTAGAGACAGTGTAGAGATAGTATAGAGATCATATAAAGAGAGTGTAGAGACCATGTATCAGCGGCGTTGTTGTCGTCCTGGGAGAGCGCGGTAATTCATAGCCTCATTACTCACTTTCCCCGCCCCATAATTTAATCATTAACCAAAGTGTTTGCTCCACATCATAACATGAAAAACAAATTAAGCCGAGGGGAAAAGATTGAATGGCCGTCCTCCTCGGAAAGCAATCAATCCCCAGAGGCCCTCGCAATGGAAATGGCATTCGTCATTTGGCCGTCACCCCCTCCCGTGATTCATCATCACTCCATCAGGTGGCGCTCAAATCTTCCTGAGAGCAGCGGCTAATTTCCGTCAGCGGACCATCTGGCGTTGTTTCGCGCACACCCGATCCATCAACTCTCGCGCGACAGGTGTGGACAAATTGAAAGTCATTTCATCCCGATTTGAATTATGATGTAATCTTCATCATCGCAGTGTATTTCCCCTGCCACCGTCGGGTCGCGGTCCATAATTAATCACCCCGCTTACTAACAATGTAATGAACATGGCGGGTGAAGGGCTCCGTGCAGGCGGAAGGCAAATAGGAACCACAGGTGATGGGATATGATGGCTGATGAAATGCTGCGGATAATACCATGACAGATTGCCGCGATTGTCGGCGCATCGTAAATCATCTCTCCACCAGGGGGCTGAATGTGAAAATTAATGAGATTTGCCATAAGCGAGACTTCATCTTCAACCGTGATGAGTGTTTTCACTTTAAGATGGTCCTGAAGCATGATGATCTTTAACGATTCTTTAAAATTATGCTGAACGGAGTTGATCTTTCAAAATCCTATAATATGATATTGAACCAAGATGATCCTTTAAGATCCTATAAAGTGATCCTGAAACAGAATAATTATAAGAAATAAGTATGAAACCAGTAAGATGTTGATTCCTATTTCTATGGGATTTCTTGAGAAAGTTCAAAATGATTCCTGATTTATGCTAGGAAACTTACCAACATTGACTACCTGAGTTTGAGGGTGTGTTGGGTTAAAACAAAAAACCTTCTCATGCTTTTTATTTAACTGAAATACTTAGTTTGCTTCATGTCAGAGTGGTGAGACTTACGTATACACTGATAGCAAAAAAGCTGTGGCGACATTATTTTTGCAACATTTGTGTGTGTGTGTGGGGGGGGGGGGGGGGGGGGGTGGTACAACCTCATTTCCTCATTTGATGTCAAACAACCCAATTCTGGGTCCAGCCTACCTTGCTAGACTACCTGTTAATTTTCATGGATGTGGAGACATTTTAGCGCTTCCAATGCTGAGACTACTTTTGACTTAAGCACAAAAACACCAAGTTTATAAAAACAACAACATCTAAACCCTGTCTTGTTGGTATTCATTGAATAGCTCTCACTGGGTATCTCAGATGAGTACAAGCATCATAAGGGTTAATCCAAGAATTCAATATGTATGTTGCTTCATCCTTGTCTATATAGTCAGTAGATGTTGTGGTTATTATGGCGTCAGAGGATTCAGGTCTTGGTATTTTATGTTCTGCTCAGCGCTAGTAGGAAAGGAAATAATCACAATTGGTTCGTAACAATACCCTTTATCTCACAGCTAGCTCCTTTGTCAGCTACCATCGATAGTGAGAGATCCCGTCCATCACAAGAGAGAAAAGAGATCTTTATCAGGATGCGCGTTCCATAACGACTCTCGTAAACAATGCCATTGTCTTGCAGACATTCTATTGTCTTATTCTTTTATCATCAGGTATGTCAGGATATGTGAGGAACACCTGTATTCATCCCAATCTTGTTGCCAAGACTGGGAAATGTATTCTCTCATTTGGGATGAATTTGTCATGATTACTGTTAATAGCATGTCTTTTTATTGTAAAGCCTGGGAGAATATATTTATAGGGATTAGATGTCTCTGGTATAACCCACAATAGGTATCTCAGTCCTTGGTGCCCCCGAAAAGGCGGACTATTATTGTGATAAATTCCTATGGAGGAATTGTTTGAAAAAATATACAACAAAACCTAACCAACAATTTACTTTGAGTATTTTAACATCTGTGATTATAATTATCTATTTTGATATTGTGTGATTAGATTTCCATATTATTAGTGTCATTTAGTCAGATTTGCACGGACTCAATGACACGTTTCAAGAAAATATCCCATGTGGCAAAGTTGCCAGTGACTTGGGGTCAGGCAGTGGTTTTTGCTGGGTACTCCGGTTTCCTCTACAACTTATCTTTGGTAGTCACAAATTAGCCGCAATATGGAATAAAAATGACGAAAATCGACAAAATCTAAGAGAATTAATTAAAAAATAACTGGATCATGAATGGCCGGACAATCTTGTGGGATGAGGTAAATATTTAGTTCTCTTGATAGTAGGGCTGTCATTGATAGGAATTTTTTACCGATTTGATTATTGATGAAAATATTACCTTCAACTGCTGATCTCTGCATCATAACAAATAATGTGCTCATTTGTCATGTCGGCAGTTAGCTCGTGGGATGATTTATGACCTCTTGACCTCCTACACATGCATAATCTGCATCTGTGTGACTTCCGCACACGTCCAGTTCTGAGAGCGTCATGATGTTAGCGATCGCCCTGGGTGATTTACCGCATTTTACGACGTTTCTGTGTTTATTTTCGTACACCGTCACTACCAACTTGGTGTTTTCATATGAATCGATATCTTGGGATATCGATAATCGGCAAGGATTTCTTGCCGGTTCACCGATACGGGCGGTATCGATGACAGCCCTACTTGATAGTCTAAAAATGATAAAAAAAGTGAGGATGAACACGTTTTTGCAAATTCTTCGGTTCCACATTTTATGCCAGGTATTTTACAAGAAATGATTTAATAGGTCAATATAGAGCATCATCTTTAGCAAATGGCTTTCCATTTTCCCACCAGGGTGGAACCTAATTTTTGCATGCATAGGCTGGCAGTCTAATTTGTTTATCCATTTTGTGCTTATCTTCCAGAATTTTTTTCATATTCTAAGATACTTCACACAATAACTTTGTAATTAGGTATGATTTCAAGAAATATTTTAAAGAGAGTTAGAAGCCTAAAATAGTCAGGCTGCTTTTGGCTGTTGCGAGCATTAATAACTTTGGAATTAGGTATGATTTCTAAAAATATGTTAAGGAGAGGTGTAGTGTTCTGATTATCATTTCACTTTCAAATGATTGTCCATGATATGCTTTTGTCTAAAATATTTCAGCAAAGATGTCAGGCTGCTTTTGGTCGGTGCAAGATTAATGGGTTAGGATGTCACGCGTGTCACTACATTCAAGGTCTAATTCAGAATTACCGCAGCTGTAGATCTTGTTTTATGCCAGTTTGACAGTCCTCTTGTGAGGGCGTCCCTGCCATAACCTAAATGTCTACTACATGAACTATTTTACTACTGTTTATGATAGACTCCTTTGAGAGCTGGTGCCATTATGTTATAACGGACAACTGCTTAACCCTTCTGATGCTGAGGCTACTTTCATCCATTGAGCACAAAGATGCAAAGTTTTCTGGAAACCATCGAAACCCTGTCATGTTGGTATTCATTGGAAAGCTCTCGCTGAGTACCTTCAGATGAGTACCCATTTGCCAGGGTTTCAGTCATTTTTGAGTTTTTTTGCTTCATAATGTATTGACCAAATTAGCCACCAGCAGCATAAGGGTTAACCTGTTCAGGCCAAGAATTCACCTTGCATGTGTGTTTTTGCTGTTTGGAAATGAGATATGAATTCTCAAAATATTAAAGAGAGTTGTGAGTATGATATCTTTCTTATCGATATTTCATTATCAAATATTGAAGTCTTAGTGGAAAGTTTAAATACTGGCCATGGCATGTGAGAGCCGCCACTCCGCCAGTAACTTACGCAGTTTTTCCTTTGATATCCGTGGTATCATTCACCATTTAAAACTGGCTAGTCACAGCTTTATAGCCACATTTTGTGAAAATGAATTTGCGGTATGTTAAGCTTTGAGTGATTATTAACATATCAATAAGAAATAATAAACCAATCATGTTAGTGTACATGTAACAAGGCTTTATTGGATTAGATCTGTATTTTTTTCGTTATATATATATATATATATATATATATATATATATATATATATATTATGTATATATATATATATATATATTATATGTATATATATATATATATATATATATATATATATATATATATATATACATATATATATATATATATATATATATATATTAGAGCTGCACTCAAGGAGGGAGATCAACTCATGAGCTCACCACCCGTTTGACTCGTGAGCTCATGAGCTCACAGACATTCCAATTTTCCAAAGAAATACTTATTTTCCAGCCCAGCTATTTAAAAATAAATCTTCATTGGCGGAGATTTATTAACATTGGCATGTTTATTTAATTTTAAAACGTTCTGACGAGGTACAAAGGTCAGTATAACACTCAACACCACTTGAATGTACACATTGGAGATTGTAAAGAAAATATGACAGCTATAAGCAGTTATGTCTTTTAATAATGTGTTTTAGGTGCTCTGTGTTACGCGTGTGTTCCCAACATAGACAAGCTCACGATTTGAACATTTCAGCTCGAGCTCGGCGAGTTTGCCCAAGGGCTCGAGCCACTCGAGTTTGTCAGTGGTGAGTGCAGCTCTAATATATATATATATATATATTATATATATATATATATATATATATATATATATATATATATATATATATATATATATATATATATATATATATATATATATATATATATATGTATATATATTTATATGTATATATATCTATATCTATATCTATATCTATATCTATATCTATATATATATATATATATATATATATATATATATATATATATATATATATATGTATATATATATTTATATGTATATATATCTATATCTATATATATATCTATATATATATATATATCTATCTATATATATATATATATATATATATATATATATATATATATATATATATATATATATATATATATATATATATATATATATATGTATGTATGTGTGTGTGTGTGTGTGGCACTCAAGCGAGAAATTGGCCTGTGATATAGATGAGGTCTGGGTGGCCTAGCAGGTTAACCCAGGTCCAACTTATTTTGTGTGAATGTTTTTTATACATAAACTTTATTTGTTTTTTTTGTGTCAAACACAGTGATTGGGGGATACATCTGTTAGATGTGTGGTGTTTTCACCTAGTCATTTTCAGAGTAAAATTCAAAAATCCTCATCTTATTTCCACTTATTGAATAATTTCAGAATGGAGCATCAGTGGGCCAGGCCAACACAAAAGGTAACACGCCCTTACACGAGGCGGCCAAGTGGAATAACCTGCCTGTTTTACGTCATCTCTTGCTGAACGGAGCCTCAGTGAACGTCAGAAACAAACAACATCTCTCTCCCTTACAGCTCACTCAGGTAAAGTTTAACCCTTATGCTGCTGGTGGCTAATTTGGCCGATATAAAATGATGTAAAAAACCTGAAAAAATGACTGAAACCCTGTCAAACAGGTACTCAGCGAGACCTTTCCAATGAGGACCAACATGACAGGGTTTAGACGATTTTCAAAAAAATGTGTGTCCTTGTGCTTTGAACGAAAGTGGCTTCAGCATTGGAAGGGTTAACAGTATGTTAACCCTTGTGCTGATGGTGGAATTTTGTTTTTCGTCACATTTACTGGTAGATCAAACAATGGCATGCAGTATTGGCCCCATTCCTAAACTTTGGAATAGATCTGATGTTAAATATAATCACTATTCTTTTCCATTCTTTTCCATGGGATTTGGCTATCAGGATTGTAGTCTGTTTCTCTACATTCTTCCTAGCCTCTCATTTCCACTTTATATAACGGGCCCCCCAGGCTACTATTTTCTACAGTATTTAATTTTATGCCATATAAAGATAATGAAAAGACATGCCCTGGTATTGATATTCTGCCATAGTGTGGCTAATTTGTGACTCGCCAGTTGTAGGTAGTGGAGGAAACTGAAGTACCCGGTGAAGAACACCACCTAACCCCAAGTCACTGGCAACCATTTTACATACCCAGGCCAGTATTCAAACCTTGCTGATGACTGATTTGGTCCATCACAAAATGATTTTAAAAAGCTGGAAATTGATGGAGACATATGCAAAATGGGTACTCATCTGATAGGACTCAGCAAGACATTTCCAATGAATACCAACATGGCAGGGTTTAAAAGGTTTTTAAAGATTTCTGCGTTCTTGTGCTTTGGATCGAAGTAGCCTCAGCATTGGAAGGGTTAAAATCCCCTAATGACCTGATATTTACAAATTTTCAACATAAGTCACCTTAGGCTTAAATAGTTGTTTGTTTCCTGTAACCCTACAAGTTTATCCTGACAAAATCCCTACCCTTAAGTTTTTTCCGCACTTCCAACTTCCAATTAACGTAAAACCTGCATGAAACAGACATTTTTTGAAAAAAATTCAATCCAAAAGTTCTTTTTTTACCTGCTTACCCTATTTATTAGGGTGCTTTATAGAAAACGAACAATATACTAGGTCTTGATATATATTTTTCTTTATGGTCATGGAGAACAATGGATTTCTATTGTTTGATTTGGCTGTTGAGAACAATGAACTTCTATTCTTCTTGATGGTCATGGCGAACAATGGGTTTCTATTGTTTTATTTGGCTGTTGAGTACAATGAACTTCTATACTTCTTAATGGTCATAGAGAACAATGGGTTTCTATTGTTTTAATTGGCTGTTGAGAACAATGAACTTCATTCTTCTTGATGGTCATGGGAAACAATAGGTTTCTATTGTTTTATTTGGCTGTTGAGTACAATGAACTTCTATTCTTCTTAATGGTCATAGAGAACAATGGGTTTCTATTGTTTTAATTGGCTGTAACAGAGAACAATGAACTTCTATTCTTCTCGATGGTCATGGAGAACAATTGGTTTCTATTGTTTTAACTGGATATTGAGAACAATGAACTTTTATTTTTCTTGATGGTCATGGAGAATGATGGATTTTTATTGTTCGTGATTACCAGCGAGAACAGTTGATTTGTGTTATTTTTGTAGAGCGACGATGTTCTCAGGATGCTGCATGCTGCGCGCCATGGAGACTTGTCAGCCATCCAACAGCCAGTGCTGGCATCCAAAACCAAAAAGGAAGAACGAGGAATGAAAAGTATGTATACTACTTCATTAGAGATACAATTCAGTCTAGCGGCCATATCCTTAAAAAGCCCTAAAATGCAAGTTAGCTTACCCCTAGTGCTTTTGGCCTCTAGATAAACAAAATTATCACTGACTATTATTACAGGTAATATTATTAATACTGATATTATTATAAGTATTATTTTTCCATACTGTCTTGCTGTAAGCATGCATTATACATGGAGATATGAAAGTTCACGGTAGAAAGCTCACAGGGTAGACCCTTTTAGGGTTAGGTAATAAGGCTCTTGAGGGATTGATGCTTCCAAAACTTCCTAGGGACTTGAATGGCCACTAGACATAGGTTTTAAGCCCATCAAAAATGTTTATCATTAGGTTTTTGTTATGTTTTAACTAAGTTGTATATAGAAAAACATCCATGCTTTCAGCAATGTTATTAAGAAAATTGACTATGAAGGAGTTGCTGGACCTTAGAATATTACTATTAACCCCTAATCATCCTAAGTTAGGGGTTCAGCTAGCCCCTATGTGTTAAGGTTACAAACAACTACTTTTTGATGTGTTCCTTAGGCCTGCATTGAAATAGATACTAGAGGAAGGAATCATCTGTGTCAGGTATACTGATAGGATTCTGAGAATTGTTTTCAATAGACAGGGTCAACGCTCGGCAAGGTAATGACTTTGCAAAGTATAATCAGATTAGGTCGCTGAACTCAACTCAGCTCCATTTTAGATAGCAGGGCTCGGAATTAGCTGGAGCTGGTCGCCCTGGGCTCTCTTGAATTCTCCTGTGGCTCCCTGAAATTTCTGCAGGGAGCTGAAAAAGGAAACTGTTTCTGAACACAAAACACCTTTAAGTAGCTTTTGAAGATTAAATTTGGCTCCCTAGAGAAAAAATACTTAACCCTTAAGCTGCTGGTGGCTAATGTGGCCAATACAAAATGATGCAAAAAACCTGAAAAATGACTAAAAAACCCTAGCACATGGGTACTCATCTTAGAATACTCAGCAGGAGCTATCCAATGAATACCAACATGACAGGGTTTAGTTGGTTTCAAAAATCTTTGCATTCTTGTGCAGCATTGAAAGGGTTAATTTCGAGCCCTGGATAGCGTAAGTTGTTCATTGTAATCATCAGGTGCCTGCAGGTATGTTATGGAGATCCCTTGACATGGACCTATTAGGTAGGTTTTACAATCAGCAAAAGATCTGTGGGGAAAATTGGATCCTACGTGCCATAAAGGGCAAATGAACTTTTTAAGGTAATATGTGCTCCTTAACCTTTCCAATGCAAACGTTACCTTGTCCAAAGCACAAGGACGCAGTGTTTTTTTGAAATCCATCTAAACTTTATTATGTTGGTATTCATTGGATAGCTCTAGCTGAGTACTCTCAGATGATAAGTCATGTGTCAGGGTTTCAGTCATTTTCCAGGTCTTTTAGCATCATTTTATATTGACAAAATTAGCCACGAGCAGTATAAGGGTTAACCTATTCATTCCATGCGATTTTTTTTGGACAAGTCTGGTCTTGTACCTAGGGATAGTTAATGGTGCTCAGTAATTTACTCTGATATTGAAAGGAAGAATAGTATTGTATAGAAAAAGTTGAGCATCTTATTGTATCATATATATCTTATCAGGATACATAATGGACTTAATTGCTAACAGGACATTTCCGCAGAAAGGCAGTTTGCTATTTATTAGTGAAATTTTGAAAGCTGACAATTCTGGCTTTATCATAATTAGGTCCCTTGGAGGCAGACAGTATCGTTGAACTATTGTTAAGATATTGTATCTATTTGTTAACTATTTACAAAAAATGCTTTGTGACAAATACATTTCTAAAAAAATTCAGGACACTTTTGGCACTGCGAGGTTGAATACTAGGTTAATTGGATGTATGGTGTAATCATTTTTGTTAAGATTTGCGTTCGGTTTATAATTAGATAGGTTCAGTGCCGACATTTAATCCCTGCACTAAATGCGTGTGCACCCCAGGCACAATACATGACCGCATGCTTGATTGCAACCCAGTTTCCTGGGCATGGATGCATGGATGACCTCACAACTGAAATAAGCTTTGATTCGCAAGCTTTGTGGGTCATTGATGTACTTGGCATATATTTTTGGCATATTAACCATGGGTTTTTGTACAACCAGGCACTGGCAGATGTCTGGTAGACTGGTGTAGGAATTAAATGTCTGTACTGTAAACTAATCTTCGCTTAATGTTTTTTGGTGCTCCAGTCACAAGGTAGAAATTAATTGTAGTTTGATAACCATTTTTTTCATCATCAGCCCACGGGCAAAACTGACGAAAATAAAATCTGAATTTGGTGATTGAGGCTATGAATTGCCTCTGAGAAATTGCTCTTGTAATTACTACAAGTGGAGATAAAATGCTTTTGACAGTTTCACTCGATCATTCATCACTTTGGGTAATTATCTTCACACCTAATGACTTTGATAGAAAAATATTATCCCTGGGTTTTCATATTTCTCTCTCTCTCTCTCTCTCTCTCTCTCTCTCTCTCTCTCTCTCTCTCTCTCTCTCTCTCTCTCTCTCTCTCTCTCTCTCTCTCTCTCTCTCTCTCTCTCTCTCTCTCTCCCTTCTATTTTCATCAGACGTTACTAGCTAGTTGTAAGTGGTTGAGGAAACTATAGAGTACCTGGTGAAAACCACTGCCTTGCCCCAAGTAAAAGGTCAGCACTGTAGACCATGAAGCTGTTTGTGCTACTCATGTTATTTCTGTTACAATTTATCAATCTTGTCTTTGATAGATACGATTCACCATGTTAGCTTTCAAGATCTCCTAGCTGCATTTGAGAAAAATAATCCTGCTACTCATGAAATTTCTGTTACAAATTATCCCTCTCATTTTCGATAGGTACGATTCACCACGTCAGCTTTCGTGAGCTCCTAGCCGCATTTGAGGAAGAGGATCTAAAGCAGCTCAAGTCACTGGTCACCTCGGTGCAGAAATTCGACAAGCGTCACGAGTTACGTCACACCCCGACGCGAGATCGCAGCGCCCCTAGACTGGACGATCAGCTAAAACACCAGCTCTTCATAAAGAACTTCGACCATCGGAAACTCCGCCGAACCAATACAATAGACAAATCTACTCCGTTTTATACAATAGACGATACAGATCCTACAAATTTTAATTTCTCAGCCCCTTATGAAGAGAGTGTAACCCCCACAGAATCGAAAGGAGATGAGGGGGGCGCAGTGGGAATAAATAATGAAGGAAAATCTGAAGGTTTTAGTGGGAATTTTAAGGTTAAAATTACACAAAGTTACCCCGGGCCCGATGCAAAAGAGTTGGAGGACTTTCGTGAAGGGAAGAAAAAAGAACAGAAGGGTAATAAACCAAAAGTCATAGTCGGTGATTTTGCTGATGGCGAGGCGGCAAAAGTAACTGATGCGCTACCTCAGGAGGTAGAAAACCAAATTCCAGAAACGGAAAACGTGAAGGATGTAGATAGTAGGGAATCTTCACCCGAGATTGCGGAAACCTCTCTCTGCGATCCACCATTAGCCGATACGGAATTAAACGAAGATAATAACGCAACAGTAAACACCAATGAGAACACTCAAGGGCTTCCTGCAATAATTAAGACTGAAATCGCCGACTCAGCATTTTCTGAGAGTTCGTCAGTGAGTTCCTCAAAGGAGGAGAGAAGCGATTCGCTGGATTCTGCCGATACGGCAGGTTCGCTGTCGGTACGAAGTAGGACAGTTTCCAGCGTTTCCTACTCAAATAGGAGTGACACAAGCCTACAGGCAGAATTGGAAAAGGAACTTAATTATCTGACCGAGGCAAATACTGACCACTCTTAGCTCCCAGGTCACACTTTTTGATAGAAATATTCTTGATTTGAATTCATGAAATTATGTATTAACATTCTCTTTTGGAATTCAGTTTAAAATAGAATATTTTATCTTCTTATGTCTTGAGTAATATCTGTATGTATCAGTTGTTTGTTTTGAATGAAAAAAGATTTGTTGTGCTCATGTCTTATGACCAAGTTGTATAGCTGATGTGGGAGCATTTACATTCAAACCAAAAGACAACTTAATTTCTATCCTTATTTAGTTCCAAAAATACAATTGATATGTAAATAAACTATTAATCAAAAACAAACAAAAAAACTCAAGCTAAAAATCACTGATTCGAAAGCATCAACTAACTATTTTAACCCTTATGCTGCTAGTGGCTAATTTGGCCAATAGAAAATAATGCAAAAAAACTGAAGGATGACTGAAACCCTGGCATATGGGTGCTCATCCAAGAGTACTCGGCGAGAGCTATCTAATGAATACCAACATGACATGGTTTAAAAGGTTTTCAATGTTTTTGCGTGTTTGTGTTTTGGACGAAAGTAGCCTCAGCATTGGACAAGTTAAAGTAGAATTTGTACGGCAATTGTATTCAGTTAATAGTATTTATGAGCCACTGCCAAAGAATGTCCTGGAGTTAGGGAATAACCTATTCTGCATGTGTATTTAGGTACATATTTTACTGATATTTTACCTTTAATGTTCTAATATCTAAAGAACCTTTGCAACTTTATGGACCTCATTTGCAATTGCTTTCTGATAAAGGTTATTTATTACATATAAGCTTAGTTTTCATGCCAGATGTTTTAATTAGTAGTAAAAGTTCTGATAAAATTTAAAAGTAAATAAAAGCAAATTATGTTTAATACATTTTCAAGCAAGGACAGTTTTGTGATGCAGACCTCTCAGCTTAGGTATCGAATTATGTTAATGTTAATTTATTCTGCTATATTGGGCTAAATTATGACAAGCCAGATGTTTTATATGCGAAAATAAACTGCCTTACCCCAAACCATTAGGGATTTTCGAACATGCATACAGAAGAGATTGTTGTGCAGTGGGTTTCTGTAAATAATCGATTCATAATGTGCTAGTCTGCTCAACCTCGGGGAATATCCCCTTGGAAGTAAAATGTGTCTGGCGCTGAAATATTTGAAGGAAAAGTATTTATTATGTTCTACACATACACACATATATGTGTGTCTAAATACCTACATAGGTTTTATCATGCCTTGTATTTAAAGATGTCTAAATTGATATACCGACTTAAAATAAAGATTACTTTACTTTACTTTTTGTAATTTTACCTTTAACAAGGACAGAAGCTATTTTTCTATCTTGAAGATGATGCTTCTCATCTCCTAATGCTGTCCATTAAATGGTCAGTGTTAATTGTAATATTGATGCTATTAAAAGCACATCTCTGAACCATAGCCCCTTCAACAGGACTCTTCTTGTATACACCAATAATAAATATGCGTATGTAATATTTATTGGAAATAAATATGTAATTAATTGATAGTGTATTTCTTATTCATGTCATACCTGTACGTTTGTATGTGTGCATCTGGGTATGTATGTATGGATTAATGGATGGATGAATAAATGTGTGTGTTTGTGTGTGTGTGTGTGTATATTTGTGAGAGTTTGTGCGTGCATGTATGTATGTGTGTATATAACTATGCGTACTTCGATAATTTTTCAAAGTGAAAGGAATTTCCATTTCCTTTTCTCTTGATGTCTGCCTTAAAATATATTTGATAATTAAAATACTATTATAAGAAATAGAAATGGGAAATAAGGCACAAGAGCAATATGTCAAATAATAGTGATTAGATAATATATATTTAAAATGCATATTCTATGGATAAATAAAAAAAAAAGACCAAATACCTCCATTTTGTTTATTTTTTTGTCAGAATTTGTTTTTATTTCAAAATTATGAGATACGACAATCATATATTTGATTAATTTTTTGTGTGGTTCTACGTCAAAGACGGCGTAGGTCACACTCAGTTGTTACATGCATCACCTTTTCTGTCCCTAATGTGGTACCCATTTTCGCTTCCTGGGGCCTGAGTGCATACTGCCATTCTTTCGTTCTCAACAAATGTCAGTTCTAATGGCCATTAGCGCCTCAGGTACCTATCTACTTTCGAAAGCGGCCTACTCTTTTTTCGGCACCGGTATAAATTAAGTAATCATCCTACCTTATGTAAATGGTCCTTCTCTCTTCAAATATCTACTTCTTTTTTCTCTATTCGCCGTCAACATCAACTTAATCCGTCTTTGTTTTTGTTTTCGTATGCATGCGGTTTCCGGTTGCTCTGCATGCGGAGCACGGTTCACTGGTCCGGTTCGCCTCAGTACATATGTCGGATCACCCTTTCATTGCTAGCGCCGCGGCGCGGCGTGTTTGAAATCGTGTGTCGGTCACATGTCATGTCGTTCGCCTCTTCCATAATAGGTGTCGCTACTAAATCGCGGCCTCTTTCAATGTGACCCCCAGATATCCTGTTAATTTGTTATTTTCTCGTCCAAATCTACATTTATGTCTGTTATCGCTTCATAGTAATATTACTTAGTTTTGGTTTTCGCCCCTTAGCGTTTCTTGATTCTCAGTTCGTTCTTAAATACCATTTAAACGTTGCATTTCGTATCTGGTTTTGCAGTTGATAGCTTTGCTGCTGATAGTATATATATAGCGATCCACTTCGGAGTGCTGCTCGTATATTTATAGAGATCCACTTCGGAGTGGTGTACTCTCTAGCCGCCTGGCGCGCTATTTACTCAGTCGGATTTGATTGGCTATTATAGAATTGTATGTCCTTTATCTGATTGTCGGTCACATGTCATGTCGTTCGCCGTTCCCTTTAAAGGTGTCGCTACTTAACCGCGGCCTCTTTCAATGTAACCCCCAGATATCCCTATAATGGTGATATTCTTGTCTAAATCCTCAATTATGTCGTGGTAACGCTTCATAGTAATATTGTTTTATTATCGATCTCGCCTCGTTGCGTTCTCTTGTTTCCCAGTTCGCTTTAAAATACTATTTAATCGTTGCATTTCGTACATGGCATTGCATTTGTAAGCTTTGCTGCTGCTAGTTTATATATAGTGATCCACCACGAAGTGGTGTACTACAATTTTTATTTCACATTTCTGCTGGTTGTATGGCAAGGTGTTCCCTCCCCCCCCAATCTTTTGTTGTATGCCTTAATATAGATTTCCTGCCGGCATACATCTCTCACCTGCAGTCACCTGTTTCCTGTCATTTTCTCTCCACTTCCGCACCACACCCTCTATCTCATGTTTTTGCCCATTTGAATTGCCCCTTCGCCAGTAAAAATGCCAGGTATACTCGGGTGTTTAGTCCCCCCCACTGATAGATAATCGTATACTTGAATATTTAGTATATATCTAGATGTCATATCAAAGTTGAGTATTGCTTTTGCTGGTTATTTTGTATTTTCTTTGTTATATTGCGCTGTTATTATGCTGTTTAGTCCCCCCCACTGATAGATTTTTTCGTATACTTGAATATTTTGTATATATCTAGATGTCATATCAAAGTTGAGTATTGATTTTGCAGGTTATTTTGTTTTTCATTGTTTTATTGTGCATTTTTTGTGCTTTAATTGTCAATGGTGGTGGTCTTAGTGTAGCTTAGATAGTTCCTTCTTTTCAGGTATGGTGGTGTTCGATCGGCGGCTGCGATGTTTCATGGATCGCAAGTTTCCAAGACGGAAGTCGTACCAGCGCCATGGCGTTTTTTCGCAATGGTAAAGTATTTTCGACCTTTTTATTTTTCTTTTTCCATTTACTTTTTTGGTTGTAATCCGTTAGTGCATGTGTCTTCTCTGCCATTCATCTTTTTACTTATCTATCATAGCTCACATGCAAATGTACCATTTGAAATTCGGTCTGTCGAACCCATGCCACTTCTTTTTGCATCTCCATAGTAATGTGTTTCATATCTAATTTCGTTGTCAGTACAATTGTGGCTATCATTTAAAACGGTTGTGAGCATTGCTTTGATGGTTGCGGCGCCCATGATATTACTTATTGAGCTCTGCTCCCTTCCCCTTTTACCATTTGAATTTTCTTTTCTTACCTCTTGCCGCTCAAAAAATTATATCCGTATTATTTTTTGTACTGTCCCATACTTCCATGTCGTATACTCATGCCTAATGTTTCATTTTCTGTTTTATTTCAGGTTGTGGTGTTCTGGTATTATCGCAGTTGAAGATGGTCAATGTCCCGACTATTCCTGATCCAGATTAATTGCCATGTTCGAAGGCGGTTATAATTATGGTGTGTTGTTTCAAAAAATCAATTACACCAAAAAACTGCATTCTTAAATCACAGGGGGTAATAAAAAAACAATGATTAAAGTAATTATATCAATTTTGTGTTAGTGTCGTCAAAGGCTTGAAATAAAACCTCATCCTCCAACTGCCTTGGTTTCAAAGTTACTCAGTCATTTTTTTATGATAGCAAAGTGAGATAGGCACATTTTTGAGCTGATAAGAGTTTTGTGCAACAATTACTGGGGGCTCAAAAAAAACCAAGGTCCGATAATTTTGCATCCAATTTAAATGTTAGCAGCATGTCCTACAACAAATAAAGTGCTCACAAATATAACGGCATGAATGATTGCGAGCTGACATATAAATGTTTCTGCGATTTCATTTTGAAAGATTTGTGTTCAATCTCACAATCCCAAAACTAAAAGCTGCTGTGAACCAGACAACGACATCAGATATGTTTGCCATTAGCACGTTAATATAGCAATGGTCGGTCACAAAAACATGTAGTTCGCCTTCCAAATAATAGGTGTCGTTGTTAACTCGTGGCCACCAGCAATGTTATACCCCGATATCCCATCAGAGTATCTTTTCCGCGCTACACATGGCAGAATTGTACGTTTTTATGGGGTGGAAAACACAGATGCACTCCGACATCAAACCCGCATAATCGGGTGTGCTGGGGGGACAACTACGTAATGGCGAGGTTGCAATGGACTCCACGCGAAAACAACACAAGTTTATTATCCCCACATGTTGGGAGCGCGATCGAGCACGCTGGCGCGCCTGGCGGCCGGCTGTCGCAACGTCGACTGCACCCACTCGATCTATTGTACTAGTATTTACATCCTTATCACGTGCCTATCTAATTTCGAAAATGAACGTTTATCTTGCGAAGACATATGATCCGGGTGATTGTAATATACCAAGATATTTGTATTCTTAAAGCAAAATATTACTATGAAGCGGAAAAATCGATAAAAGAGATATATTGGGCAAGAAAAGGTACTTTGATGGGATATCTGGGGATATCATTGCTGGTGGCCGTGAATGAACAGCGACACCTATTATTTGATTGGCGAACTACATGCCATGTGACAGACCAGGAATGTCAGAGAGCTCACCGGCAGTAACACATTTGGTGTCTATGTTCTTGTCATCATGGGTCGTTACCCCAGTCCAAAACTCGTTGCTTCTTTTGGGAACTTTAACAGCCCAACTACATTTGTTCATCGTGTACTTATTCTCTGTTACAATGTCCACAATAATAAATACATTTATCTACATTGTAATGTATGATGTTGCCTCTGTTTTTTGTCCCTTGGGATCCCCGTTTGCCATTCACATACCATCCTGGTCTCCTAACGAACATATTACTCACATTTATATATATATATGACAACTAGCAAATCGACGATTTATCAAATTTTTAATATATAATAACATGAATGATCAGAAAACTTGTACAACTTGTGTTCGCTTTGCAAACCAAACTTATAATTCGAAGTGCCAAATTGGGCTGGCCCTCCCATGCTATATTTCAATTACAAAATCATATCAGTATAATTAAACATCTTATATAACTTGGGAATAATTGGTTTAATTACTATCACAGATTGCAATATACTAATGTTTTATAATCATAACAGATTCCTCCTTTAAAAAATCACGACTCTTTCTACCTCATTTCAAATCACAAATATATCAATGTTCATATCTATATCGCTATCTATATCTGGCAATAATTCTTTTCCCGGGATTCTATAAATTGGCTAATATACTGCTTCACATCTTGGCGCTCCATTCCGCCTTATATTACCGGCTGCCATACATTATCTCTCCGATTTTAAGGGCGCTGATACTTTCTGACCTTGAATATATATTACCCATCACACTATCGGGTGAGCATGTGACTGTGCTTTCAAATTGGATAATCCAAATGCTTATATTAAAAACATCCCAGCCATTGTGTTTTCAAACGGGTTTACCGCAAACAACATTTTTCTCTTGCTATGTAATGGCAAAATTATTTTCTGAAAGTTCAAAAGCCGTTCGATATTCAATTTATCCATTTGCCTGATCATTTAGATTTGTACTCTCCGTCCTTTTCCCAAATCTCTATAATATCTACCAAACAAATCTATATCCCTATCTAATATCGGATCGTAAAATTATCGCAGTTTTGCGAGTTATTCTTCTTATAGAACAGGTCGCTGCTTACCAACATCCCTGCTCAAAATGCTGATGGTATGATCATCTCTGCCATCGGGTTTACATACAATTTTACTTCGATAAAAATATTTCTTGTGCTTTCAAATAGCCAAATTATTGTCCCAAAGTTCGAAATTCCACCTGTATTCTGCTATACCATATGCATCATTATGTTTGCTCTGAACCCTCCTTCTTCATTTCAAATTACCAAAATCTACCAAACATATCTATGTAACTATCTAATATCTGATCGAATAATTATCACAGCTTTGCCGTTAATTTAAAGTTAGCACATGTCGCTGCTGCCCTTCAACCCAGCTGAACGTTTTCATTTTCACTTTTAATTTAACCAACGAAAGGGACTTCTCACTTCAGCATATGCTGGTAATAACTATATGAACAATCTTCAAATGCAAACTTATAAGAATTTTTCACAGTTCGACCAAGTATTCGAGTTCATGGACAAAACCAACCCGTTTTATAATGTTCGTTTGCAGTCCATGCGCCCTGAATGGTTCAATATCTCCGATTCCGGACCTTGCTGCCCTGGTTCGCTGTGCGGTGGTGTCATGTCGCTTCCATGGCCGGTACCCGCCATTTTCCATGTATCCTCCATCTCCAAATCTGCTATCCTGAGCCCGTGTGCGATATGGTCTGAAAAAGAAGCCGGGTGTGATAACCATTATCATTCATAATTACAGTTCGACAGGCTTTTGATCGTTAATATGTTTAGAACGCTACAAATACGGATTCCTGCGAGCCGCCCCGCCAGCAAGTGATCATTTACTAAATGCTTGCCAAAACCTGGGGGTCCATGTTGCCCTTCTGCTAGAAGATCGACTATCAAAGTGACATTCCACTACGCTTTATTTTTTACGCCGCAGGCGATTGTTTGAAATGGCACCTCGGTTTTCGATTTTCAGATGGAGTAAAAAACGTCTACGTTTTTTGCAGGTTAAGTGTTGTGGTACATTCTAAGATGGAATACGGATTCCCACCATATGATAGGGCTGCATATGTATTATCTCCCCCGAATCGGAGCTTCCATTCCATTTCATTTTCGATATCCTAGTTACATGGGCTAGGGTCTAGTCCATGAATGGCTGGCTTCCGCGCCGAAAGTGAAGGACACCCTGTTCCCGTGTTGCGTAACGCCTGTGATTTTGTCCACCATGCTGGATGGCGCTTCAAGGGACAGGAATAAAAGCAACTCCATACTCGGCAGTACTGAGGGGTCTGTCATATTATAAAGTATAACAAGGAAATATCGTATTATGTTCTTAAAATTCGTTAAATAGCATACCTGGAAAGCCGCCTCAGGTGGAAATCCTCATCTACAGCTCCGCGCCCGCCATGTTGCCCCCCGGGGTTTGATCTGGTCCATCGTCAGCACTCTCCGACCCCTCAGAATTGGTGGCAGAAATGTCCATCGGTTCTTCATCGTTACCGTCAAAGATATCTTCATTTTCACCCGCGATATGTACTCCGTCAGCAGCATGGTGCTCCTGGTCCATGTTTTCATTTTGAGGGTGGTCTGGGATGGCATCAGCGTGGGGGTTCTCTTCAGGGTCGGTGTCCTCACCAGAAAACGCGCCATTTCCTCCATCGAAGTAATCATCACGCATCCAGTCGATGATGTTCATCATTTCTTGCGCGCAATCTTGAAGATCATTGAGCGCTCTTTCGATGATTGGCAAATTCCCCCTGTTGTTATAACCGTCTTCCATCTCCTGTTGTTACGCCTACTTTCTGTGGTACCGGAGCTAGGTATTATCTGTTCTTCCAAAAAGCGCTTGACCAGATTTCTTCGCAGAAGTTGCAGGGGTATGACCTGGTTAGGTGCTGGAAGCGACCCTCGGTACTAGTCACCCCACCTACCGGCCGCTTTCGTTTTACCTGGGTGGTGCACGGCCTCCCTTTTTGCGACTTAGGAACCGGGATGGTAAAGGAATTTTCGAAGCCGTTACTATATTTTTCAAAGACTTGGGCCCCTTACGACTTCTCCACCTAAGGAATGTAGCCCCTTGCACCTTAATATTTTCTTTGCTTCTATATTAAAGTTGCGTTTCGAGCTAATTATTGATCATCGTATGGGGACGCAATTATATAGATCACTATCTATCTTTTAACACAGATATTTCATTTACTGAAAGATGTTACAAAAAGTATTTCCAAAATTCAATATCTGAAATCAAAGTTTGCACTACCTTTCATCTCTTACTCTAATGTTTATATGTATTTAATGGTATATATATAAATTTACATATATATATATATATATATATAGATATATATATATATATATATATTTAAATATATATATATATATAAATATATATATATATATATA